>CM033451.1:10598371-10710408 GCA_019425755.1 Amaranthus cruentus | reverse complement strand
CCAAAAATTTCTAGGTAGACCACTAGCTATTAACATGGTTCTAGCCATTTCCTCTAAAGTTCGATTTTTTCGTTCCACCACACCATTTTGTTGTGGTGTTCTAGGTGCGGAGAAATTGTGACTTAAACCATGCTCATTACAATAATCCATGAACCTTGAATTTTCAAATTCTTTACCATGATCCGATCTTATGTGGACAAGTTGATTGTTACTAGATTTTTGAATTTTGTTGGCAAATGCAACAAATTCATCAAAAGCCTCATCATTGCTAGATAAAAATAATGTCCATGTAAATCTACTGTAATCATCAACTATAACAAATACATATCGCTTACCGCTGCGACTTTGGATTCTCATTGGTCCACAAAGATCCATATGAATTAATTCAAGTGGCCTTGAGGTGGTCACGACATTTTTAGATTTGAAGGACGACCTTACATGTTTTCCTTTGGCACAAGGATCACATACTTCATTCTTTTGAAATTTTAGGGACGGTAATCCTCTAACTAGGTCTTTAGATCGTAACGTATTAAGCAATGAAAAACTACCATGACCTAATCGTTTATGCCAAAGAAGAGGGTCATCTTCTATAACGCTCAGACACGTTAGACTGGTTTTAGGAACAGTGTGCAGGTCAACCACATAGGTGTTCCCTTTTCTGAATCCTTCCAGTATGATGTCTCCTGTGTCGTTCCTAGAAATGATGCACTTTTCAGAAGTAAAGTTTACAGAGTTACCTTTGTCACAGAATTGAGAGATACTTAAAAGATTGTGTTTTAAATTCTCGACTAAAAATACGTTATCTATAGCATGGGAACTTGACCTTCCTATCTTTCCTTTTGCAATTATTTCTCCTTTCATGTTGTCACCAAAGGTCACAGTTCCTCCATCATAGGCTTCTAGTGAGAGAAACTTTGATCTGTCGCCTGTCATGTGCTTGGAACAGCCACTGTCGAGATACCATGAGCTGTTCCCCCTCACTAGAACCTGCAAAACGAACTTAATTGTTAGAGGGTGGAACCCAACCATCCTTGGGTTCCATGTCGATTATACATGAATCATATTTCTTAATCCAAACTCTATCGACATATATTTGGTTCGTTTTGTTATGCTGTTCCTTTTTTAAGCATTGGTGTTTCAGGTGCCCCGTCTTGCCACAAAAGGAACAGACCTTGCTACTTGGGAGATCAACATAGACCTTCTTCTTATTGTTATTCTTATTATACCCTAAACCTTCAGTTCTTTTGGTTTTAGCGTCAATAATCCATTTGGGAACCTCTTTGATTTTCCCTTTTCCTTTTGAATTTAATTCAAGCTTAAGTTTTTCATTTTCATTTTTGGCGGATTCTAGGTCTAACTTCATCTTGTTAAAATCATTTTTAGACTCTTGAATGGATTCGGTTTTTAGTTCTAATCCTTGCAATTTATATTGATTTAGTTCAATATTTAACATGACATTTTCTTGTTTTACCTTTTCTATAGCTTCCTTTAACATCACGTTTTTATCAAGTAAATCAAAGAATCGAGTTTGCACATCGGACCTAAAAGAGTTTAGGTAGGATATTTGGTCTTTGCTAGTCTTAAGGTCTTTTTCTATTTGGAGATAGATGGCAGTTTGTTTTTCTAGTTTACTTTGTGTCTCCAAAATCATTTTAATCAATTTATGTTTATCCAATTTGAATAGGTAATTAGGAAATGAATTAGAAGACAATACCTCCTTTTCTTTGGACTTCTCATCATGTGTAGCCATGAGACAGAGATTGGCTGTTTCTTCTTCAACGGGAGCTTCGGTCTCGCTTTCAGATTCTCCTCATGCAGCTATCATGGCTTTGCCAAAATCAGCTTTGTTGAAGTTCCCTTTTACTGGTTGTCTTCCTGTTTCCTTTGCCTTTCCTTTACCCTTCTCGTTCTTCCATTGAACTTAAAGGATCATTATTTTTAAAGTTGGTATTTCTTTTTTGGGAGCTTAGAAATACTAGCATTTGAAATTTTGGAGCTTGAAGCTTGGAGTATTTATTTTGAAGCGCTATTTGGAGAATCTTATTTTTTAATTAGTACTTAGTCTTAATCTTTGGTGTCAGTATGGTATAACTTCTTACCCTACTCTTTATGTGAAATTTTACATTATATTTACTTTAAATATGAAAAGTATGAAATATGTTGAGTATGTTTAAGTGCGAAGTTAGTTTAATGAAATTATAATTAAGATTATTTAAGTATGTTTATCCTAAAAGTATTTTTAGTATGTTAATTATTAATGTTTGAACAAGTTTAGAAAGTTGGTTAAAAATATCATATTTTAATGATATTAAGTATTATTTTTATGTGTTATATTAGAAATGCTATTATACTTAAGATTTTTTTTTGTTGTTGTTTGAATTTATATTAATATGTTTATGTTTGCCAATAAACTAGTTTACAAAGTTGTGTGAAATTTTACGAACATACAATACAAAAAAAGTTGTCTATACCTACACTTTATTTGCCTATTTTAGTTAGGCACGCTCATTAAGCGTGGGAACCGTAACAACGCTTATAAGCGTGAGTACAAAACTAGTAATTTTAGGCACGCTTACATCGTCTCTTAATCTGTGACTCCCAGATTGTAATTTTGGCTTTCATTTCTTTCATGTAAGTTTTCATATGTTTTTCTATTGTTTTTTTTTGTCTTAAATTTCAAAATATGGTACTATAATTCCGAATGGATCAAATTGATAGATTTGTTTTTATTTTTTACTTGTTTGTATTATTTGGTTTGAATAACTGAACTTTTTTTTTTTAAGCTTAATTCGTAAATTATTTGGGAAAATAAGAGCTTCCCAAACTATTTGGAAAAATAAGCTTCTGGCCTGTTCGCACTTACTAAGTGCGAACAGACAGCTTAATGGGCTGGGGGCTGGGTTTTGGGTGATCAGCTCTGTTCGCAGTTACTAACTGCGAACAGATCAAAAAACCAAAAAAGGTTTGTTCGCTGTTAGTAACAGCGAACAGATCAAAAAACCGAAACAAGAAAGTCATTGTTAGGATCAGCGATTTCCATGGTGAATGATTAGTGTTGTTTCGTGGTGAATGATTATTATGGTGGATTTTCATTATTTGGCCCTCAAATCCATTTATCCTCTTCTACATACAACCACAAATATCCCCTCAAATCCTTCATAATTCACACCCAAAAATCTCTCAAAAAACCCTAATTTTTCTTCATTCATACAAAGTTTCCCCTGTTTTCCACCATCTGAAATCATTGCTTTTCTTAATTTTGGGCATTGACCCACCATTTTTTTCATTAAATTATGCCTTGATTGAACATCTGGGAAATTCTTGAGTATTTCCAACCCATTTCAAAACATCAATCCCCCCACCATTTTTTGACAAAGAATTCATCTTTTTATTAGCAATAGCTTGTTGAATAAGAGAAATTGGTTTGTAGATAAACTTAAAGATTGGATTTTTGAATAAACACTTGGACCCACTTGATGATTTTGACGTATCTTCAATAAATTTCTTAGATTTGGGACTTTTTTGATTCATTTGGATTGAAATTGAATCAATTTCACATACCAAAAAAGCAAATCTTTTTGATACAAGAAGACAACTACACAAAGATATGAAAACCCTTCCATGGAAAAGATTAGATCTTTCTAATTTGATGAAAAATTAGAGTTTTTTGAGAGATTTTTGGGTGTGAATTATGAAGGATTTGAGGGGATATTTGTGGTTGTATGTAGAAGAGGATAAATGGATTTGAGGGCCAAATAATGTAAATCCACCATAATAATCATTCACCACGAAACAACACTAATCATTCACCATGGAAATCGCTGATCCTAACAGCGACTTTCTTGTTTTGGTTTTTTGATCTGTTTGCTATTACTAACAACGAACAGACCTTTTGTGGTTTTTTGATCTGTTCGCAGTTCGTAACTGCGAATAGAGCTGATCACCCAAAACCTAGCCCCCAGCCCGTTAAGCTGTCTGTTCGCACTTAGTAAGTGCGAACAGGCCAGAAGCTTATTTTTCCAAATAGTTTTGGGGAGCTCTTATTTTCCCAAATAATTTACGAATTAAGCTTAAAAAAAAAAGTTCTGAATAACTTATGTTTGTATTATTAAAAGTGTAGACGATCGAAATGTGGTATTCTTAGAGGAGCATGACTTGAAATTGAGCTGTCACATTGTCTCCAAATTGATAGATTCTTTACATTGAATAACATTTACATTCAAATTTGTGAGCATATATTGATCAATTGGTGACTCTAATACAAAAGGCAATCATAAAGTAGAATTTGCGATGATTATCTGTCTATATAAGGCCTAATCCTGTTGGAAATAACTAATTTCCTCCGTCAACTACCTCTTGGCTTCATCTAGTTAAGCTTCATAGGATCGGAGAGTGCTTGATATAAGCACTTAAAAGTTCGCATGTAATTAAGAAGGCTAGTGAGCCAGAATTCAAAATCATCATTAGTCACTACTTGAAGATACTTCTTAAAAAGGCTTTTCAGCATTTTCATTTGGGTTTGCTTTCTTTATCTTCCTTAGAGGGATCACAACCTTGTAATGGTATCCAAAAATATCCCTTGATGTAGAAGTATACTTAGTATTGGCTTTGTTACTGCAAAATGCAAGGTTTTTAGAGGAAACAAATAGGCAGCCTATAATGGTCTTGTTGTGGTGAACAATGAACGTGTTGAAGCCTTTTGAAAGTTGTTCATCTTCACTTACATTGAATATCCGCTTTAATACTTTATCCACCCCTCCTTGTATATCATTGCTCATAAACTCCCCTTTGCTGTTTCAAAAATTTGAAAAAGTGAAACTACTTAGTAACATTACACAATTACTAAAAATATCGTAATGGAATTAATTCATAAAACTAAAGATGAAGTACATACCAAGCTTCTTCATTGTTCTCCTCGCCCTCTTGCCTGTAGGCCGCAACATATTCTATTTAACCCGAATCAAAAGATAAAATGATTATTTTGGTTGTCTAAACTGTCTATTTTTGTATGTGTATTAACAAGTTAGAAGAGAGAAAATTAGTGAAAGAATGAAGTTTCTTCAAGATCTTGTTCCTGGATGCAACAAGGTACTTAGCTCTAACTATTACTATTGTGTACGTTAGGTTTTGATTTGCTGCTATTATTGTGATCCGTTGATACTATTTTGCTGTTGTAGTTTTGCTTGATGTTGTGTGGTGTTTTGCTTATTGCTAGCTGTTGATGCTGGTCTGAAGGCAACATCTGCTACATTGTTTTGAATATATTGTTGATTATGATCTGATTTAAAAGTGCTCTAGCTGCTGTTGTCACCTGCTTCCTGAACCCCTTGTTGTTGCTAGTGTGTTTCGTAAGCTGCCAAGTCAAGGCAGAGATTGAAATGTTGATCAATTGGTTCTGCTGCTATTTTTGTGTCCTGCCTTATGCTTGGAACATACGCTTTGAACTACTAGTTTAGTGTACTATTTTTCTCTAGGATCTAATTGATGTACTTTGCAAAATTAGTTTTTACTCTGAACCTATGTGCACCATTGATGCATCTCTTAGCTAAGGAGACCTCTGGATTGTACATTGTATGTGTTTTTTGATTAATAGAAAACTTGTTTCGATTAATAATAATAATAATAATAATAATAATAATAATAATAATAATAATAATAATAATAATCATAATCATAATAATAATAATAATAATATAATAATAATAATAATAATAATAATAATAATAATAATAATAATAATAATAATAATAATAATAATAATAATATAACAAGTTTAGCCACGCTTATTTTGTGTGGGAAAACATGAAGAAAAACTAAGGAGTACTAAAACATTTTGCCACGCTTATTAAGCGAGGAAATCTTACATCACCTATAAGCGTGGCAAAGAGTAATATTAGCCACGCTTATAAGCGTGGCAAATAGTCACATTTAGCCACGCTTATTAAGCGTGCCAAAAATATACCAAAAAAAGCTGAAAGCACGCTAAATTAAGCGTAGCTAAATGCATCAAACTCACATACAAGCGCGACTAAATGCAATTTTAAGCGTGGGTAGAGACAACATTTTTTGTAATGATACTTTTACTAAGTATGATAATGTTAAAATTATTGTCATTATACTTTATTTTAATATTAGAGCTCATCGTTAAAATTATATTATGTTTCTATGTTATATTGTGGAAAATTTTTTATTTTAGTGATTATGTGAATTATTTATATTTAGAATTTATTATGATAAATTAAATATAGAATTCTTTTGTAAAAAGGGTCTACAAATCAATCCTAGGCCATTTGAGAACTATCATAAAACAAAAAGGGTTTTAATTTATATAATAATTTTTCACAAGTATTTTTTTATAATAATAAAATAACAAGCTAAAAAGATATTTTTGAAAATTTTTTATAAGTTAAGTGTTTTCTTGAATATATGAGATTTTTTCTAGTAGTAACTTTTATCATATTAAATAACTAGCATGTACCAAATATTCCTTAGTTGACTATTTGACCAAAATTTATGTAAAGAAGTAAAAGTTGTTTTCTTTAATAGAGTTGCCTTTATAACAAGAATTATTTATTTGTTTTAAAATATATGTTTTACATGTTTTATAACTAGAAGTGATGCTTTTGGTGAACTTATAAAGTGTTATTTGTTTTCCCTAAAAAAGTAGTGTTATTTGTTTTATAACTAGAAATATTGATTTCGTAAAATTATAATGAGTTCTATATGTTATATCAATAGAATATTAATTTTTGTGAACTTAATAAGCTATACTTGTTTTCAACTTAAAATATTGATTTTTGGTGAATTTGTTGAAATTTGGAAATTTATCCATAGAATATAGTTTTACTTGATTCATAAGTAAAACATTTCTTTTTGTGAAAAGAATCAAATATCTATTTGTTTTAAAGCTAGAAATGTTGATTATTGAAACTTATTTCGAAAAAAAATAAATTAAATTAAATGAAATTAAAAAATAAATAAATTAATAACTGCTTGCAACAAATATTAATTTGGAGACTATTAATAAAAATATTTAGTTATTAGTGTAATTTTATTTAACAAATGAACTATTCAAAATAGAGTTCTGAATAAAGTTTAATGTGTAAAACTTTAGTACTGAACATATAAGGGCATAAAGGTAGAATCTTATTAAATAAAGCTAGTTACCATCTAATCTTGTCAAAGTTAAAGTCAACATGTAGTAATAATAATAAAAGTGATGTGCTTGTGCGAAATTATTTGTGTATTGATTGAATGACCCTGATAGTAAGGTAATGTCGAACCATAGACCGGCATGTAAAATCTCGGCGCCCGTGTTAGCCGACATGTAAAATACGGTGTAAGATAGGAGGTTAGCTACCTACCCTGTAGAAGCTCGAACATAAATGTATTGGTGGGGTGACGACTCCCACCACAATTAGATGTAGGGCTTCAACCCTAATCTAGCTAGACTCTTACATATATAAGGTGCCATATTGTTGTGCTTGTCAATTAGTGATAAACTTGATTACTGTTGATGCTATGAGGCGAGGTACGGTTATAAGTATTAACCAATTGAACTTGCTTAAGTATTAAGATTACCGAATTGTATATTGGCAGTAACCAAATTCTACCAAGGTTAAGAATAGTAATATGGAATATTAAAAAGAATATGGTAAAAGTATACAGTGGTGTAAATTAATTATAAGTTCGTACTCTAATTATTATTTTGTAAATGTAGTGTATTATTTTCGTAATTTAAGCTGGATAGGAAGTTATGTTCGGCGTTAAGCGCCAATCGATTTAATTGGTTGTCATCTGTATTATGGATGACAACATGTTGTAAGATTTTTCTTCCTACTTTTATGTAATATCTATCCTTTCAAATAAATATTTTTTTAAGGTTTTTAGCAGATCGGAATATTCAGACTTCCGCATAATTTTGCAAATTTTAATTAATGTTAGCTATGTATCGAGATTGCCGGTCCTGCTACACGTGGTATCAGAGCTAAATTTTCTCAAATTGCGAAACTTTGGTTCTTATCCATAAGGATGTTCTCGATATCCGACATTTTCAAAAGAAAAAATAAAAGAAGATTTTCAAATGATTTTTCAAATACTTTAATTTATTTTTGCTTGTGTGATTATGTGTAAATTACCTGTTACAATTATGTTAATGTAATATAGTTCACATGTTTTAACTTCAGCTGGGATGGCGAGAGACATTAGTATATCCTTGATAAGTGCAATTATTTGCACTTATTTATTTCATTTTATACTCCTTAATGATGGTCGTTGTTAGTAATTTCGAGCTTATTTTGAAGATTTACTCATTTTGGTTATTCATGTTGATTTTGAGTGGTTTTAATTGTTTTAAGTATAATTCTTATGGTTTTAATGATGATGTAGTTTACTAAGGATAATTTAGCTCGATTGAAGATGTTCTACCAATAAAATAAGCAAAAGGGTAGAAGAGTGTTTATAATGCAAAAGTTTTGAGGTAAAATTTGATCATGTCTACTCTTTTGGCCATAAATTTCGATAGGTAGACCACATTAATGCAATGTTTGTGGCATTGGAAACTAGACTTCAAGAGCTTTCCAACGGTATATTATATGTCCGATTTCAACAACTGAGCAAGAAATGGCTACCGTTTGAAGTTGCTGCAGTTTTCCAGTCCAAAACGCCGACTTGACATTACTGTTCTATTTTGGCCACCCGACTCGGTTGTGGCCACTGTTTTTTCACGGGATTTTCATTACTTTAATCTCTTAATTATCTTTGAGGGTTAAGTCTTCATTCGTATTAATAGTCCTTAAAAATCTGATTAGGGTATCGTCTTCTTCATCTTCCTCTCCTCTTCCATCTCCTTTAGAATAATTTACTAGTTTTTGCTCTTTCATTTTTCCTTTAAGTTTAGCTTTTTCTTGAAGTTTGCCATTAATCTTCCTTCAAAGATTGTAAGTTTCTTTTGTTAATTTTATTTGCATTTTAATTCTTTGTACTAGTTTCAATCTTCCATTAGTGAACTTTTATTATTGTTATTAATCTTCCTTTAATAAAATTTTAGTTTGTTGTTCATTATTGTTATTTTGATTAACTATGGTGTTATTTGGTATTTAATCATTGGTTTTCTTGATTTGTAATTTAATTCATTATCATTCAATGTCTAGTAACATCTTAGGGCTTATTTTCATTGCGTTCACCAGGATTAGTGAGTAGAATCATTTTCTAGGGTTAGGGCTTGAACCTAATAGTTGAGCGTGATTTGATTCTTGGATGTGTCTATGAAACTAAGGATTAAAGTGGTTGAATTGTGCTAATTAACCCTATATTAAATGTGCTTTGTCGGACTAGTCAATAGAACTAGCGTGTGAGATTGGGATCGACTTTGCTTTGGATTTATTTTAGTTAAATTTTATTAATTTGTTCAACAATACTAGCGTTTTAGAATCGATTTAGTAGGGTCTAAATCTAATAGTTAATCAACAGAGCGAGAGTTCGAGATTAACAAGATTAGGGTTGTTCAAAAATACCCAACCTGATGACCCGTTGATCCGCATGTTTAATGGCGGGTCAAATTGCAAAAATAATTGTAACCTCCGGGGCGTGTACCCGACCCGCCTTAACCGAGTGGGGTCATGGGCCGATATTAAAATTTTTCGGGTACCCGGTGACCCGCTAAAAGTGACATTTAGTATTTTTAGGGCT
Source organism: Amaranthus cruentus (assembly GCA_019425755.1). NCBI lineage: Eukaryota > Viridiplantae > Streptophyta > Magnoliopsida > Caryophyllales > Amaranthaceae > Amaranthus > Amaranthus cruentus. Next base: position 10,700,718 of record CM033451.1, on the reverse strand, counting down.
TTCAATGAATAAAAACTCATAAGCGGTCATTCAAACTGCTCATTTCATTTTGTTGTTTTTCACTCTCAAACTTCCTTAGGGAGATAGGGAGGGGGGCGCTGTTTTACAGTCTTAATCCATTCAATCTTCATCTTCTTTCATCTCTTCAATCCCTTCTCTTCTTTATTGGTTTTCTGCCTTCAAGTATGTTCATCTTTTTCTTTTTCGTTTTTCATATCGTTTTTGATTTTGTTTTTGAAAATTTTAGTTTTTGTTTGCGTTTTTTTAATGTTTATTTCGTTTTAGTTTTTTATTTTGCTCTTTTATTATTTGATTGCGTGTTTTTCATGTTGATTATTAGTTTTGATTTTGTTTTTTTTGGAAGTTTTTGGTTTATTTCAGTTAGTTTTTGATTTCTTTCATTTAGTTTATTATTTCGTTTTCATGTTGATCCTAACTTTGATTTCTTTCATTTAGTTAGTTAGTTTTTATTTCGTTTTAGGGAGTTTATGATTTTGTTTTCATTTTTGATATCTGTGTTGTTTTTGATTTCGTTTAAAGGAGTTTTTGATTTCGTTTTATGTTGATTTGGTCTTGTTCTTTGTTCATTCAGTTCTTGATTTCCTTTATTAGAGTTGTAAGCCGATACAGAAGCAAAAAGATTAAAGTTTTCATTTACATAAATTACTGAACATGTGAGAGAAAAATGAAAAATCCATCCAATTTGTTTTCTGGTTCTAACTTAGCTTAAGTGGTGTATGATTTTTTTTTATAATGGAATTGCTTGATTTCGAAATGTTATAACTACACCTTATGATTGAAATAGCCAAAACAGATGTTGTGATTTCTGTTCTAGTTCATCTTGAGTTGATTAAATTTAGAGTTGGATAGTATTGAAAAAGGTTAGATTGTTTTCTGTATTAAGTACAATTATAAATAATTATTATTTATTTATCGGTACTTATATTTATTGTGACATATTATTTTATAGGCATGGAAGATTTGGTTTAGAGAAAACCATTATCATTGATGAGACCACTATATTCCTATGAAACAATGAGCAAATGAAGACATTTCTTGTAATTCTATTGAAGACGTTTGTAATTGAGAATATCGACATTTGTATGGACTCTTGTTTTTAAACTATTGTAATTTGTGGTGGAGTATTGTTTGTTTCGGACGTTGGACAATATCGACGTTATATGTTGCTTTTGAGTTTTGAACATTATTTAATAGTAGTTTTACAATAAAAAAAATCTGCCTAAATTAATCTTTTAATTCTCCAAATTTTGGCAGTTAAAATTCTGCCCAGATTTTACCTAAAATTTTGTCCAGATTATACTCAAAAACTGACCCATAATTTACCATAAAAATCTACCAAAAAATCAAAAATTAAAACCGGGTACCCGGTGTTCCGACCCCACTTATTCGGGTACCCGCATTAGTTGGGCCGGGATACGGGCCGTTAAAAAGGTACCCGACTAACCGGGTACCCGGCTTTCCGAGTAACCGAAATGCCGGTACCCGCTAATGAACACCCCTAAACAAGATCATGTTTAACCATGTAATTAATCTGACATTTCATAGACAATAACGACAATTAGATCATACAAGACTTTAGGGGATTCCCGACACCCTAGATCTCTTCATCATATAACTTTATCCATTTTTATTATGGCATTTGTAGTTATTAGTAACAATCAACAAATATTTTTTTCACTTAAGCAATATAATCGATCGAAATTACCCAGTTTCTTGTCTTAAGCTTCCATGTGTTCGAACAACATCTACACGTACACCGTGCGCTTGCTGTTAAAATAAAATTTGCACATCAATCCCTCCACCCAAGAGTGTAGGATCGTAGAGCTAGAGAAAAATTTAGCAAAATGTAAAATTAATTCTAGTCATTTTCTCATAGGAAATTCTTCCTCGGATATTCTTTTAGATTCCAAAACTGATTGACCTTTTATCTCTACCTCTTGTTTTTCATAATTTCTCTTTCCGTCTCAAACCACAGAAATTGATTCCTTAAATAATATTACCTGACGGTTCACCGTTCATATGTGATCGTATATTTCATAACTTCCCTCTTAAGATTTCGGACCAACATTTCCCTACTTATTAAATCGTGTTTGAATTGGGGACATGTGATATTATTTTGAGGAAGGATTGGTTGGGACATCATCATGCGAAGATTTTGTGTAAGGAGAAAATTGTTTGGGTTAAGACTCAAGGAGGAGAGTGCTTGATTAAGAAGAATTATGTGTCCCTTATTCAAACCATTTATGTCGTTAAATCATTAGGATGATTAAACAAAAAGATGAGGGATAACTTTAATTTATTTCAAATGGTGAGGAGAAAACCAAATTGAGTATCGAGGAAACCCTGATTGTTTATGATTACCCTGATTTTTTTATAGAGAATTTACCTAGTTTACCCCCGAGGAGAGAGGTTGATTTTCATATGGATATGATACTTGATGTTACCTTGAATTCTAAGACTATGTACCATTTTGTCCTACCTGATCAGTTAATCGAATTGAAAAAGCAACGGAGATTAAAAAGATTACCATCATGAACCGTTACCCTTGTCAAGAATAGATGATGTATTCGACTGGTTAGAAGCTAGACACTCAAATGTTTCTTGTAAGATTTATTTGAGGTCTAGATATCATCAATTATGGACTTTATGGGTTTTTGGTGATGTCATTTAGGTTAACATATGCGCCATCAACGTTTATGGATTTGATGTAATGATACTTTTGTCCCTATTTGAATAAGTTTGTATTTGTTTTCTTTTTATTGAAGACATTTTGGTATATTCGTGAAATAGGAAGAAATATAAGGAACACATGAGGGTCATTCAAAAACTTTCGAGGAAAGAAAAATTGTTTGGGAATCAGGAATTGTTATTTTTGGAACACATGAGGGTCATTCAAAAACTTTCGATAAAAATATATATATGTATATGTATATATATATATATATTATATATATATATATATATATATTATATATATATATATATATATATATATATATATATATATATATATATATATATATATATATATATATATATATATATATATATATATATATGTATATATATATAATACATACACTACATATATCATATACACACACACACAACTATATACCAATATACATATATATATATATATATATATATATATATATATATATATATATATATATATATATATATATATATATATATATATATATATATATATATAAATATATATTTATATATATACATAATATATAAAAATATATAATATAATATATATAATATATATATATATATATATATATATATATATATATATATAGATATGTATATAGATTTGGGATCAAATAAGAAGGATTTTAAAATAAGAAGGAAGAGAAAGATTTTGTTTGATGTTGTTTAGTTACTATAGATACAAAAAAGGATACTATGTTACAAAAAAAGAATACTTAAAAATTTATGTCATAGTTACTTTTCTGTGTAACATAGTTAGTTTTACAATTATGTATTTTTGACTCAATCATGACCATAGATTTTTTTAGTTTAGTGAAATCAAGGGTGTAGAATCCTTCTTACCCTTCTTATTTTCAACACCCTTCTCATTGGATCCCTCACCTATATATATATATATATATATATATATATATATATATATATATATATATATATATATATATATATATATATATATTGATCCGATTTAAGTGACCTGGATAATCATATGAAAATATACCCCTCACAATTCACAATTTTAGGAAAACTTCCTTTCCAAGATCGTCAACGTTCCCTCGATAAAGGAATATAACTAAGCAGAAATAAAACATAAAATGGTAACAAATCTACGATAGTTCCAATGTACAACTCGAGAGCCCATTGGCCTCTAAGACGTGTTAAGAAAAATAACAAAACGTCAAACAAACCAAACTAAGTTTTTTTACAAAGTTGGAAATTATTTCTATTCATAATTTTATTACATAAGAAGTGTAGTCTTGGTGATAATGGTTCTAGATTGAATCCTCACTCCAGTCCCCACCTGCAATCAACCTGCTAGTCGTTGAATGATAACAAATAGCAAGTTCCAAAGAACAAATCCAATACACGTCAGAGACTGCATACAAACAATCAACAAGTGGAATACAAACAATGTGTTCATCCTAGCATGCATAGGCTCTAATACGTTATTTTTTAGATATTCCCAACTTGTAACGTTGCCCGTCCTGTTCGGGTCGTCCAAGTAATTAAAATCCAATCCAAAAATGTTAACCCCTTTGGAGGAATAATAATTAAAATCCAATCCTTTTTGGAGGAATACACTTGGGAGAGCCCATTGAATTAAATGTTTGATCCCCTTAACAAATTAAAATTTTGTAGAGAATCATAAACCAAAACACAATCCTTTAAACAAATCAAATTTTGTTAAAGGATTTATAAACTCACGAATACCTATATTACTTAATCCATACATTTTAAATTTCTTCTAACAATTGAAATCTTGCTAGAGAAATTTAGATCATGAAATAAGTTTATTTAAATATTAAAATAGACTTTATTCTTATAACAAATTTAAACTTTGTTAAAGAATGTAAATCAAGGAAAAACAATATGATTTAATCCTTTTAACAAATTAGTTTTATTAAAGGATTATTTAAAGAAAAACTTATATAAAATACTCAATCCTCCTAAAAAGTCATAGGATATCATCATATATAAAATATATAACATAATCTATGTTAAAAGTAAAAATCTAACATTAACAACTAAATTTCACTTACCCTTGATTAAGAGATTGGATGAACACAAAATTTGTTTTTTTTTTGTTGAGGAAAACCGAAAATTAGAGCACAAGAAGAGAAAAGAAAAGCTCTATTGTTTCTTACTCAAATGAAAGTTAGAATGAAGGAAGATGGATGATGAAGAGGTTTTAGAGGCTTTAAGAGGGATTTTTCTCTTAATTGTGCCATAATACACAATTAAGAGAGGAGTTACAAACTCCCTTGGTCTCCCTCACACAACCGGCCCCTTTCCCCATTCCCTCATAAATTATTTAATTTTTTTTAATTAATTAATGTATTTATTCCCTTAATTTCATTTTATTATACACATATTTTTTTTCTTAAAAGATTAAGAACTATATGACGATAATTTTGTACACTCTACTGTTTGTTACATATTAACTCACATAATGACTTATACCAGTTTACTAGTAATTTATTTTAATATATATATATATATAGAATTAGCGTTAGTGCTGAACCCATGTTATATGCGAACCGTGCGAACAAGCATTCAGCAGCGTTGGATTTCAATTAACGGCTATGATTGACACGGTTATTAATGGCAAAATGGTAATTTCGTGACATTTTCATTTTTGGGCTTTTTTACTCATTTGCACTTCTCTCTCTTCTCTGAAACTTTCTCTCTCTTCCGAAAATCTTTCTCCCTTCGTGATTTCTCACTTCCGCCATTAAAGAAGCACACAAGTCGACAACACATCAAAAAAAGGCAAGAACCAATTCTTAATTTCATGTTTTTTTTAGTAAATTAATAATAACTAATTTTATCTATTTTCTACAGGAATTGAAGAACAAATTGGAGTTTAAAGTGAATTGCAGCAAAAAATTCATTTCAAACTCAAAAATTGTTTCGCCTACAAGTAATGGTGTGAATATCAATCCTATTACTTTTATTTGTTGAATTTTTTATTTAAATTGTTCTGTGTTTTGAATTAGGGCTTTTGTTCGTTGTTACTATTTTGTTATGAAATTTTGTGATTTTCTTCGATTATGCGTTTCTCATTTTACATTACTGTTTGTTTCTATGATTTAGGGTTTATAAATATTAAATTGCTTCGATTTCAATTACTGTAATTGTTAGGACCTAACTTACTGATATAAATGTTGAAGAATGAGTGTTCTGAAAAAGATAGACATTGTGCTTTATTAATGTTATTTTTTAAAGTATAAAGGCTTCTTTTTATTAAAATATATTGTAATTCTCTTTTTCAGGTTCAGTTAGAAGAAATTGACGAATTAGTTATAGATAATGCTAGTTCCTCCACACCTAAGCCAATATCTGATTTATGTTTAGCCCTATATGGGGAACCCAAAACAATAATTCCTCACTGTGAAGCAAAGTTACTTCCTGAAGTAAATATGATATTTGATACATTAGATGATGGTTTGTGTTTTTATAAGAATTATGCAAATGGTTGTGGCTTTAAAGTTAGACGTTTTGGGGAGAAAAAGACTAATGATGTTATAATGATTAAGTATTTTGTTTGTAATAGACAAGGGTAGAGAACTGTGAAATCTAACACTACGAGAAAACGTTTACATTCTCGTGTAAATTGTCCTGCTGTAATTGGTTTTCGTAGGACTAAAGATGAAAAATATGTTGTTTTTAAGTTTGTAGAAGGTCATAACCATGGTTTTGCATCTCCTACTACTAGGTTGCATATAAAAGGTTCATCTGACATGCACATTGGAAAAAAAAGGTTTATTTTTAATAATTTAAAGTTGAATCAAGGTCCCACTAGTTCATTTAGAATGTGAAAAGAGCAAGTAGGTAGCTACATGAGCGTTGGTTCATCCCTAGATGATTTTAAGAATTTTTATAGGGATTTAAAAGGGTATATAAATGATGCTGATGGTCAAATGTTTGTTGAAATGTTTCTTAGGAAAAAAGAAAATTACCCTAGCTTTTTCTTTGACTTCGATGTTGATGAATCCAAATCACTATGCTTAGCACTATGGGCTGATGGTACATGTAGAAGAAATTATGCTATTTTTGGTGACTCTATATCAATAGATGCTACATATAGCACTAATAAGTACAATTTGGTGTTTGTGCCTTTTACGGGTGTAGATAATCATAAGCGGTGTGTTACATTTGCCATTGGTTTAAGTAGCAAGGAGGATGTTGCATCATATACGTGGCTTTTTCAGACTTTTTTGAATGCTATGGGGGGGAAACAACCGTATTCTATTATTACCGATCAAGACCCCGCTGTTAAGATTGCTTTACCTACAGTTTTTCCAAATTCTGTTCATAAGTTTTGTGTGTGGCACATAATGAAAAAGTTGAAGGATAAAGTATCTGTTGAATTGCGTAGTGATGAAAATTTTCTTAAACGGATTAATTATTTGGTGTACAATAGGGACAATGAGCCACATGAATTTGAATCCGAGTGGGCAAAATTGCTATTTGATTATAAGGAACAAAAGTTGGATGAAAATGTTTGGTTGTCAACTATGTATAATATTAGAGAAATGTGGGTTCCTGCTTATTTTAGATCTATTTATATGGGTGGTTTATTTAGGACTACATCAAGGTCAGAAAGTGAGAATAACTTTTTAAATTTTTTTGTCAACAAGTTTCTCACATTAGTCGAGCTTCAAATGCGATTTCAAAGCGCAATGGACGCACAACGTCATAAACTAGAAATACTTGAAAGTAAGGATAAGTTGTTTACTCCGCCACTTAAGACACCATTAATGTTGGAAAAACATGCTGCTTCTTTATATACTCTTGCTGCTTTTTATGATTTTCAAGCTGAAATTTGCGCTGCTTGTTTTGAATGTGGGCTGGACAAACATCATGTTGACAATGGTAAAGATTGCTTTTCAGTGATTTATTTGGGCAACAAAAGGGTTTTTACTGTTGTTTTTGATCCAAAAACACTTGACGTGGATTGCTCATGTAAGATGTTTAGACGTGTTGGAATTTTATGTAGGCATTCTTTGTGGGTTTTAAATGCTAAGGGCGTTAATAAATTGTCTGAGCAACACATTTTGAGTAGGTGGACTAAACATGCTTTAAAAACTCCTATATATGATGTTAATGGAGTACAGTTAATTGATTCTATTATTGATGATCCAAAAAAAAGGATATTAGGGGATGTTTGGAACGAAGTTCATCGTTGTGTTGGTTTGGCTGAAAGTAGTATAGATGATCTTCAAGATTTATTGGACAAATTAAAAGACTATTCAAGCGAACTTTTAGAAAAGAAAAATAGTTTAGTGGAACAAACAAAAGATCAAGATTTAGAGAATTTTGTTGGTTGTAAAGCACCCGAAGTTATTAGCATCCAAAATCTAAAAGTATCTTCAAATAAGGGCACTAGAAAGGAAAGTGATCCTAATGACAAAGAGGCTCATAGGTCTATAATTCCAAAGCGCTGTAAAACATGTGGAAAGATCGCTGGTCATAATAGTCGTACATGCCCAGACAAGAACAAAAAGTAAGTGCTTCCTGTATTTTTCAACTTATTTCTTGTCAAAGTTTTTATTATTTTTTATTTATATTATTCAACTCCTTTTTTCAGAAATGATACAAGCAGAAAAAAGATTACAAGATCAAGCAAGTCATGATTTTAAACTATTTTATTATCCTTTTGGTGAGATTTTTCATATATCAAAAATATAATTATTTTGATAACCTCAATATACTATTAAAATTTGTTATTTTGACTTTGATTAGGTACACATATGGTGTTGCTGTTGGAGAAGAAGATGTTACTGCAGAATTCAAGATCAAAACTCATTAGACTGTAGTTTTGTACTAGTTAAAAGTGTTTGTATGATATGAATATTCTGTCTACTACATATGTGTTTAGAAATATTTATGTAATTGTTTAGAAATATTCTGTCTACTACATATGTAGTTTTGTACTAGAAATATTTTGTCTACTACATATGTGTTTAGAAATAAATTTTTTTTTTAGAAGAATGTTTAGAAATATTTTGTCTACTAGTTAAAAGTGTTTGTATGATATGAATATTCTGTCTAATACATATGTGTTTAGAAATATTTATGTAATTGTTAATACATATGTTTTTAGAAATATTTATGTAATTGTTTAAAATGATTTCCAATAATCATATAAAGCATGAATAAATGATACTTTTTGCAAGTTAAATGTTGCTAAGCTTCATAAAACAGTTATAGTTGATTGTGAAAAAGTAACAAAATCATGACACATGTATCACATACAAGGTATTTAAATATAACACTAACAAGTTAAATATAACACATGTATCCCATAAATTGAAAGAAACACTAACAATAATATAAAACATGCATAAAAGATACAGTTTGTAAGTTATATGTTACTAAAACATATAAAACAGTTACTAGTGTATCCTAAACTGTTTTCAAATACACAATATACAAGTACCCATCACAAAAGTAACTACATCATAATAAAGGTTACATCATAATAGGAGATTACACATAAGAGTTTTTTAAAGACAACAGTTGGTTTCATCAATTCATCTTCTTCTTTCCTTTATCAACATTTGGTTTCATCTTTGCTTGCCCAACATTAAGATTCGCAAATTCTTCCAACCCTAAGTCAAATGATGGAAAATCAATGTTAGAAGCTCTTGTCCTAACATCCATAAGTTTGTCAACCACATCATTAATTTCTTTCCACACATTAGGGTTAGACAGCCATTGTAAAATGGTTGGTGATAAAGAGTCTTTCCGCTTTTTTTGCCCAGTTGAGGTTGTGGCTTGAGTAGCCATTGCTTTCAATTTCTTGAAGTTGTTCATATGATATTGAGTGACAATATCCATATTCCTCTTCATCTTAGCTAATTCCTCAACAATTTCCTGATTAGTAACGTAACATAAACACTAAGTAACATAAATAGTAAGAAAGAAACAATAAATTCTAGATCAGTAACGTAAAACTGTTAAAGAGCTAACATTTAATTGTTTGATAAAAACAAATGAACTTAAAACTGTTTACAGCATAAACATGAAAACTTTAATCACTAAAAATTGAACTAAGAAACTTAAACTTAAAACAGTAAACTTAAATCAGTAAAAAGCAACATGAAACTCTTAGAACGAAACAGTAAATGTATTAAAAGACATCAAACATAACAGTAAAGTAAAAGTAAACTCACATCTTTTGAATCATTATGAATCTCCTCATCGCTAACCATCTTGTACCCTTGTGGCAAGGGAATAGCCAAATAATCTTTTTGTTCCACATTTTGTTGTTGAAAATCCATAATGTTCCTCTCCATCTTCTTTGAAGTGATTGGGTATGTACATGAATCAAACTCCCCAAGGCCCATAGATCTTGCTTTCAATTCAGATTTAGCTCTCTCTTTCAACAGATCGTAGGTCCAATGTTGTACTAAGGGTAATTCTTTTGAAGGCCAAACTCCCCTCATGCTAAACCGATGATAAAATGCTAACTCCAAGATAGTAACGCAAACAGGAATGTATTTCAATTCCTTATTCTGTGCCCTTCTCACATTTTCCCTAAGCTTTTTCAGAATCCAACCACACCAATTCAAAGACCCTAATGCATCAACATCATCTAAAGGCTTAACTAAACTCCAATCTACTTGTTTGTGAGGAGTGGGAGCCAAATATGTAACCATGACATACATAACAAAAAATCGTTTAAAATCAGGACCCCCATCCCTTAAATTAGTGACAATCATATCAAACAACTTTTGTGAAGATATTTCTCTACTTTGACGACCATCTAATTTCTCCCTCCATTGGTCGATCAAATATGTATCGGGATTATTCTTTCTTAGTCTACTAGTTTCAATAACAGGTTTTGATTGACTAATTGGCAAACCAAAAATGTCACATACGTCAAACTCTGTTATTGTAAACTTGGTTGTTTCATTTACAATAAAGACACTTGTCTCAGTGTCATATTGTTTGATAAACCAAGGCACAATCCCATGAAAACTTTTCAACAAATTAACATGTAATAAACCGTCAAACTCAATTTCTTTCAAATCTTGTGTTTGTTTTACAAACATCATGTCACCTAAAAGCATAAGTCCCCCCGCATTTGAAAGTAAATGAAAAGATTCTTTTCGCCTGCAACATAAATAAGATTAAAAATGTTACTAACAACCAAAACTAGTCAAAAAGAAACATACTTATCATCAATAGCAACCCTTTTAAAAGATATATACACAAAGATCGCAACAGTTTCAAATCACTCACTCGTCAGGTATAACAATAATAGATGGAGATGAAACATCCTTTGTTGGCCCAATTGGTTTGATAATAACTTAAACATTTATAAACAAACATATTACGTTTTGAGATTGTTGTGTTAGGTTATATATCCGTCAGAGAATTGGTCAACGAATTTATTAAGAAAATAATTTTTAGTTTTCTTTTATTTTGTTGTACGGTTGGATAAAATTAAGGAAGCACAAGGAATTAACCGGAAATTAGTTTAAGTAACTTCTAAATATTAATTCCTAATATATCTCCTAAAAATTAGAATCTTGGCTATTTTTAGCTAAAAGACAAAAAGGACTTGGAGTAACCTCCAAGTACTCTTAACGGATAATGCCCACTGATCCCACATCATTAGATCATGGGTTTATGGGTTTAAGAGTTCTGATGATTATATATATGCAACATTTTGCAACCGGCACAATTGGTGATCAACAAAGAGAAAAATATTTTGTGCCCAAATCATTTCGTGAGATCCGAAATTCAAGAAGAGGAAATCTTGAGTGTTCTTTAATCGCTTATTAATTCCACAAAATTTCCTTGTGCTATTCTTGTTTTGTTCATCCATTTTAGAGAAGTTTTATGTAAGGGTTTTTGAGAGAATTTGTAATTAGACTTGGGTAAGTCTAAGGGGAATAGAGAAGAATTTTTGTAAAGAGAGAAAAAGAGAACGAGAAGAAGAACCGAGTAGAGAAAGAGAAAGAGAAGAGAAAGAGAAAGAGAAGGAGAATTATTTTTATGTAATAGAGAATTATATTTACATAAAATTAATAAGAGAAGTAAAATCCTTAGAGGGTCGTGGCTCTTTCCCACGTTAATCTCTTGTGTTCTTTATAATTTTCTTTAAATTGCTTTGAGTATTTTTATTATCAGAAATTCCGCAAGAAAATAGGGCAAAAATACTCCTAGGGCACTACAACAATTCACCCCCCCCTCTTGTTGCAGTTCGTTGTCTCTAAGTGTTTCTACAATTGGTATCAGACCCCTGTTCCTCAATTGATCAGGAAACCCTGAGAGCCGTATCTTGGTGTATTAGAGATGCTGAAAATGAACGAACGCATGGAAGAAGGTTATTCCACTCAAAGACCTCCTATGTTTGATGGAAAATTTTATACTTACTGGAAGAATAGGATGGAGATCTTCATTAAAGCCGAGAATTACCAAGTTTGGAGAGTCATCGAAGTTGGAGACTTTGAGGTAACTACTACCAACTCCAATAACGAGACTATTCCCAAACCTATTACAGAATACGAGAAGGAAGAAGTCAGAAAATGGAGATGAATGCTCTTGCTATCAAATTACTTCATTGTGGACTTGGTCCAAACGAACATAATCGCATAATGGGTTGCAAAACAGCAAAACAAATTTGGGATCTGCTGGAAGTTACCCATGAAGGAACGAGTGAAGTAAAGCGTTCCAAGATTGACTTGCTCATGTCAAAATACGAACGATTTGTTATGGAACCTAGAGAAAGCATTCAAGAAATGTTTACTAGATTCACGAACATCACAAATGAGCTTGTCTCTCTTGGAAGGCTAATTCCCTCCGATGAACGGGTACGAAAGTGAAACAGTCGCATTATTAATGAGATTTCATTAGTCATTTTTAGCGCCTAATTTTTTTTCCTTAATATTTGTCATTCACTAATTAAAATTTAATTAGTGATGGTAGAAATTTGAAAAATTTCTACGATGATTAGAAACTTGTTAAATTAAATATTTTATACACATATACAAGTGATTTTTAAACATATAATACAAGTTACATAACTTGTTACATGTACAACAATTTTTACCCAAACTTTAAACTATCTTAGATAAACCTTTCCTACACTATAATAGATCAAAATGAGACAAAAACCACCTCCAAAACAGCCCCAAACAGCAGCCCCAATAGCTGTCCCAAACCCTCTTTATAGCCCTTTATACACTTACATACTCAACAAAACACTCTAACCAAAGTACCCTTTTGTTCTAACCTAGATTATGCATCATTACAAGCATGCAAGAGACTAATATTTGAAGCAACAACACTCTATTTTCTGAATAAGAATTCAGCCATAAACACCCAACACATTGCTCCCAAGTTCATCCATGAACAAACACTAGCATCCTTCAAACATTCAACTACTAAAACACCTTCTTTTCTCATTAAATCTTCTTCAAAAACCCATCTAAAACTTCTGAAAATTTATGTTTATAAACTCAAATATTCCATAAAAATAATCTTCATTTCAAGAGCTTTCCATAGACACCAAACTTGAAGAAATCCACCAAGCATAGAGTAAGTTATGATCATTTCTTTATTCCACTAGTTTTTGTTAAAACTTGTTCATGAAGAACACTCTTACATGAATCTTTGTATAAACTAAGATCATTTTAATATGGATATTTTTGTATCTAAAACTAAGAAAATTATCACTTATAAAACCTCTATAAAAATAAAAAAAAAATGATTATAATAGAAAGTAAAAGAAAAGAAAATGTTCTTTTCACAAACTTATATATTTTCTTACTTTAAAAATTTAAGTAAAATTATGAGACTTGATAAAGTATGTTGCTCAACATAATAAGTATACTCCAAATATGTTAAAATCATCACAAGTATTAGTTTAACAACTCCAACTAAGGAAAGTTAAGTGCATGTTAGAAATCCAAAATTATTATTGATTTTTTTGGATGAATGCAATATGTTTAGTTGAAGAGTTGGAGTTGAGGCTTGAAGGGCAAGGACCCGAAGTTGGAACCACTTCTAAGAACGCATCGGAGCTTACGTAGGAGCTTACGAAATACTTATATAGGCTTGGAGTCGAGGTATCTCACATGGGGTGATTTTTAAAGGGTTTAAGAACAAGTTGGGAAAGTTTTGTATAAACTTATTTTTTTAAAAATAAAATAAAATAAAATTCCCAAAGAGAAGTTCTTAAACCTTGAAAAATGATATCAAAATGATAATTTTGAGTATGCAAAGATTTATTACATGTATTATTATTGTGGGCATCATGCATGTTGATTTTAAGAATTGTTGTATGTTTAAAGGCATGATTTACACTACTTTGTGAAAGTAATTGTGATGGAAATGGTTTTATGGACTTATAAAATATTTGAAATGCATTTTAAGAGTAATTTCCAGTAGCTATATGTTAAAATAATCTCTTGAATAATTTTTTTGAAATTTATTAATAAATCGATTTTTTTAATGGGTTTTAAGGTGTTAAATACTCTTTTAGAAATATGGTATTCTCATAAACTCTTGATCATCAAAAATAATTAATAAAATCATTTATGAAATCTCCAACAAGATTTGGCAGAATATATTTAATTTGGAAATTTTCATGTTTTTTTAGTTGGTTAAAAATTGTTTATTCGGTAAATTATTAAATAGTAAAATATAAAATAATTACTAAATGAAGAAAATTTGGACTTGAAATTTTTTATCACATACTCATATGGACAGTAACTAAATTTGGAAAAATTTTGAGAACATTTTGTTGACGTTTGGGGATTAATAAGTTTTCCGGTTAGTAATAATGATGCTTTGAAAATTTTTTTAAATACAAAATAAATACTAAATGACTTTTTTTGGTCTTAAAATTTTATGAGACACTTATATAAACGGTATATATATGTCAAAAAAACTTATATAGATTTTCGTGACCATATAGGGAAACTTAAATAAATCTTATTAGGTTTATGGTAAAATAACAATATTAATTATTAAAAAATACCCACACGGTTTTAATGGTTATTTAAAATTTTATATTCCTTAAAATAGTTTCTGGAACATCATAAAATTTTTATATTATTTTATTCGGACTTAAATAATTTTAAACGATTTTATTTGATTTATAAATAAGATTTATAAAAAAAAGATAAAATATCATACATGACATTTATAAGTTTAAATGAGCTAATAATAATATTATAAACTTCTGGAACTTTGGTTAAAATTTATTAAACTAATAATTAATTATTTACTAATTTATCAAATTCATAAATATTTTTAATTTAAAGTAATTTGTTAATTAAATTTGAGTAAAAAATAGACCCATATCAAAATTTATAATTTTATTAGTAACCTACTGTCTCATAGTATAAATAAAAGTTTCACTTGGGTGTTTTAAAATTTTATGGATTTAGAAAAAACTTTTAAAAACTTATAAATACCTAAATTTTAAAATAATCTTAAAATCATTATAAATTTGTAAACCAATTATAATCTGATGGGACAACCAAATTCATTTTAATTAAGTTATTATAATGACTTGATTAATTTTGGGCCTTGTTGGAGAATTAATGTATTTTGTAAATCAATTATAAATTTTATTTGGCAAAAACATTTAAATTTAAGGAAATAGTGTTTTATAAATCTTTTGTCATAATGTTTTTTAAAGACTTAGGGGAACTATATCATAGTTATTTTGAATTAATTTAAAACTCTTTGATTGAAACTAAACATTTTAGTGGTTTCCTTAAAAAAATCGTCTTGAAATTTTAACCCTTTTTTTGTGGATGCATTTCCCACTTTCTAAGTGATCCCCAATATAATACAAAGGTTATGTTTGATGATATGATTATGCTAAATGTTTTACCCATTGGGGGAAATATTATGATTTGATTTTGCTATATTGTAAAGAAAGTATGTTTGCTATTTTTGCAAAAAAAGATTTTTATCTTAGGAAAAGTTAATATTTTTTGACTTTTCAAATGCTATAAATTTCAAGGATATATGTATATAAAAAAAATGTTTTAGCCTAAATGGTACATATCCAAACAAATGTTTTGTGCATGATTAAGCCTCTGTCTTTGGTTTATTGTTCCAATACCATTGTGTTACATTTAGGACATATGGGACGGTACAGGCTCCGAAGCGGGGGTCACGGGATGACTCACAGTACCCATCAAACTTATGATATGGGTTTGGGGAAAATTTATTGGATCCATTGAGATCTTAAGATTTATGATGAAATTTGAGAATTTGAAATTATATAAAACCATTGAGCTGGTTTGAATGATAATATGATTTATCAAATGAAAAAAAACATCTTTCAAAATGAATTTACTCAAATCAAAAGGTTTGATAAAAGGGCCGGGGCACTAATGTGTTTATACTCAAACCCTTTTCTTTTTATGCTTTTATGTTTTCAATGGTTTTGTTTTTAGAGTAAACCCCTATGGCCTTTTTGACGAAGAATGGATATCGGCGGAAGATGAACACGAGTTGGAGTATGACTCCCCTTTTTTAATCTCTTTTTGTATTTGAGAGACTATTAGTTTTTTGTTTGGTTTGGACTATTTTAAGGATGTAATTTGAACTTTGGACTTATTTGATATGGTTGTAATTTTCCTTTATTTTAGCAATTAAGACTAGTTATATTGCTTTGGTTGTGGTTCAAGTATTCTACTTGGACATTGGTTTATCCTTTAAGTAATCCCTTTATTTTTGGCAAAAGCAAGCTTAAAATTGATTAATACTAAATTCAATTGGTCTTTGCCTTCATAATTGAGTGATTCTGATTGGTTGAGCCAAGGCTTTGGAAGCTTGTCTAAAATATTTGGAAAATTGATAATAGTTTAGCTTAGAAGTTGAAGTTTGGGTAACCAATGAAAGTAATAAGGAAATAAATTTAAATTAAGGATTATTGGTAAAGAAATGATTTAAGTTGAAAATTATTCAAATAAATAATTAAAAGTTTCATTATTAAACTAAAAGTCTTAAAGGTTCTTAGTAGCTAGGATGATATAATTATGGGGGAAAAATTTACTTTAAAAAACCCGATTTTAATTAAGTTGAGGGAAAAATTGGTCATTAAAAGTGTTGGAATTTTCAAATGAGATGGAAATTGATAAGTTATAAGTTTTTAAGTCAATAAGTTAAGAAAGAGTGTTATGCATGAACTACCTATTTGTCTTAAAGGCGAAAGTATTAATTAGTTATTACCCAAAGGCGGGGAAACCAAAGAAATGGGGAGCGAAATGGATCCCCCAACCCGGGAATATTTACGGAGCAACTTAAAGTCATAAAAAGAGACCAATGCTCAAATTAGTTGGAAGCTTATAGCCCAACCAACATTCAAATTTGGATGGGGAGACTAAATTTACAAAGGGCACCACGGGCCTGGCCTCAATGGTGCTTTCAGCCGGTTGTCCTTGAAGTTGGATCAATGGCCGAGAAAATTCTTGAGGTGGGTGAGCCCCGAGAAAAATTGATGGTTAAACTTCGGCATTCAAATTTTAGTGGGAGGGGGAGCTTTGGTGGGGGCCAAAAAGGGGTGTCTCGTCCGCCTCACTCTGGGGGTGGAGCAACCAACCCACTAGTTTGGGGTGGGAAAAAATTTTTGAAGAAACAAAAGGGGGGAGGTTCTCCAGGGCCCCACCGAGACAAAAAAGAATGGAATTTCTTTACCCAAAAAGGCAATTCTCTTGCTTTTTGAATCGCTAACAAATTCTTAGAGTTGGCCCGATTTGCTCGGTATTGTTGATAGAAGAAAAAGTTTGGGTAGTTTCTACAATGGTCTCAACCCGGCTACCAAAAGTTGATGGGCCAATTAGTCTTTCAAGCTATGTATGAACATTTGTGGAGAAAGAAATTTGCAAGAGGGGGAAGATATGGGGGAAAAGTGGTGGAACCGGGGAGATTGAGCGAACCCCTAGGCGGAGGGAAACTTCGGGAAATGCGAAGGAACCGGGAAACTTAAAACCAAAACCACAAAAGCGACAAAAACCCCCCAAAACTCCAATCGGTTAAAAGTCAATTGTCCCGGATGCAAAAATGGCATTCAAAGGGAGTCAATGGGGGAAAAAGTACGGTGTTCTAAATTGTGGAAAATGGTTTAATTTAACCAAGATTGTTGGGGCAAGGCGGAAACCGGGAATGGGTGAACCCGTTATTTTCGGAAATAAAAGGGAACCCGTAAAACCTCCCTTCCTTGAATATAAAAGGGGCCCCAATAGGGAAAACCTTTCAGGCGAGGGCCCGGGGGGAGGAGAAAATTCTTTGCCATTTTACTTTGGGGGGAGCCTAACACCTTTATTCCTAAAGGCGAAAGGTAAAGTCATTTCCCGGATTCTTGTTATTGCTTGGAAGTTAGGAGTCTTTTTGTTTGGGACAAGTCTTATGTTTCAAGAAAATTATTGAGATCCTTGAACATTTAATGTATGCCCTATAATCTGAGTTGATTTCAGATGGATCCCGGTATCATGTAATAAAGTTGATTGATTCCCATAGTGATCGGGGTAAGGGGTTCCATGAGACGATTGTATTTGTTAAGGAGGGTTTGATTTATTTTGGGAATGGTGGGTAGGTAAACATAGAGGGTGATTGGAATTTCTATAAGGGGGAAATATAAAGATTGGGGAAAAATCCGAGGGGGATGGTAGCTTTTAGTGATGGGACCATGCCAATATTGGGGAGGTGTCGAGAGGCTTACCACCTTTTCCAAGAGGTGGGAAGCTTATGTCTACCCAGGCGAATCACCTACAAGGAGGTCGACTTAAGCGGATCTTATAGTCGAGAATTTTAGTGTATTCCCGATGATCTGCACGTTTTCCTCAAGGAGAGAGATTATTTTCATATTGACTTAGTTCGGGGTTAGGCGATTTAAAAGCACCTATAGAATGGCACCACTTGGGTTGGCGAACTAAAAACCCCTTTCGAGGTTAAAGACAAAGGGTTTATCGGACCAAGGTGTATCACCATGGGGGGGCTCCGGTGTTGTTTTGAAGAAGAAAGATGGGGCTTTGAGGGCTATGTATTGACTTGGGTAAATAAAATACAATCAAAAACAAGTACCCACTTCCTAAAGATGATAGTTTTTGACCACTTGAAAGGAGTAGGAGTTTTTCCAAAAAATTACACAGTCGGGTTTACCATCGGTTGGGGGATTGGGAAGAAGACATACCTAAACGCTAGGTATGGGCACTATGAGTTTTTGAGTGATGCGTTTGGGTTAACCTTTCCCCGGCATTAAAAGGGCTTGAAAGTCGAACATTTGACTATCTTGATAAGTTTGAGTGGTTTTCATTGATGATATTTGGGTGTACTCAAGAACAGAAAGATCATGAGGGCACTTGATTTTGGGATTGACCGATTGGGGAGAAAAAGCTTTTATGGGAAGTTGAGCAAAGTGTGGAAACGGTTTGGTCGAGTTGTCTTTTTTGGGTTGTAATCTCCAAAATGGCATAACGGTGGACCCAGAAGATAAAGACTATCATTGATTGGCGAAGACTAGTGTAAACGGGTTAGAAGCTTTTATGGGTTTTGGCGGGTTATTACGAAGATATGTTGATGGGTTTTCTAAGATAGCACTACGATCACCCCATTTGGTAGAAAAAATACCCGTTTGTGTGGTCCAAAAGTGCAAATCTTTCAAATTAAGAAAAAGGTTGACAAGCGGCTCCTTCAAAATATTGCACGAGGATGGGAAAAGAGTTCGACCCTTGATCATCTTTAGAAGGCTTGGGTTGTGTACTCATGCAAAAGAGGGAAGGTGATTGCCTCCATGAGACAATTGAGGGCCAAAAATGAAAAGAACACCGGTGCCCGTTTTTGGGTTGGGGAGTTATATTTGCCAAAATTTGGAGGCATTATCTCACGGCACTACTTGCAAGATCTACACGATCACAAGATTTTGGGCTTATCTGTTTACGAAGGGGCTTAACATGAGGAGAAGATGGCTGAATTGATGAAAGATTATGACCTCACTTTGGAGTATCATCCCGGGAAAAAGCAAATGCGTGTAGCGGATGCCTTAAAAAGCCGGGGATGGTCATAAATGGCCCAAATTTCCCCTTACCTTCCGAGATCTTAAGGAAAATGAAGGGCTAGAATTGATTGTGGTAAAGAAGGGATCTTGATGTGTTTCGATCTATGAGTACAATGCGGGAAGTCATGAGGAGATCGTGAGTTTCTTGATATGATGACTTCTTGTAGGATTAAGGTGGTATTGAAAAGGGTGGTTAAAACTTGACATTGCTAAAGATGGGAACATTCACCCAAGAGGGAAGGTTTCGTGCCCAGGATCCAATGATGAAAATACTAAAAACCCATTCGACTTTTGCATTACTCCCCACCGGGGCCGGATAAGATGCTAGGGTCCGAAACAATACTTTTGGTGGATGAACATGAAGAAAGATGTAGGATTTTAACCGATGTCTAGTATGTGGCAAGTCAATTGACCACCCAAGCCTCCGGGGGAATTCCGCCACTTCACATTGCAGGTGGAAGTGGGGGATAGTATGGACTTTGTTGTGGGATTAACTTCCGGAAGGGAAACTATTCTATTTGGTGATTTTTGGGTGGAACTCACTAAGGCGCGGTTATTCCCCTAAAGTGACTTGGAAAGCAAAACAACTAGCCATGCTTATGTGAAAGAAGTACTTAGACTACATGGTGTCCCCCAAAATAGTTTGGTCGGGATACAAAATTTGTGGCTCGATTTTTGGAAGAGCTACAAAGGGCATTAACACAACCCCCAATTGGCCAAGCTTTAACCGTCCCGGGATTGACCGAGAGAGGACCATCGGACTCTAGAGGATATGCTTGGGCATGTGCCCTTGATTTCGGTGTTAGGTGGGAGGACATCTTACCATTGGTAGAATTCTCTTACAACAATAGTTCCGAGTAGTATTGGTATGGCTCGGTATGGGGCCTTGTATGGAAAGGTGTAGGACAACTTTTTGGGATCTGCGGGGCGGCGTGGTCGTTGGACGGAGATGATAAGGGGCCCCTTGAGAACAAATTGGAATCATTAGAGATGGATGAAGGGCTCCCAAGATAAACCGAAATCCCCCGTTGGATGGTAGGAGGAGAAACGAGTTTCAAAAACGGTGAAAAGGTGTTCCTTAAAAATCTAAGGAAGGGAGTCAAAGAGGTTGGAATCAAGGAAGCGTCCTCGGTACATTGGACCATTCTAAGTTTTCTTGCGAGAGTTGGGGAAGTAGCTTATGAGTTAGCACTACCACCACGGTTAGCTAAAGGTTCCAAATGTTTCCATGTATCCGAAATTCTTGGGTATGTATTTGATCCATCCCACATACTCCGGCATGGAGTTAACTTGTTGAGGACTTTCGGTATGAGGAAAGCCCAAAATAATTGGGTGAGGGTTAGAAAACTCCGTGCCCCGATTCCACTTTAAAGATGTTATGGAGTGGAGCCGGGATGGCCACGGTCTACTTGGGAAAAAAAGGGCGACATGTTAATTAGATACCCACTTATTTGGTGATGTATTTATAGCCATTAGTTTGAAAATTAGTTTAGGGAGAAACTCTTGTTAAAAAAGGGAAAGAACTTGATGCTTATTAATGAATTTCATTAGTCATTTTTAAACCTAATTTTTTTCTTTAATATTTGTCATTCCTTTAAAATTTAATAATGATGGTAGAAATTTGAAAAATTTCTCGATGATTAGAAACTTGTTAATTAATAGCTGGTTATGAATGTAACAAAAGCGTAAACTTTGGGAGGTAAAACTTAAAGTTGAGCAACCACAGGTAAAATTCGAAAAAAATTTAATTTTACCCGATCTATTTTAAACATGGTGGGAGTAAATTAAATATTTTATAAAACATATACAAGTGATTTTTTTAAAAATATAATACAAGTTACATAACTTGTTTAAAGTACAACAATTTTTTCCCAAACTTTAAACTATCTTAGATAAACCTTTTCCTACACTATAATAGATCAAAAAAGGGGCAAAACCACCTCCAAAAACAGCCCCAAACAAGCAGCCCCAATAGCTGTCCCAAACCCCCCCTTTTTTAAACCCTTTATACCCCACATTTCTCAAGCAAAAACACTCTAAAAAAGTACCCTTTTGTTCTAACCTAGATTATGCATCATTACAAGCATGCAAGGGCTAATATTTGAAGCAACAACACTCTTTTCCCGAATAAATTGCCATAAACACCCAAACACATTTTCTCCCAAGTTCATCCATGAACAAACACTAGCATCCCAAACTTCAACTATAAAACACCTTCTTTTCTCATCAAATCTTCTTCAAAAACCCATCTAAAACTTCTGAAAATTTATGTTTATAAACTCAAATATTCCATAAAATAATCTTTCATTTCAAGAGCTTTCCATAGACACCAAACTTGAAAAATACCAAGCATAGGAAGTTATGATCATTTCTTTATTCCCCTAGTTTTTTTTAAAACTTTGAAAGAAAAACTCTTAAGAATCTTTGTATAAACAAGATCATTTTAATATGGATATTTTTGTATCTAAAACTAAGAAAATTATCACTTATAAAACCTCTATAAAATAAAAAAAATGAATTATAATAGAAAGTAAAAAAAAGAAAAATTTTCTTTTCACAAACTTATATTTTTCTTACTTTAAAAATTTAAGTAAAATTATGAGACTTGATAAAGTATATTTCTCAACATAATAAGTATACTCCAAATATGTTAAAATCATCACAAGTATTAGTTTAACAACTCCAACTAAGGAAATTAAGTGCATGTTAGAAATCCAAAAATTTTTAAAATGATTTTTTTGGATGAATGCAAAAATTTTAGTTGAAGGTTGGAGTTGAGGCTTAAAGGGGGCCCGGACCCGGTTGGAACCACTTCTAGAGGCCGGAGCTTGGAGACTTCTGAAATACTTATATAGGCTTGGGTGGGGTGTCTCCACATGGGGTGTTTTAAAGGGTTTAAGAACAAGTTGGGAAAGTTTGTATAAACTTATTTTTTTAAAAAAATAAAATAAAATTCCCAAAGAAGTTCTTAAACCTTGAAAAATGATATCAAAATGATAATTTTTGGTAGCAAAGATTTATTACATGTATTATTATTGTGGGCATCATGATTTGGGTTTTAAAATTGTTGTATGTTTAAAGGCATGATTTACACTACTTTTTGAAATAAATTTTTATGGATATGTTTTTATTGACTTATAAAATATTTTAAATGTATTTTAATAGTAATTTCCATTAGCTATATGTTAAAAATAATCTCTTTAATAATTTTGTTGAAATTTATTAGGTTAAAGGGAAAATATTTTAATGGGTTTTAAGTTTTTAAAATACCATTATAAATATGGTATTCTCATAAATCTTGATCATCAAAAATAATTTAAAATCATATTATAATGTCTCCAACAAAAATTTGGCCAGAATATTTTTAAATTTTTGGAATTTTTCATGATTTTGAGTAATCGTTAAATTGTTTATGGTAAATTATTAAATGGTAAAATATAAAATAATTACTAAATGAAGACATAGGACTTGAAAATTTTTTATCACATACCCCTATGGCCCCGTAATAAATTTGGAAAATTTTGAGAACATTTTTTGGGCGTTTGAGGAGCTTAATAAGTTTTACTGGTTAGTAATAATGGAATGCGTTGAAAACGATAAAATACAAAATAAATACTAAATGACGTCTTTTGGTCTTGAAAATTTTAGAGACACTTATATAAACAGTATATATATGTCAAAAACTTATATAAATTTTCGTGACCATATATGGACTTAAATAAATCTTATTAGGTTTATGGTTAAAAAAAAACAATATAATTATTAAAAATACCCCACACGGTTTTAATGGTTTTTAAAATTTTATTTCCTTAAAATAGTTTCTGGAACAAACATAAAATTTTTATATTTTATTTTATTGGACTTAAATAATTTTAAACCCATTTTTAATTTTTTTTTCGATAAGATGTCTATATAAAAAGATAAAAATATCATAAGCATTTATAAGTTTAAAAAGGGCTAAAATAATATTTTTTCGGAACTTTGGTAAAAAATTAAACTAATAATTAATTATTTTAATTTATCAAATTCATTAAAATTTTTGTTTAATTATTTAAAAAATAATATTGTTAATTAAATTTGGTAAAAATAGACCCTATCAAAAATTTATAATTTTATTGGTAAATTCTCATAAAATATAAATAAGTTTCACTTAGATGGTTTTATAAATTTTATGGATTTAAAACATCATTTAAATAACGATAAATACCTAAATTGTGAAATAATGCTTTAAAAACATTTAAATTTTTTAAACCAATTATAATCTGATGGGACAACCTTAAATTCATTTTAATTAAGTTTTATAATGACTTGATTAATTTTGGGCCTTGTTGGAGAATTAATATGTATTTTGTAAAAACAATTTGATTTTATTATCGGAAAAACTATTTAGTATTTAATGAAAATAGTGTTTTATGAAATCTTTTGTCATAATGATTTTAAACAGCTTATTAACTATATCATAGTTATTTTGAATTAATTTCAAAACTCTTTGATTGAAACTAAAATTTTAATGGTTTCCTTGAAAAATCGTCTTGAAATTTTAATCACTTTTTTGGGGATGCCCTTTCCACACATGCTAGTGATGCCCAATATAATACAAAGGTTATGTTTTGATGATATGATTATGCTAAGCATGTTTTACCCATGTGGGAAAATTATGTTTGAATTTTGCTATATTTGTAAAGAATATGTTTTGCTATGTTTTCAAATAAAAGATTTTATCTTAAGGAAAAAGAAAATTTAAAATTTTTGACTTTTTTTAAATGCTATTGAAATTTAAAGGGTTTTATATTATATAAAAAAAAAGTTTTAGCCTAAATAGGGTACATATCCAAAACAAAATTTTGTGCATGATTAAGCGGCTCCCCCAACGGGTTTTAATTTTCACAATACCATTGTGTTAACTTAGGACATGGGGGGAAGTAAGCTACCAAGCGAGTCCCGGGATGACCCCGGTCCCCATGCAAACTTATGATATGAGTTTGAAATTGATTGGATCCATTGGGGGTCTTAAATTTAAAGAAATTTGGTTTAAATTCTAAAAAAACCATTGAGCGGGTTTGAATGATAATATGATTTATCAAATAAAAAAACATCTTTCAAAATAAATTTTCTCAAATAAAAAGGTTTTTTATAACTTTTTTGGGCGGACACTAGTGTGTTTATACTCCTTTTTTTGGGGTACTATCTTTTTTATTTTTTCCCAATGGTTTTTTTTTTTAAAAAACCCCCCATGGCCCCCCGGGCCGAAAAGGGGTTTTTGGCCGGAAGATAAACCCGAGTTGGGTGGCCCCCCCTTTTTTAGATCTCTTTTTGTTTTTGGGGGACTATTAGTTTTTTTTAGGTTTGGACTATTTTGGATGAATTTAACTTTGGCTTTTTGAAGGTTGAATTTTCCTTTTTTTGCAAAAGCTTGTTATTTGTTTGGTTTTGGGGTTTAAAAGTATTCTATTGGACTTTGGATCCTTTGTAATCCCCTTTTTTGGTTGGAAAAGCAAGCCCCATTAATAAAATTCAATTTTCTTTCCTTATTTGGGTGCTGAAAAGATTAAAACCTTCCAAAAGGGTCAGGGGGCCCGGGGCCCCATAAAAAACCCCAATTTTTTAAAAAGTTCAATGGGGGCGGTTTCCCCCGACTCATAAAATTAATTTGGGGGCGGGGTTCGAAAAAAGGCCGGGCTCGGGAAAAGAGAAAAAAAACGGGGGGAAGGGCGAATTTGGTTAGGAAGTTAAAAGTTCTTGGGGAACAATCCATAACAATCAAAGAAAAAAAAAAGGGGCCCCCAATTCCAAAACCTAGAATGTCAAAAAGGGGGAAAGGGGCCCCCGTCAAAGGCCCCCCTTTGGAAAAATGAAAAGGGAAAAGGAAGGAAAAGGGGCGGAAGACAACTAAAAAGGGAACTTCAAAAAACCGAAAAAAAGCCATGAAAAGGGCAGGGGAGAATCAAAACGGGCGGCAAGCCCCTTGGAAAAAAAAGGAAACTTCCCTCGGCAGATGAAAAGTAAAAAGGAAAAAGGGGTTTGGTTTACCTTTTTGATTACTTTTTAAATTGGTAAAAAAGAAAATTAAAATTTTTTTTAAGTCCCCAAAAAAAATTGAAAAAAAAACCCAAACGTTAAGGAAAAAAGACCAAAAAAGGTTGAAAGCCAAATATCCTACCAATTTTTTTTTTAGGTAGGAAACTCGTTCTTTGTTTATAAAAAGGTTTTTGAAAGGTTTTTTAAAGGTTAAAAAGAGAACATCATTTAAATTTAAATAAATAATTAAAATTTTTGAAATTAAATTAATAAGAGCTAAAATAAATTAAATGGGTTTTTAAAAATGGAGATGAAAATAAACAAAAAAGAAAAATAAAGAAGGAACAAAGGTTGGTCTTTAAAAAAACCCAAAAGGGAAAAAAGGTTTGGAAACCCCCCTTTTTCCCCTAATCCAAAAAATTCAAGGTTAAAAAGGGAAAAAATTGGGTTTAACCCAAATGAGTAAAGTTGGAGCCGTTCCCCCGGCTCCACAAAGACTTTTTTTCCAAAAGTGGAAACAAAAAAAGTCACATCCGATTGATTCAAAGGAAGGGAAAAAAAGGAAAAAAAAGGGCCCCAAAAGAAAAACCCCTTTATTTTATAACGGAAACCCCAAAGAATCATGAAGAAGCTTAGGTTGGGGGGGTTGTAGTTCAAAAAAATTAAAAAATGAGTTTAAAAAAAAAAAGTGGGGGATTTGGGAAAAAAAACCGAAGAAAAAAAAGAAAATTTTTTAAAAATGGGTTTAAAGAAAAAGGGGAAACAAAGTTTTAAAAAAAAAAAAGGTTGGGGAAGGGATAAATCACGGGAAAGGGTTTTAACTTTTTAAACTTTTCCCAAAATTTTTGATTAAAGCTATTAAATTTTTTTTAAAAAAAAAGGGGGCAAAATGTCATTTTTGGGTTTCTGGCAAGAATTTTTGGGGAAAGGGCCCGGCTTTAAAACCAATTTCCGGATCCCCAAACGAAAAAACTTTTTGGGAAAGGGGGGCCTAGAAATGGTGGAGATTATCAAATTTTTGATTGAAAATAAGTTCTAAGGGGAAAAATTGATAAAACCTTATTTTTAAAAAAAAAAGGTTGGAATTTTAGTTGTTCAAATATATTTTGATGATATTTTTTTGGGCTCCCCAAAAACATAAAAAGGAATTTTCCCCTAATGAGAATAATTTGAGATGAGTATAAGGGGAATTAAATTTCTTCCGGGTTAAAATTAAACAAAAAGGTTTTTTTTTAAACATCAAAAAAAAATATAAAAAAGAATTTAAAAAGAAATATGGTAGATAGTGCTAAGACAAACCTACCCCTTGGCCCCCTAACATAAAAGTTTTAAGACTCGGTTAATTTCCAAACCGTATAGAGGAGATGGATCTCTACTATATTTAAAAGCTGGAGACGATTATCCTTTGTTGGTTTTTGGCTAGATTTCCAAATCCAAAAAAAAACCCCTCTTGGGTAAAAAATTTAAGATTTTAAAAGGGGTGACTTGTCCCTTTTTTTCCCCAAAAATGACATGACTTGGGAAAAACCCCCTTACAGGGGGATCTTTGAATAAAAAAAGACAGGGGGAAAAAGGCCCGGGGGTTTTGGTTTGCTTGGTATTTGGTGTTCCAAAAGAAAATTATCCCCCAAAGGGGAAAATGTGGCCCCGGGGCTTTTTTTCCCAAAACCTGGTTAAAGTAAAAAAAATTTGGTTTAAATTTGAATGTTTTTCCCTTTTTTTTAATCTAGTGCCTTTCTTTCTAAAGATCCTGCTCTTTAGAGAAACATTTCATATTGGCATCTTTTCAAAAAGGCAATTGAGCAAAAAATTATTTTAAACAGGTTTATGATCAATTTTCAATTTGACAAACCCAAGGGAACAAATTTTAAAGATGGGTTGGGTAGGTATGATCGACATTAAAGTTTAAATGCTAGCTTTCCTCCCCAAATATCATGAAAAATTGGGAAAGGGGTTGATCAACCACAAAAACCAAAATTGATCATTAAACAGGGGGTTTAAAAAGGGATCTATTTAAGATGGCCTAAATTTTTTCTTGATTGTTTTTGGGAACTAAAAAAACAAGGCTATGTTATTCTTTTTATATTATTAATCACATTTTTTTAAAAAAAAACAAAAAAAATTTTTATTTTTTCCAAAAATTTCCCCTTTTTTTCTTTTATTTTTTTTTGGGGGGAAAAAATTTAGAAAGGAAAAGGGGGAATGGGTGTTTTGGAGTCCAAATAATTATTAAAAACTAAAAAAATTTTTAAAAAATACCCTTATACCTCCAAAACCCCAAAATAAAAAATTTTAAACCTTTATTAGCCCCCTACATTTAAAATTTCCCTCCCCCACACCATCTTAAAACCCATTACAACTCCCCCTAACAAAGCCACCCTTTCCCTTTTTTTAAAAACCCCAATTTCTCAATTCATCCCCTCCCATGAAACCCCCAAAGCCCCTTTTCCAAAAAACCTAAAACCCCCAAAACCCCTAAATTCCCCCAGCCACTTCAAGTCACCCCCCCACCCCGGACCCCCTCTCAAAAAACCCTCACCCCCAAACCCCAAACCTAAACTTCGTCGACAAAAGGGGCTTTTTTTCCCCAAAAAGGAACCATCTTAAAAACCTAAAAGGCCCCAAGGTTTGGACCCCAGCGGGGAAGAGAAAAATGCGGGGTTTGGGGGAAATTTTGGTATGATTCTACTTTTTTCCCCTAATTACATGCCTTTTTAAAGTAACTTGGGAAAATTAAATAAAATTTTTTTTGAATTAAACCCCCTAAAAGGTTTATTCAAAATTTCCAATGAAATGGATTTGTTCGTCATTAAGGACATTAAAATTGAATTTAGTTTAATGTTGGGAAAGGTTTGGGTTTCCCCGTTCTGGGTTTGTAGTTAATTAAAGGGAAAAATTGTTTTTTGGGGTAACAAAAAAGGTAAAAATTTCTTGGTCAAGAAAAAACGGGGCATACATCCATCCCCCCCCGGCTATCCAATTGAAAATTTTTTTTCCGCAATTCAAAGGGGGGAAATCCCCCCTTTTCTTTCCCTTGGCTAATCACAAAAAAATTAATTTTCCTTCATTAATGGTGTAATTTATTAATGCTTGAAAGGGCCAATGGGGCTAGGAGGTTTTTTACGGTTTTTAAAATTTGGACCCCCTTGGAGGTAAGTTCCCTAGGTCCAAAAAAAAGGGTGGGTGCCTTACAATTTACCTCCAATTAAAAAAAAGGGGATTAAACATGGGGGGGAGGGGGAGTAATTCCATGATGAAGAAGAAAAAAACAAAAAAAAGGTAGGGGAGAAAAAGAAAAAAAAAAAGGGGAAAAAGAAAAAAGAAGGGGGAAAGGGGGAATTTTTCTCCCCCTAAAAACGGTGAATGGGAAAGGGTCCACCTTTTGGGGGGGTTTGGGAAAAGGGGGGGGAATATTTGGGGAAAAAAATGGGGCCCCGGGAAAATGCCCTTCGGTTTGGGGTGAAGATCACATGTGCCTCAAAGAAAAACAAAAAAACCCCCAATTTTTAAAATTCCTCCCTTGATGTTTGCCCTCCCACCCCCCCTCCCAAACCTTACCCCCATTTATATTCCCCCAACCCCACCCTTTTACTTCCCCCACCCTTTTTTTATGATCCTACAACTATCCCTCCCCCCCCTACCCCCTTTCTGTCCTTCCAAACCTTGTCTTATCCCAAATTTGGTTTTTGGGGAAAGAAGTTTTGGGGCCCCTTTCCCCTTTTTGGGGACCCAATGGGTCCCGGGGAAACTCCCTGGAAGCGGGCCAAAAGTGGAGAAGGGCGGCCCGACCCTCCTATTTTTTCATGTTTAAAAGTTTTTTTGGGCCCCCCTTTGAAGTTGTAACAACAAAAATTTTTCTTTTTTTTTATGTAAAGGGGGGGAAAAAATGTTTTTTTAAAAATTTTTCCACCACTTTGCTTTTTTTTTCTTTTTTGTTTACTTATCCCATGGTCTATAGTTTCTTAGCTTGTTTCATGATTAATGTTTTTGGGGTTTGCTTATTGTTTCTTTACTTTTTAATTTTTTCAATCTTGCCTTGAGTCGGGTTTAAAGATCCCCCCTTTTTTTTAAAGGGGAAAAAACAAAAACTTAAATTGTTTTGGAATCTTATCTTTATTAGTCTTATTCTTTTTTTTCCCTACATGTTTTTTTTTAATGTTTTTTTTTCTTTTTTTATTATCTTAAGGTTATATTTATGATTTCATAATTCTTAACTTTTGGTTTTTTTTAGCTTGTTTATGATTTTATGATTTATGTTTTTAAATTTAAATTTTAAATTTTTAGTTCCTTTGGATCTTATTATTATAGGAAATTATTGTTCTAACCCCCCTTTTTTTTTTTAATTTTAGTATGATTATTAATTCTTAAACTTATGGTGATTGAAAAAATTTAAAAAAATGGTTATTATGTTTATTTTTTTTTTAGTTTCTTAATTAATAAGTTTTTATATATTTATTTTTTTTTTTTTTAAGCTTTTTTTTCTATTTTGTTAAAATGAATCATGTTTAACCCCATGATTTTTGTAAAAAAATTTTTGAGTAATATGGTTCAAGAGTTTGAAATTATTTGTCATGATTTATTTTAAAATTTTTTAATTTTTTTAAAACCCAAAAATTTTAGCCTCTATATTTTTATTAAGTTTGTTTATAAATTTTGGGGAAAAAGGGGGAATTTGTTGGCCCAATTGGTTTTTTGATAAAAATTTAAAAAAACAAATAAAATTGTTTTTTTTGGTTATTTTCCCCGGCCCAAAAAGGGGTTGATGAAAATTAGAAGTTAAAGGCATTCTACCTTTAAGAAGTTAAATTAAAAAATGGAAATCGGGGGAAAGGAGGGTTTTCCCCGCCCCGGCCAAAAATTTACGAATTTATTAAAAAATAATTTTTAGTTTTTTTTTATTTTTTATGGGTTGGTAAAATTAAGGAAGCACAAGGATTTAAAGGAAAATTTTTTTAAAAATAATTTTAAATATTTTCAATTTTTTTAAAATTAATCTTGGTTTTTTTGAAAAAAAAAAGGACTTGGGGTAACCCAAAAGTAAAAACGGATAATCCACGACCCCACATTTAGATCATGGGTTTTTTGGGGAAATGATTTATTTGAACTTTTCAACCCAAATTGGGATAACAAAGAAAAAATTTTTTTTCCCTTTTTTGGGGGAACCCTTAAGAAGGAAACTTGAGTGCTTTTAAACATTAATTACAAAATTTCCGTGCATTCTTTTTTGTTCATCCATTTTAAAGTTTTATGAAAGGGGTTTTTTTGGAAATTTTAAAAGTTGGGGGAAGTCTAAGGGGAATGAAAAATTTTTTTAAAAAAAGAAAAAGAAACGAAAAAACCCCGAGTAAAAAAAGAGAAAAGAAAAAAAAAAAGGGAGAATTATTTTTTTTAATAAGAATTTTTTTTAATAAAATTAAAAGAATAAAATCCTTAAAATTGGTGGTCTTTCCCCGTTAATTTTTGTTCTTTTAGTTTTTTTTAAATTTTTTTAAATTTTTTTTTTGGAAATTAAAAAAAAAAAAATTTTGGGGACCCAACCCCCCCCCTCTTTTGGGTTGTTTGTCTCAATGTTTTACATCCTTTTCACTCCTTTCCAATTTTGTTTTTTTCCCAAAATAGTTTTTTTAGAAGCTAAACTTAAAAAAACCTTTGTCCACCTAGAAGTCGATTAAAAAAATGTAAAAAAAAAAATTTCTTTTAAAGCAAAAAAAAACTTTTTAATTTAAATTTTTTAAAAGCTAAAACCTTTTTAAAAATTTTTTTTTCCCTTTTTTAAACCCTTATCTTTATTCAATTTTTAAATAGAAAAAAAAATTTTTTTAATTACAAAAAAAACTCAAATTTAAAAAAAACATGAAAACAAATAAAAAATCCGGGGAACAGAAAAAACCTTTTTTTTTCCCCCTTTCATCACTCTCCGGTTATATTCATTTTGAACATTTTCTTTTCTTGAACTTGGGTAGTGAAAATCTGAATAAACGACTTTGAAATTTTTTGATAGTTTTAAATCATAACACAACACAATAAAAAATAAATTCGGAAAGAAACTTTTAAAATTAAAAAAATATAAAAAAAAAAAATAAATTATATACCTTTTTTTCCTTTTTTCCTTTTTTTTTTTTTTTGGGGGTTAACCCCTTCCCCCCTTCCAAAAATTTCCGACTATAAAAAAGTTTTAGCTTCATGTTATAAGTACAAATTAAAATAAAAAAAAATTTAAAAGTCTTAGACTTGGAACCTTTTTTACATTCTTACCCTTTTTTTTCCCCAACTTGCTTTTTTTCCTTCTTATTTGCTAATTTCTTACTCCATTTTGACTATTGGAAAAAATGCTTTTTTGCTCATCAGTTCTTTTCTGGGAACAAATATTGACAATGTTAAAAAAAATTTAAAAAAATAACATAATTACACTAAACAAAAAAATTAAAAAAAAACTAAATATAACGGCCAAAAATAACATAATTTAACATTAGATTTTATCCTTAGTTTGTCACTTCGGCTTTGTTGCGGCATCATTGGTATAAAAATTATAAATTTTTTATGATGACAAAAAACTAAATATATAATTATTTAAAAATTTAAACCATACCTTTTTAAATTCATCATCTTTTAGTTTCATCATCGGGGTTTTGGGTTTATATTTGGATCTCATCACTTTTCATCTTGAATTTGGATTAAAATTTGGGTGTCTAAAAATTTTAAATATTTCATTTAAAAGGGGGTTAAAACAACATAAATTTCCCTTAATATAGTAAATCTAATAAAAAAAACATTTAAAATTTAAACCCTTTTTTTTGGGTGGGGGAAAAAAGGATAAAAAAATTTTAACTTATTTAATTTCATGAAAATAACTAAAAAAAAATTATTTAATTAATTTTATCTTATTTCAAACCCTTTAGATTGATCATTTGTTTTTTTTTAAAATTCATCAAATTTCGGGGATTCAATTTGGTTCCAATTGGTCTTACCATTCAACTTCCCTAGTTTCATTTTTTTGCTTTCCCCGGTCTTGTGGTCTCATTGATTTGGTGGAAACTTTTAAATTGGTTAAATCATGAAAAGTACCATCAAAAAAAACCAAAAAAAAAATAAAAAAATTGGAATAAAAATAACATCAACAATAATACCTTTCTTGCCATTGTTTCATTTTTAGATGATGGGTAGAAATCTAAAAAAGATTTCTTTCCCCAAACCTTTCCCCCATCAACATCAACACTTTTTGAGTTTTGGTTATGGAAGTTTTTATGAGCAAATACAATAGAATAATCATAAGAAAGTAAAAATTTAATGATCAAATAATAACATAAAATATGTTAACATAAAAAGAAGTACAAATATGAAATGAATATAACAACCTTCTTGTTGGACAAGGCTATATTTACGACTATTAGATTTCTTCTTGAACCACTAGATTGTATACTTCTTCCTTCACAGGTGTCGATAAATGATCGGAAATGCATCAAGAATATAGTAAAATAAAAACAAACTCAATGAAAAA
Source organism: Amaranthus cruentus (assembly GCA_019425755.1). Classification (NCBI taxonomy): domain Eukaryota; kingdom Viridiplantae; phylum Streptophyta; class Magnoliopsida; order Caryophyllales; family Amaranthaceae; genus Amaranthus; species Amaranthus cruentus. The sequence goes on along the minus strand of CM033451.1, from coordinate 10,667,422 downwards.
TAACATAATAAAATTGTAAAGTAACATAAAAATATCAAAACATAATAATAAAAATTAGTGAATAAGTAACATCAACTTAATAATACCTTTACTTCCTTCATTTGCCAGCTCGTTTGATGAAGATGGAGTAGAACATATAGGCAATGAAAGAGTTTCTCTCAATGCCTCTTCCACACCTTTATCAACTTCAAGAGTTTTTTGACGTTTGGTTGATGGTGATGTATTTTCCATCGAGTCTAAAATACATATAGAGTAATAAGTAAAGTAAAATAATAAGTAAAATAACATAAAAAAGTGTAAAGTAACTTGAAACAGGGCAGAAATAAATTAAATTTTGGACCTTCTTTTTCAGGCTGTTCATCAAGCACTTCAATTATAGCAGTGATTTTGTTGACAAAAACTACAGCCTGTTCTGTTATAGTAATTATAAAAATAATAAGTAAAATTGACAAACAACAAGAAAATAACAACTTGAAAATGTGAAAAAATAATAAATATATAAAGAGAAACCTTCATGTTTACCATGAGGAATGATCTTTCCTTCTTTGACCTTGTCTGCAACATTTGATGTTGTCTCTTTGTCAACAAACTTGGCTTTTGTTTTCTTCCGCTTTTCCTCTTTTCGCTATGCAATAAGTTTGTTAATACTCGTAACCTCACTTGTTTCAGGTGACCGTTGAGAATTTCGAGTGACAACCATCGTATATAATCTGAAAACACGAAAAATTACAGAGAAACACATAAACGAATATTAAAATAAGTGTTCAGAACAGAAAACAATGCATATAACAACACAAAAAGGCATATAAAACACAAAAAAGGCATATAACAACACATCAAATGACACATTGGAAAAATAAATTTCAACAACATTAAATCAAAAAAATTACATAAAACAACAAAGAACTAGTGTCATAAAAAAACATAAAAACACATACTAATCAAAGTAGATTTATGAGTTCATAAACAAAAAAAAGAATAAACATAAACAAAACAGAGAAAACAAATAAACACATTAAAACACATAAAAAAAATTAAAAAAAACCACATAAACGATGAAAAATAACAACAAAACAACAAATAAACGAATAAGGTGAAAAGTGAAGGGAATCCCTGAAAATGAAGATTGAATGCAGAAAAAGACTGAGAGAATCGCTGAAATGAAATCACTAAGAATCACTGAGAGAATCAGAAGTGAAAGAGAAAAGGAAACTGAAAATTGAATGCAAAAACAAAACGTACAAGAAACTACCAAATATTTTCCCACGTCAATCTTGGCCCTCCAGACGAATCAAAAACACGAAAATTACATAAAAAAAACACATAAACCATGAAAAATAACATTACAACAAAACAACACATAAACGAATACAAGTAATATTAAAATAAATTTTCAGAACAGATAACAACACAAAATTGTCATATAAACAACACATAAACCATAAAAATAACCTCAAATCACACAAAACATGAACAACAACATGAACAACAGCAAACAAAACATTAAATCAGAAACATTAACATGAACAACATTAAATCAAAAAATTACATAAAACACCACAAAACATTGTTTAGATATACAACAACAGAACACTACTGTCATAAAAAAACATACAAACACATACTAATCAAATTAAATTTATGAGTTCATAAACAAAACACAACATAAACAAAACAGAGAAACTTGAAAAGTACATTAAAAAAATTACATAAAAACACGAAAATTACATAAAAAAACAGAGTAATAAATAAAATCAAAAAGCAGAAAAGCAGATTACTAAAAATCAAAAGCAGAGATAATAAAAATTTCAAATGAAAAAGAGATGCATGCTAAGCGAACAAAATCTGTAGCTTCCCGAACAAAATGTGCTCTGCAAAGTCAACAAAATAATACAAAGCGTGAAAAAATCATACCTAATTGAAAAATGAAAGATAAAACAACAAAATTGAAAAATCATACCTAATTTGAAGAAGAACTCACAAATACAAACCTAACCAAAAGAAACAAAACAAAAATTAAAAAAAAAATAAAAAGTAAAAAAGTGAAATACATGGAAAAAACATGAAGAAAATACTAAAACACATACAGAAATACTAAAAGCGGAGTTGAAGAAAGTAAATGAGGTAGCAATTGAAGGATTTACTCACAAGAATAATGAAAATTGATCTGAAATCATAGAAGAGAGAGAGAGCCAAAAGGAAAATGAAAAATTGGAATGAAAACATAGCATTACAAGTAATAACTAACACAAAACTTCCCAAATCCTAGCCATCCGTTCAATCCAACACGCCCCACAGAAAGTTAGCACTATTCGCTAAATAAAAAAGGTTTGCACGCAACTTCTCTCTTTCTCCTCTCTTGAACTATGTATATAATATATATATATATATATATATATATATATATATATATATATATATATATATATATATATATATATATATATATATATATATATATATATTAGGTCATATTGTGTCTAAAGATGAAATTTCTAGGATTTCAAAAAAGATCAAGATGATTTTCAATTAGCCAATTTCGAAAAATATAACTAATTTCGAAGCTTTTTAGGATTAGTCGGTTATTATAGGAAATATGCTGAGATCTTCTCTAATGTTGCTCATCCCCTATTTGAGTTGTAAAGAAAGGGAGTCGAGTTCCAGTGGAGTGAGAAACACATGATTTCTTTGAGGAATTAAAGAAGAAACTTACTACTTCCACGTGTTCCATGTTCCATGTTTTTGTAAGGTTTTATGGGTGAATCATGGAATAAAAAATCTACTTGGGAGAAAGCCAACGACATGAAAGCACGATACCCTAATCTTGTAGGTAAGTTCTAGTTTCGGGAAGAAACTATCTTAAGAGGGGAAGAATTATAACAGACTCAAAAATCCTTATATTAATCATTTACAATCAACTCTTAATTCATTCAATTTCATTCTGCTTGACTATTAAGGACCAACTCTATTAAAATCTTATATTCCCACTATTCATTTATTTTCTTTATTTAATTTCGAATTCGGCTTATAAGTTCTTTACTTATTTAATTCTTTTAGATTTTTAATACTTTTTCGATTTCTTAAACTATTCCGAATATGAAACTCTAAAGTTTACTATTATTTCTGAATATAATTTTTAATGAACCCAAATTTTTTTTGGGAAATTCTACATGGTAAGCACTAGGTCAAGGAAAACGCCTCTAATAACTAATCTTGTTTTCGTTTCTACATGGTAAGCACCAACTGTTTCAAAACTAACTGCCGTAACAATATTGCACAAAAAACGTTTAAAAACGTTAAATATGGAAATTACAATTTTACCTTTGTTTGATTCATCATCATCTTCTTCTTCCTTTGCATCCATACCCATCTTCTTCAATTGTGTTAATATATCAATAATAAGCTTTTGTACCTTGGTGATATTTTAGCTTTAGCAAAATATTGTTTTGGTAGTTGCTCTAAAAAATCTTTTTACTCTTCGTATTTTGTCTCTTACTTTATTTAAATAGAAGAGATTGTAAAGCAACAGTTGTCATGAATAATGGAAATGTCTCTTACTCTATTTTGTCTCTTACTCTATTTAAATAGAAGAGATTGTAAAGCTACTGCTTTATGCGTCCTTCAATGGCTGCCAATGGAGGTTATAACAAATTGCTCTAACAAATTGGGGTTTAATTAAGACAGAGAAAGGTTATAACAAATTCCTCATTTTTCAGATCTAGTTTGGTAATCTACATTCTGGGTTTCTTAATTCCAATTAATTAATTACTCTAATTTTACTTATTTTACTAATGGGCATATTTATTATTATTCATTTCACTACAACAAATTTAGCCTTTTGCGACATTGAATTTAGTGGCATTAAAAAAATGCCACTGATTCATATTTTTAGTGTAGTAATTATTGGTTTTTATTTTAACTTTAACCATAAAGTGATTTAGCGACACTTAATTTGGTCTTTAGTGGCATATGTAAATGTCACTATAGTCTATAGTGGCATTTGTGAAATGTCACTAGATCCTATGTCGCTAAAAGCTTTAGTGTGACGTTTTAATATGCTGCTAAAGGGTCTAATAAATGTCACTAAAACCTCTATATACACTATAAGAAATTTGAAATAGCGACATTTAAATTAAATGTCGCTAAATATATCCCACTAAAATCAAATTATGTTGTAGTGTTTGCATTTTTAATTTTCCTTTGATTTTCTTCAACGAATGGCATAGATGATGCTAAGAAACTAAGAAAGAAAGAAACTCAATTGCATTTTGAATTCCAGTTAATTTTTACTTAGTAATGGCAAAGAATGGCATAGATGATGCTAAGACACTAAGAAATTAATTTCCTTATGCTGCTTACCATGTAGAATCGAAAACATGATTAGTTATTACAGGCGTTTCCCTTAACCTGGTGGTTACCATGTAGAATTTCCCATTTTATTATTATTATTATTATTATTATTATTATTATTATTATTATTATTATTATTATTATTATTATTATTATTATATATAGCGAACTTTTCAAAAAAAGAAAGACATTATTTAGTTTACGGTTTACGTTTAAAAATTCTTATTTCTTAAATAATTTCATCAACGATTATTCTAATGACTTTAACACTTTTAATTAAAATATTACAAACTATTATATTTTATTAATAAGTTTAATTATGTGTTGAAACAAGTTTAACACTTAAATAATGTTTTTTATCACCTAAACCAATTAGGTCAAAACCTATCCTAATATTCTATGCTAGTATACTTGCACAAGTAAGGCAAGCTTTGACAAAACTTAATACCTCCCTTACCACCCATATGACCTTAAAATTTGGAATAAGATTTTTTTTTTCTTTTTCTTAATCAAAATTCCTAACCTAAGATTCCCAAAATTTCATATTTATACTAGCCCATGTACTTACCTTATACCTTGGGAAAATATGGGAGCAAATCATCAAATATAACCTCATTTTCTAGGCTTAGTTTTGTGAAATTAAATCCAATTAATTTCTTCCATTTTCTCCTAAATTCACCTTGTATATCAACTACTAGTTCCTTAATATTAATTATTTGAATAAACTAGAAAAAAGGAGCTTAGAACAATGTTTATTTTACTTGAATCGTCATCATTTTGGAGCATTGTTAGGTCATTTCTTTTGGTACTTCGAGAACCATTATTTTTAAAGTTGATATTTTTATTTTTGGAGCTTAGAATTACTAGCATTTGAAATTTGGAGCTTGAAGCTTGGAGTATTTATTTTAAAGCACTACTTGCGAAAAATCTTATTTTTTTTTAATTAGTACTTAATACTAATCCTTGGTGTTAGTATGGTATAACTTCTTACCCTACTCTTTATGTGAAATTTTACAATTATATTTACTTTATAACATGAGCAGTATGAAATATGTTGAGTATGTTTAAGTCAGAAGTTAGTTTAATGAAATTATAATTAAGGTTATTTAAGTATGTTTAGAAAGTTGGTGAAAAATATCATATTTTAGTGATATTAAGTATTATATTTACGTGTTATATTAGAAATTACTTAAGATTTTTTTTGTTGTTTGAAGTTTTATTAATATGTTTATGTTTGCCTATAAACTAGTTTACAAAGTTGTGTGCCATTTTACAAACATACTTTTACTAATTATGATTATGTTAAAATTATTGTCTTTATACTTTATTTTAATACTAGAGCTCATCCTTAAACTTATATTAAGTTTGTATGTTATATTGTGTAAAATTTTTTATTTTAGTGATTCTGTGAAATATTGTAATTTAGAATTTTTTATGATAAATTAAATTAAGATTTTTTTTTGTGTGAAAAAGGTCTAAAAATAATGATAGACCATTTCACAACTATCATAAAACAAAAGGAGCTTTATTTATTATATTAGTTTGTCACAAGCATTTTTTTATAATAATAAAATAACAAGTTAAAAAGATATTTTTTAAACTTTTTTATAAGTTAAGTGTTTTCTTGAATAAATGAGATTTTTTTTATAAAAGTAACTTTTGTGCTATTAAATGACTAGTGTGTACCAAATATTCCTTAGTTGACTATTTGACCAAAATTTATGTAAAAAAGTAAAAGTAGTTTTTTTTTAATAAAGTTGCCTTTATATGTGAAAATTTGATTTAATGAAAATACTAAAAGAATAAAGTTTTTTCTAGTTTTATAACAAGAATTATTGATTTTTTTGAAAATATAAGTTTTACATGTTTTATAACTAGAAGTAATGCTTTTGGTGAACTTATAAAGTGTTATTTGTTTTCCCTTCAAAAAAAAGTGTTATTTGTTTTACAACTAGAAATAATTATTTCGTAAACTTATAGTGAGTTCTATTTGTTTTATCATTAAAATATTGATTTTGGTGAACTTAATAAGTTTTACTTGTTTTCAACTTAAAAATATTGATTTTTGGTGAATTTGTTGAAATTTGGAAATTTATCTATAGAATATAGTTTTACTTGATTCATAAGTAAAACGATTGTTTTTGTGAAAAGAATCAAATATCTATTTGTTTTAAAGTTAGAAATATTGATTATTGAAACTTATTTATAAATAAAATAAAATAAAATAAAAAGAAAAATAAAATTAATTACTGCTTGCGACTAATTTGGAGACTATTAATAGAATATTCAGTTATTAGTGTATATTCATTTAACAAATGAACTATTAAAAATAAAGTTCTAAATAAAGTTTAATGTGGAAAACTTTAGTAGTGAACATAGATTAGCATAAAGGTAGAATCTTATTAAATAAACCTAGTTACCATCTAAGGAGGTCAAAGTTATAGTCAACATGCAGTAATAATAAAAATGTGATGTGCTTTTGTGAAATTATCTATTTATTGAGTGAATGAACCTGATAGTAAGGTAATATTGAACCGTGGACCGGCAGGTAAAATCCCGGCGCTCGTGTTAGCCGGCACGTAAAATGCGGTGTAAGGCAAGGTGTTAGCTATCTATCCTGTAGAAACTCGAGCATAAATGTATTGGAAAGGTGACGACTCTCACCACAGTTAGATGTAGGACTTCAGCCCCGTGTCATATTGTTGTGCTTGTTGATCAGTGATAAACTAGATTATTGTTGATGCTATGAGGCATGGTACGGTTATAAGTATTAATTAATTGAACTTGCTTAAGTATTAAGATTACCGAATTGTATAAATAGCAGTAACGTACTTCTGCTAGGGTTGAGAATGATATCTTAATGACTTTAAAATATGGAACAATAAAAGAATATGGTAAAAGTGTACAGTGGTGTAAATTAATTATAAGTTCGTACTCTTATTATTATTTGTAAATGTAGTGCATTATTTCCTTAATTTGAGCTGGATAGAGAGTTATGCTTGGCGTTAAGCGCTGACCGATTTAATCGGCTGTCATCTGTATTATGGATAGCAGCATATTGAAGGATTTAGTTTCAAGTTCCAGTCCAAGCCGCAGCTACAATTTAGCTATGCTATCAAGGACTTAGCTGCAAAATGTTTTATATACTTCATGTTTGATAATTTTGTCGTATTTAATTTTAATTATTATATATTTTTGAAATGAACAATATATATTTTTATCTTCCTACTTTTATGTAATATCTATCATTTCAATAAACATTTTTTATGGTTTTTAGCAGATTGTTATTTTCAGACTTCCGCATTATTTTGTAAAAATTTTCATTAATGCTAATTACGTTTCGAGATTGCCGCTCCCATTAGAATCATAACCATATTCGTATGCTTAGTGTGGATAATAAAGTAATTAGTGATCCTTTGGATATTCGCCAAGCTCTTAGATCTCTTATTAAGAGAACTTGTAGATCATTTTTCAAGGGAAAGAATGTGGTCAGAGAAGATAGAAAGATCTTCTAGTGATCTAAGGTTCATTAATTAAAGGCGTTGAATCCTAAGGGTTGGAAAAGAACCCATAGGCGAGGGGGGGGGAGGCTATTGATAGTTAAGCCTCGTTAAAAAATCTATTGTTCTGTCTAAGTTTATTTTTGCATTTAAGTTTTAGATTTGTTATTCGACCTAAAACAGTTTCTAGAAAACTGGTTGAAAGGTCTCACAAGCTCTTGAGCTAATAGTAAAAGGAAAAATCTTAAAAGGGCATATTCTCTATACACACCCGAAACTGTGTTGGCCTCTTAGGTTTTGATGAAGACTTCACTTTTTAAAAAAAATATGTTTTAGAGATTGTTTTGTAGGTCAAATATCTGATCTTGTTAAAGTCGTTGATGGAACCTAAAGACTTGGTCAATGGATATTGTATATGTCAAAGTTAATCAAAAGCGTCAGATATAGAAGATCACTGAGGATGTCAAATGTAAACAGGAAATCTATTGTTCCAAGTTTGATGATCTGATGAAATTAGCTAATGGAGACATTGTAGCGTTCCCACGACCGTAGTCAGAGAAGTCAACAACTGAAAATTGATTAATATTTTATTTTATATTTTTAGCTGTGTAATAGTTCAAAAGTAAGTTATTGCATAATTAGTTAATCGGCAAAATAAAATAACCACCTACAATAACCTAAGACTAATTCAAAGTGTGAAAATAAGTCTCCTTATTTCTCTCCATTAAAATATGAGGTTACTTAGGGTTTTAATCTAATTAATCCTAATTAGTTATTTTAGCAAATTGCAACCGTAGCTTCTTACTTAAAACTTCCAAACATGTAATCCACTTTCCTACATTTTAGGAATAAGGGAAGTGTGGGGACTAAGGGTTTCACGGCTACATACGGTAGGTCCTATATAAAAGGAGGACTTGTTCAAACTGGTGGGAAGTGTATGTGCCTCAAGAGAAAAATTAAAAGATCACCAAAATAAGAAAAATATTTAATTATTTCATTTGCCAATTAACTTAGAATATTTTTCTTATGAAATTTCTAAGTTTTTATCTTATCTAGAGAATTATATTTGTATGGGTTTTTGAGTGTTTTGTTGTAACACAATTCTACGATCCTACTTAGCTCAAAAGTTTAGGTGATAGGATCATAATACGATTCTACTTAGCTCAAAAGTTCAAGGTTTTCTTAATTTGTAGTTTAAAAATGATTATTAAAAGTATTTTTGTTCAAAAACCTAATAGAAGAAGTCAAAAATGTTTTTACTTACACCTTAAAACTTAGAAGATAACAAATATAAATGATAATTAGTAATTCAAAGCACATTGCTGCATATTTGTAGGATCACACGATCCTACGATCCGGTTCTACCGATTTTGATCCTACGCCATCAACGATCATAGGTATAATCCTGATCCTAATAACCTTGGTTGTAACTAGACTTAAAGGAATTCTAGGGGTGAAGAGAAGCTTCGAGTGAAGCGTGAGAAAGAGAAAGAGAAAGAGAAAGAGGAAGAAAAGGAGAAAGAGAAAGAGAAAGAGAAAGAGAAAGAGAAAGAGAAGAGAAGTTGGCCTAGTTGAGAATTGTTTTATGTAATTGTAACTAATTTCCTAAGACATAGTAAGAGGATTTTAAAATCTCAAGTGGTCGTGGTTTTTCCTTCCATTAGGCCTAGAAGGTTTCCACGTAAAATCGTTGTTTCCTTTGATCTTTCTTGCTTTAAGTTGAAGTGTTTATTATTCATTTTATATTCCACAAAAACAAGGCTAAAATTCTTAAACTTACAATACAACAATTCACCCCCCCCTGTTGCATTCACCGATCTCTAAGTGTTTCTACAAATGGTATTAGAGCCTTGTTCCTCATTAGATCAAGAAACCCTGAGAGCAATATCCTGGTGTTTTAGAGATGTTGAAGAGGAATGAATGTATGGAAGAAGGGTACTCTACTCAAAGGTCGCCCATGTTCGATGCTAAATTCTATACATATTGGAAGAATAGGATGAAGATCTTCATTAAAGCCGAAAATTATCAAGTTTGAAGAGTTCTCAAATTTTCTTTTTTTTGGCAAAGTAAATTTTATAAAATGCCAGAAAAAAGCCGAAGCTTTACATCCTAGGTTCAAAATACTTAGGTACGACACCTCTACCAAAGCTCCTAAGGGCCAAAATAGCCCCTCGTCATGTGCTAGGAGAAGAGCGGCACCTCAAAAGGTATAGCTACTAATTGGCCTATACAAATATGATACTAGACCTATACAAAAAATCCTACAAAATAACCATCCAGATCGACCAATACAATGCATTACAAAGCTATGGCAATACCATCTCATACAATCAAATAGCATCATCAGGCAACAAAAAATCCGTTGGAGCTGATCAATACATTGTAGCAGGTATCTAGTAAATGGCTTTCTATCTAGCTGTAGCAACAAAAATATCGTCATCTACTCTTAAATAGACAAGCAACCACACATCCAAGACTAGAGGCAACAACAACTGAGAGCCTAGTTGTTTACCTCAGTATTAAAGCCATACCAACAATAACATCTATATACTACTCAATCACATCAGTAGGCGTGGGTTTAGCCATTAAGTGTCACCTACGCATGTCTTAACCAAGGCTTGAATGATGATCAAGGTTGTAATTTTAGGGAGTAATGTGGTTTAACTATCACAAAACAACCCAAAACAACCATGAGGCGACTTCACCGACATAACCTGCACTAATAGGCGGAGAGGGGGACCAACAATTAGGAACCCACTCTTCATACAACCTCTCCTAACGACATCGCAAGGAAGCCCATGAAGCCAAGATCCATCTTGGGAGAAATTAACACTGATAGCAAACCATAAGCATTACCCTTACAAACCTTAAAAACCAATTACAATTATCCATTCATCTTACCAACAAAACAATTGAAAAACGAGTTATCAATATACTGGACCATGAAACTTTCCCCTAGATCTCAATCTAGGGACACAGAGTTTTTATCCTCTAATACAACCACAAACCGTAGTTCATGAATACTAATGACCAATTCATCCCATTATTAAGGAGTTTACATGTTAGCAAACCTTCAAATTGGACAACCCATTGACCTGGGTTCATGAAACGCCTCAAACACCAATTCGTAAGTTACGAACATAGGAGGCTTTTACACTAGAATTATAGCCAGCAAAAAAAAGGGGAGGTAAAATTTCACTCAGAAGTCAATACAGCATCTTCGATTTCTTTTGAGATCTAAAAAAAAGCTTCGATCCTTGAACTTAGGGGTGATCTATGAAATTAGGGTTTAGAAATTTCTGAATAAACCAAATTGAAAAACAAATACTAAAAGGGAGTACATTTCATTTGGCTCAAGGATGCCTTGAACTGGACATCCCATTCTGATTTGGGAATAGGTTCGAACAGATCGAAGAAGAAGCTTCGATTAAGAGATCTATAATACTCCATTACAACAATGGTGCTGAAATACAATCCACCTTTGATTCTAGATCCAAGATCTACTAGGTAGATATCCATGAAACTAGCACGCCGGAGGACTCAATTTTCTCGGTGGTCGCCCTCGCTGCCGGCATGCCATGGCGGGGCAGTTGTGTCGCCCAGCAGAGGAGAGGGTTTAGAGAGAGACTAGAGAGATAGGCGGCCGAAAACATTTTTTTATTATTATAAGAGTTATCAAAATCGGAGAATTTGAGGTAACAACTACCAACTCCAATTATGAAACTATTCCAAAACCTATCATTCAATATGAGAAGGAAGATTTATTGAAAATGGAGATGAACGCTCTTGCCATCAAATTACTTCACTGTGGTCTTGGACCAAACGAGCATAATCGAATTATGGGGTGCAAAACTGCCAAGCAGATTTGGGATCTGCAAGAAGTTACCCACGAAGGATAAGTGAAGTAAAGCACTCCAAGATTGACTTGTTGATGTCAAAATACGAAAGATTTGTTATGGAACCTAGAAAAAGCATCCAAGAGATGTTCACAAGGTTCACCAATATCACGAATGCTTATCTCTCTTGGAAGGCTTATTCCCGCAGATGAACAGGTTAGGAAAATTCTAAGGAGTCTCTCTCAAGATGAATGTTGGAGATCCAAAGTCACAGCCATACAAGAATCAAAAGATTTCAAAAATTCAATCTGGAAGAGTTGGACGGTTCCCTTATGACTCACAAATTGCATTTGGGAACAGTTGACAGTCCCCGAAGCAAAGGCTTGGCTCCGGCAGTGAATGATCAAGAAGTGTGAAAATGCGATGAAGAGGAGGCTGTCATGTTGGTTCAAAAATTCAATCAAAGAAACAACAAAGAAAGAGGATCTACAAATACAAAGACAAACTACGAATGCCATAAATGTGGAAGTACTGATCACTTCATCAAAGATTGCCCACAATGGAAAAATGAAAAGGGCAAGGGGAAGGCAAGGGAGTCAGGAAGACAACCGATCAAAGGAATTTTCAACAAAACAAACTTTCGCAAATCCATGATTGTTGCATGGGGAGAATCTGAGAGCGAAGCAGAAATAGAAGCTCCCGCAGAGGAAGAAACTGCCAATCTAGGTCTCATGGCCACTCATAACGAAAAGTCTAAAGGAAAAGTGGTATTATCTTCTAATTCATTTCCTAACCACCTATTTAAATGAGATAAATATAAACTAATTGAATTGCTTATGGAGACACAAGAAAAACTAGATAAGAAAACTGCCACATGTCTCCAAATTGAAAAAGATCTTAAAACGAGTAAAGACCATGTTTTCTACCTAAATTCTTTTAGGTCCGACATGCAAAATAGATTATTGAATTTATTGGATAACAACGTATAGTTATAGGAAGCATTGGAAAAGGTAAATAAAAGAAGAAAATATTATTCTTAATATCGAATTGAATCACTATAAATTGCTAGCTCAAACAAGGACTTAAATGATCTATCCATTCGTGACTTTAGTACCGAATTCCAAAAGTTAAAATTAGACCTAGACTCCAGTAAAATTGAAAATGAAAAATTGAAACTTGAAATAAGTTCAAGAGGAAAACGGAAAATCAAAGAAGTTCCCAAATGGAGTCTAGCTACTAAACTAAGAGTACTGAAGGCCTAGGTTACAATACGAATAATAAAAAGAAAAGGGTCCATGTTGATGTCCCTAATAGTAAAGTCTATTCCTTTTGTGAAAATCTGGGCACCTGAAATTTCAATGTATAAAAAACGAACAGCACGACAAAGCGATCCAAATTTATGTTGATCGCATTTGGATTAAGAAATATGATTCATGCATAATCGACATGGAACCTAAGATGATTGGGTTCCTCCTTCTAACAATAAGTTCGTTTTGCAGGTTCTAGTGAGGGGGAACAACTCATAATATCTCAACAGTTGGTGTTCCAAGCACATGACAGGTGATAGATCAAAATTTCTCTCACTAGAAGCCTATGATGGAGGAACTATGACCTTTGGTGACATTACGAACGGTGAAATCATCGCCAAAGGAAAAGTAGGAAGTTTAAGTTCCCATGGAATTGATAACGTATTTTTATTTGAGAATTTAAAGCATAATCTACTAAGTATCTCACAGTTATGTGACAAAGATAACTCTATAAACTTTACTTCTGAAAAATGTACTATTTCTAGGAGTGACACAGGAAACACTGTTCTGGAAGGAATTCGTAAAGGGAACACTTATGTTGTGGACCTCCACACTGTTCCCAAAACCAGTCTGACTTGTCTCAGTGTTATTGAAGGTGACCCTCTACTTTGGCATAAACGTTTAGGTCATGCTAGCTTTCTTTGCTCAATACTTTAAGATGAAAAGACCTATTAAGAAGATTGTCGTCCCTTAAATTTCAAAAAGATGAAGTTTGTGATCCTTGTCCCAAAGGAAAACATGTTAGGTCGTCCTTTAAACTTAAGAATGTCGTGACCATGTAACACCCCGCAAATTTTAATGTTATTTATTTATAATTTAAATCGTGATTAAAAATAATTTTTTTTATAGATTATTATCAAACATCGGAAATTTAATATTTGGAACCCATAAATAATTATTAACTAAACGTTGAACACGTCTAATTATTACTTAAATAAAGTTGAGTAAATTAATAATAATCGTGACCACCACAACCACCATTCCACTCACTCACTCACCACCACTCCTACCACCATACACCTGCAGCAACGAACACGCGTGACCACCACCAGACGGCAGCCACGCTCGACCACCACTAGTCTGCAGCACGCACAGCCAGGTCGACCCAGCAACGTGTGGTGGTGCTGCCGCCCCCTGCTGCCGCCCTTTAGGGCTCTTCTTGTGCATCTTTCTTCCACTCCTTCTTCCCCTCTTTGTGAGCCATCTAAACTCCACTTTAATGTCAGTTTTTTTTATAATTTCAAGTTGTTATATGAATGTTGATGAGATTATTGAATTGAATGGTTGTTTTATGCTCAAAATTAATTTGGGGAAAGATTTAGGGGTTTGAGTTTGAAATAGTTGAGTTAGGTTTTATATTAAGGTGAATCTAAAAGTAGTATTTTGGGTAAATTCATGAATTTTAGCTTAAATTAAGTTATATCTTGATATAATTTAAAGTGGGTAAGTATTAGAAAGTGTAATTTGAACTTGAATAAGTTAGGGTTGGATGAATTTAAAAGTAGTATGTACTACTTTTGTGGTTTGGATGGTGTTTTATTGATTTAAAATCTTGTGTGAGCTTTGTTTATGTGACATGGTTGATGGATGGTGGCTAGTTATTGTTTATATGACATTACTCATGGTTGTGTGACTAGTATTGTTGATACCTATTGTTAGAGAATAAATGATAATAATAATTACTAAGAAAGATTAGGTTGCGATTGTCATTAATGAAAGTATTTTCGTGGTTATAGTCGTTTGATGAGGTGGTTAGTTTTGAGCTTGGTTGTTATATTGATATGTACAATTGTGTTGCTAAGTTGTGTGACTTTGACCCAAGTTATACGAATCGTTATTAATTCGTCAAGCTACAAATTTAATTTATTCTTAATCGTTTTACTCTAAAAACCTTGGAAAAATAATAAATCACTACTACCATGAGTGATATGATTGTTATTAAGTGTAACGTCATGTATTACGTGTTCTTAAACATTCCAATGAATAGATTGACTATAACGCACAAGCGTATAGTTGTGCTCCTTTCACTTGAACATATCTTGATATAAACTTGACTAGAATCTAATGTTATGGTTTGATTGGAATTGATGGCGTAGTTCATGTGTGAACATGGGTTTAATTTATTGCATGAGTGCATTTAGAATGCGTACTAGCTTGAATCGAAACTTGTTTGGCTAGTGGTGTAGTTTTTAATTATAGAGTCAGTGCTTCTTAAATGATGTGAAGTAAGCTTATTAGTCTTACTTTAAACGTGTATAGGTGCCCGGTTCATAAGAGGGGCGTAAGAACCTCCTTCGAAGTGACTTTTGCGACTTGTTATCTTGCAGTTGCGGGTAAGTACACGCAGTAGTTAATTCTTGCACGCATCTTTAATATGTTTTCTCTGCGTAACAATATTATATGAGCTATGATGAATACAGTTTGCTATTAAGTATTATTAAGTTAGTGCTACAAGTGGGAATCAGTCGTAGAGATGGTAGAGAATCGGTTCTGATATCGCAAGATTTGAATGTCGGATTGTATGAGATTGGAATGGGAATGAATCCCTGATTTGATGAGATATTAAGTTGGATATTTACTGTTACTCCACTGGATTGGTACCCCAGCTGGATTAGTTCCCGGAGGCATGGACCGTCTATATATGGTTGCTGTACGGGGGTATGATCATACTTTGCCATTGGGTGCCGGCATGGTCGTCACCGTCCTTGGCTGAGGTGTTACCATGTGGGTCTTGCAAACCCCAATATGGTGGCCTCTAGTCACATAACAGGATATATGAAATTAATGAAGAGATAGAAAACGGTGAGGACATTAAGAAGTATATACAATTGAGAAATAGATGGAGTAGATGCTTACACGTTGGGGTGTCTTCCCCACCTTGTTTGTTGAAATTGATTGCGGTTACTTATACATAACTTATTGTTAGTAGCTGACGTGTACTGTTTGTTCGCTTGTTGATGGCTTGTCTCTGATGGCCCTGCTATGACACGTTGGTCTTTGACTTTACGTTGAGCAGCAGGGGTATCAAAGATAGTTTTTGCAGGTTTTGGAGTTTCATTGCATTGCATATGGGGGGAATTTGAGTGAGAACTTTGAAGCGTGCCATGTTCTAACTATTTGACGCCACATGTGGTTTTTGAATTGAACTTGTGTATGTTTTTGGCTTGAGGCTCGTGCCCTCCTTTTGATGTAATTCGTTCCGCTGCAAATATTAATTTCGTTTTATATTTCGTTATAGTATCTTGAATGGCTTGTATAGTTCGTTATGCTTTTGGAAAACCCAAGTGTTTACATGGGAACCACGATCCATGCTTAGCATGTCGACAGAGGATTTGGCGATGACCTTTCCGCCGTGATCTTTGTTACGAGGTTTTTGATGCCACTTCTTCATGATGGCTTTTAATTGGTTAATCCTTTTGGTGCGTCAAATTTCAAGGCAAATGCTGCCGAAATTTCCGTAGGATTTTGTTGAAAATTTTCCCTATAATCGCTTAAATCAAACATAAATAACTTTAATCCTTTTATTTTATTTTAAATGTAACACCCGAATTTCCTTCGTTCTCTTTCGGTTTTGGTTCTGTTCAGAGGGTCGGAAATTCAGGGGTGTTACAGACCACCTTAAAGCCACTCGAATTAATTCATATGGATCTTTGTGGACCTATGAGAATCTAAAGTTGTAGTGGCAATTGTTACGTATTTGTTATTGTTGATGATTACAGTAGATTTACATGGACTATATTTTTATTTAGCAATGATAAGGCCTTCAATGAATTTGTTTATTTTGCTAATAAAATACGAAAATCTAGTAATTGCAACTTGCCCACATTAGATCAGATCATGGTAAAGAATTTGAAAATTCAAGCTTTATGGATTATTTTAATGAGCATGGTATAAGTAAATAGAATATTAGAAGAAATGACTAAAACCATGTTAATTGCTAGTGGTCTCCCTAGAAATTTTTGGGCCGAGGATGTTAATACTACATGCTATATTTTAAATCGTATGTTGATTAGACCTATCACTTCTAAGACACCTTATGAACTTTTTAAAGGTTTTAAACGAAATATTTCCTATTTTTGTGTGTTAAGATGTAGATGTTTTGTTCATGTTAATGAAAAACGAAATATAGGAAAGTTTGATGAAAGAAGTGATGAAGCAATATTCCTTGGCCATTCATCTTATATTAAAGCTTATAGAATATATAATAAAAGAACTATGTGTGTTGAAGAATCCATTCACATTATTTTTGATGAAACTAACTTTATGGCAAGTGAACAAGATACAGGTAATTTTAAAATAGGTCCTGCTAATTGGGAAGATGATTAAGATATACAAAGAGAGCAAGATCCTAGAACAATAGGAGAACAACAGGTTCAAAAAGAAACAAAAGAGCCTAAGCAAGATCAAGAACAGCCGGGAAATCGGGACCATCAAGGTCTTCCCAATCCATTTGTTCCTAGAGATGAACATAATGAGCAAACTGAAGCAGAACGGAATGTCAATCAAGTCAATGAGCCTAATTCCACAACTGTTCCTACAAGAGAATTTGTGCCAAAGCTGTGGAAACATCAAAAGTCATATCCACTTTACTTGATAATCAGCGACATAAACGAGGGCACACAGACCAGATCCCAACTAAGAAACGTTTGTGCACACTTCGCATTTCTCTCATCATTGGAACCCAAGAATCACGAAGAAGCATTACAAGATTCCGATTGGGTTGTTTCTATGCAAGATGAATTTGATGAATTTGAAAGAAATAAAGTGTGGCACTTAAAACAAAAACCCAAGAACAAGAAGGTAATTGGACTAAAGTGGGTTTTTAGGAACAAATTGGACGAGTATGGAATTATAGTAAGAAACAAAGCAAGACTCATAGTTAAAGGGTACAATCAACAAGAAGAGATTGATTATACAGAGATATTTGCTCCCGTAGCAAGGTTAGAGGTTATCAGAATTCAAATTTCTTTTGCTGCATTTATGAACTTTAAGTTATATCAAATGGATGTGAAATGTGTTTTCTTGAATGGTTTTCTAGATGAAGAAGTCTATGTGGAACAACCACTTGGCTTCGAAAATCCATCTTTCATAGATCATGTCTATAAGCTTGATAAGTCTGTTTATGGGATCAAACAAGCTCCTAGATAATGGTATGATAGGTTGTTGATGTGCTCGTTTTTAGAGAACATATATCTCCTCATTTTAGTGTCGAGTCTCGCGTTTTATATCGATTTTTACATATCTTAATAATGATTTTACCTTGATCTCGTCTCCATGTGCTTTAAGGTGTTTAAAGGTGTTTTGAGGAGGTTTTGAGGTGTTTTCATTGCGTACGAGACTTCGACGCTTCAATCGAAGATGAGACACGCGTTTCGAGGCATTTTCGAGCATTTCAAGTCGTTTCCGAGCACCTCGAAAAGTTCCAAGGCTTTTCGGCACCTCAATGATACATTCCAAAGTGAATCAAGGCCTACCCAGCCCAGATTCGGGCGAATGAAGTATGCAGCACCAAAGAATGAGCCCAAGCACACACATTTGGGCGAACCAAGCTTTGACATTCGGGCGAATCTTACCATTCGGGCGAATGGTAGATTCCCTTCGGGCGAATGCTTTGAATTTTCACGAGGATCATATTTCAAGTCTCTGGAAACCCCGAATGGACCTTATTCGGGCGAATGAGCATCCATTTGGGCGAATGCCTCATGGATTCGGGCGAATGGGACCCGTTTTTACCGCAGATCTTTTTCTTCGCAAGTTAAAACACGTAGGATCTTTTACGGTTTTTACCCCCACCTTGTGTAGCCTATATAAGAGCACTTTTCTGAATATAAACCCTATGCTTTAGTAGATAGAAACCCTCTCTTCTATTAAACATCATTTATTGTTTTCCTTTACATTCAATTGCCCAAGATTAGTGTTTAATGCTTTCACTTACATTTCAAGCTTTGTAATTTCAATTCCTTTCATTCAAGCACCTTAGTTTATGTAAGTTTATCTTTCTCAATCTCTTTATTGCTTTGTTTATCTTTCATTCATGCCATTTAATGTTTTGTTCTTCTTGGTTTTGATTATTCCTTTGTTTCTTGTTCATTTACTTTCAAATCTTATTCTTGCTTTCTTTATTTCCTTCTAGTATAGTTGATAGTTAGTTTTCTTGCTTTGTCTTTCATTATTGTTAGTTCCTTTCTTGCCCTAATGTTTATTTCTATGTCTTCCTTTTTGTTCTTAGTTGTAGTTAGTCTCAATATACTAGAGTAGTTTCCTTAGGGGTTTTGGTTCGGTGAAACCCTAGGTTTGGTGAATGTTGTTCATGTGCTAGATTAGGGTTGAGGTCTGTTGTGGTATGTTTGATTGATATTCGATGCGAATCTTGTCTTGCCACTCGTAAGTGAGACATAGGGCGATTATGGGTCGTTCGCATGGCTATATGTCACCAACTTCCCCTCGCTATCTAGAGTGTCTCGATCGAACCACGTTCGATCTCCCTTGACCTAGCTTTGTATGAAAACATAGAATCGACCTAGGGTGGATCCTTACCATATCCCCGTTTGTCTTTCATTGCTTATCTTAATCTCGTTTATTGTTTTCATAGTGTAGTCTAAACACCCTTCACTCATATCATTTACACTCTCTACACCTTGCACCTAACCTCCCTTTGCCCTTGTCCTTAAGGTTCGATCCCCAACTTACCTCTATACTCGTTATAGTTGTATTTAGGGTGTATAAATATTGTTTGCATAGCTTTGTATTTCTAGCGTTAAACGACGCGTTAGAAAACGGTTATCAAAATAGCGCCGTTGCCAGGGATAAGGCGTTATAGTTAGGTTTTGTGCTTGATGGAGTTCATTTTTTTTTTCTTTAGTTTTTGTTTAAATAATTTTTGCTTGTCAGTGCTTACGCTCGGTTTCTAGTGTTGTTTGCATGAGCTATAGCACACGGAGATCACAACTACAGCTTGTTCCATATAATCCTGAGATACAAAGGGTCACTAGACGATCTCCTCTTCCCACTCTACGTCAATCGTCTATACCCAATCCTCCACCACCAATGGCCGACAATCAACCGCTCTTTGGTCAATTTGGGACCCCTGGGTCCAAAGAATTTCATGGGGGCGTGGTTCTACCGGATGCCCCACCAAACTTCCGCATTGACCCACAATATACAAGAATGGTGAAGGAAGTTTCATTTTGTGGATTGAGAAACGAATGTCCTCTCTTACACTTGGAGGCATTCACGGAGACTTGTAGATTCATACTTCAATGCCCCAACCACCCCGATAATGTTAAGTTATGCCTCTTCCCGGTTGGTCTAGCGGGGTACGCTAAAGATTGGCGCAAAAAGATCGCGTCATTCACACAAGAGGATGATGAGAGCTAAGTCCCGCCTGGACTAGATTGAAGGGTATGCTTCGAGCTTGCCCCCATCATGAATATGGGGAGAACCATTTGAATACCTTCTTCTAAGATGGGCTTGACGATTCGACTAAAGCACTACTAGACTCCGCGGTTTGTGGGAAACTTTCAAAGGTCCCATGCAACCGAGTGAAAGCCATGATTGAAGAGGTTGCGAAGAATAGTACTTGGGGTGGAGCGAGGGGTAGTAGGCAACAAAAGGGTATGATCGACGGTGCTAATCTAGACTCGATCGGCGCAAAAATTGAAGCAATCATGGACAAGAAATTGTCCAAGCTTAAGTTAGCCCGAGGTAGTTCTAATGTCTCTGCCGCAAATGAAGCAAAGTCTTTCTCATGCCGTATTTGTGGGGGAACTAATCATGATACATCCTATTGTGGAGGCCGTGAGTCCGGAGCATGTGGCATCGGTAGAATATGGGTCAAGTACTATTGATAGGGCCCAAGCGTCGAACTTTGATGGGTACGGGTACAATCCCGAATATGTAGCTGCGATGGGTTGTGGGAACCAAGGTCAAGGGTATTCTCAATATAGCTTATTCAACAACCCGTCCTCCCGACCTCCCTTCAATCCCAACCATGGTCGAGGAAATTTCAACTAAGGCTACAACAACAATTTTGCGCACAACAATCTAGCCGGTGGTAGTTTTCATAGGATTAATGGAAATAGGCCTTACCCACAAGTGCCATGCCCCAACCCCAATCTAACTTATCTAGCCACCCAACCACTTCCAAACCCCGCTCCAAACCAAGATTTCATGACAACCCAAATGAGTACCCTCGCTCAAATCAACCAAAATTTAATTACTCAAATGACGCAACTCCAAGCTCAACAAAGGAATTTCGAGAGCCAACTTGCACTTGTAGCACAAAAACCACCTCCACCTACTTTAAGCTCATCCACCCAACCTCCATCTCCTTACCCACCACCAAATCCCAACCACCACACATGCAAGGCGATCTTCCTTAGATCGGGTACTTCCTATCCGGCTCTAGTTGAAGCTTCTAGTGATGATTTGGGTGAAGGTTCTTCTATGGGTAATGATCTTCAAGAGGATGTTGAGCATGAGCTTGGGGGAGGGGAAGAAGAAGAGACTCTTGAGGAAGAATTTGAAGAAAAGAAAGAAGAAGTTGAGAAGAGAGATGAAGTTCTTGATGAAAAACAGAAGAAGAAGTTGGAGCAAGAAGAAAAATGGAAAGAAATCCAAGAGAGGAGGGCTTATGAGCGTTTACATGCCCCAACGCTACCCTTTCCATATAAAGCGGTTGAGAAGCAATTGCAGGCCAAATTTCTTAAGTTACTTGAGCATATGAAGCGATTGGAAATGAAGATCCTGTTCTTAGAGGCCATGGAGCAAATGCCTCAATATGCCAAGTACTTGAAGACTCTCTTGGGGAACAAAAAGAGGCTACAAAGTGAGGTTGTGAATCTACCGAAGCAAATGAGTGCCATCATCCAAGGCACTTGGGCCAAAAAGGAAAAGGCTCGAGGACCCTTTGTGTTCCCCGTCACTCTTGGGAACCAAAAACCTAAGGGAGCACTTGCCGATTTGGGGGCCTCGATTAGCCTCATGCCGATGAGTATTGCTAAGCACCTTGCTTTTGAGCTCAAGCCATCAAAGAAATCTATCCAATTTGCCGACCGAAGCGTCAAAGTGACATGTGCGGAGTTTGAGGATATTCCTATTCAAGTGGGAAATGTTGTTGTCCCATGTGATTTCGTTGTGCAAGACATGGTGGAAGATTCATACACTCCCCTCATACTTGGGAGAGATGCATTGAAGAGTTTGGGTGCCCTCATTGATTGCGAATTCGAGACCATCACTATAAGGGTAGCCCAAGAGCAAGCGATATTTGGGTTTGCTAAGTCTTCAAGGGAGCCCATGATCGAGAAACTTGGCTCCCTAGATATTGTGGATGATTCTCATGGTGATAAGATTGGGGGGCTTGATGTTCTTGAAGCCCATGTATTTGATGATGAGGCGATTTGTGATGATGATGTGGTGAAATTTGTTGATGAGAAGAAGAAGAAAGATGATGATGAGATGAAGAAGAAGGATGATGATGTTGTGAAGGAGAAGGAGTTTGTTCTTGTGTGCAACAAAAATGATGATGAAGCTGACGGCGTCGACAAGCAACCCCGCAAGAGGAAGTGGGTAAGAAAAAGAAAGAAAAATATTTACAAAAAGAAGAAGATGGCTCCGCCCTGGCTTGGGGGAGCCCCATGTTCGAGTGTCCCTCCGGGTGGCTCCGGTTCTACATTGCTTACCTCCGCCATTGCTGCGAGGTGGAGAGTTTTGGGTCACCATGTTCGAGGTGATGGAGATGCTAGGAGTGAGTCCACTCCTAGCTCCGGTATGGTTTCTTTTCCTAGCTTTTCATTTGTTGTCTGAGCTGGTGGTTAGCTGGGTTGAACTTAACGACGTTAAACAAAAGTACTTACGGGAGATAACCCGGTGTTTGCTGTTGTGTCCTTGATGATTGCTTGTTTTCTTTAGTTCCAATAATGCTTATCTTTCGTTATTTTGGTTTTTCCTTTCGCCTTCCCCATCGCCGAGACGGCTCTTGAGCTAGCTTAGGGGAGGATGCGCTTACGCTTTCAAAACCCCGAAAGATTTGCATTATTGTAACTATTGCTTAGTTTTTCTTTTAGTTTTTCGCATGTTTAGTTTGTTTAGTTTTTATTTCATGTAGTTTGTATAGTTTCATGTTTAGGTTGTATAGTTAGTGTTTTTATCCTTGCTTTCAATAAATGGTTGAGTTGTAAGACTAGCATGCAAGTTTCTGTTGTGCACATATGTGGTCCTATGAAAGCTCGTATTTCCTTAGCCTTGTGCCATTTTTGGGACCTAGAGTCTGACTGTTTTTCTCATAGCTTTGGGGAACTGGGTTTGCTTGGTTGGTGGCTTGGATGTCTACCTTTAGAGGCGCATTTCTACTAGCCTGTAAGGATTGAGCCTTCTTGGACTCCTTGCGAGTTCCATTCATGTTGAGTGCTAGTTAGGGGATCTACGTATTGTGTCGGTTCTTCTCCAGTACAGTCGACTTTTCATGAGACCATAGATGATAACATGTTTGCTAGATTATTACTACATAGCCAAATAGCCTACCTTGTCCGTAATTGACGTTAGGATAAGCCAAGTTTTTTCCTTTTCCTATTCTTTTGTAGCCACATTATTTAGCCTCCACATGAGCCAAATGTTCCCTCTTTTTACCTAGAGGATAGCTTAGTGATGGTGGGGTTTGTTGTGTGCTACAGTGATTTTGGGCTTTTGGTTATGATATTATGGTTGTTGGTTTGTATGACTCTATTCATTTCGTGTCTAGCTCTTATTGTTTCTCCCTTCATCCTCTAGTGCTTACATAGTGATTCTTTATACACATTTTTTGGTTAAGGAGACCTCTCTCTTGTGCTTTATTGAGTTTTATACACATATAATTATTTGAGTGAGGAGGTCAATATTTCATTTTGGGAGATGAGCTTGGAAACACATGTTATTATGAGATTTCACATATTTTGATAGTGTTTGATGATAGAGTTCATTATGCTTACATGAGATTATTGGGTTATTGATGGTTGTTTGATATGATATTCATTGATTCATGATGTTATGTTTGTGGGTGTTTCGTTTAGGGTCACTTGCTATCCTCTACTTAGCTCCACATTCCCAAATGTATCCCACCTTACTATAAGCCAATATTATAACTCTTCGCTAACATGTTCGACTTGGTCCGATTAGTTTGTTTTGTGCTGGAGTTAGATATGACACAATCCCCATGATTTGCCCCTATTAGGTGTTTGATTCTCGACTCATCTTTAGTCAGAAGATTATGAGCGAAACACGAACCGTAATCAAACACATAAGCGTCATTGCATATTTCTCACACCTTTTGAGAAATTACCCGGGGAGCGTAGACTTGTGACCTCTCTAGGTAGTGGGTGGCATAGCCTGTGATGTTGCTTACCCTAGTGATCTCAAGCTTGTGGAATTGGTCGTTCTCTCTGTTATTGCGCTCTATTAAGACCATTGTACTAGCACACCTATGGCTACGGAAGAGTTTTGCCCATGCACATGCTTGTATTGTTTCGCTTTCCTCTCTCCATGTTTGTTTTCTTTGGATTTGTGGGTCTCCTTCTGAAAACCCTCACGAGACCTTACTTGTCCTCTTTGGGAGACCTTGAGGTTTAAAGGGCTTGTCGTACGTGCTAAGTGCGACCGTGATTCCTACCACAGTGAGTTTTAAGTTTTATAGCTGTGGTAGTTTAAGTTTGTTTTTAGTTAGTTTGTTTTTGGCTGCCCATGTGCTTTCATGTCATTCCTACCTAGTCTCTTTGCTAGGGACTAGCAAAGGTTTAGCTTGGGGGAGTTGATGTGCTTGTTTTTAGAGCACATCTTTCTCCTCATTTTAGTGTTGAGTCTCGCGTTTTATATCGGTTTTTACATATCTTACGTATGATTTTACCTTGATCTCGTCTCCATGTGCTTTAAGGTGTTTTTAGGTGTTTTGAGGAGGTTTTGAGGTGTTTTCGTTGCGTACAAGACTTCGACGCTTCAATCGAAGATGAGACACGCGTTTCGAGGCATTTCCGAGCATTTCAAGTCGTTTTCGAGCACCTCGAAAAGTTCCAAGGCTTTCCGACACCTCAATGATACATTCCAAAGTGAATCAAGGCCTACCCAGCCCAGATTCGGGCGAATGCTAGCCCAATTCGGGCGAATGAAGTATGCAGCACCAAAGAATGAGCCCAAGCCCACACATTTGGGCGAACCAAGCTTTGACATTCGGGCGAATTTTACCATTCGGGCGAATGGTAGATTCCCTTCGGGCGAATGCTTTGAATTTTCACGAGGATCACATTTCAAGTCTCTGGAAACCCCGAATGCACCTCATTCGGGCGAATGAGCATCCATTCGGGCGAATGCCTCATGGATTCGGGCGAATGGGACCCGTTTTTACCGCATATCTTTTTCTTCGTAAGTTAAAACACGTTGAATCTTTTAGGGTTTTTACCCTCACCTTCTAGCCTATATAAGAGCACTTTTCTGAATATAAACCCTATGCTTTAGTAGATAGAAACCCTCTCTTCTATTAAACATCATTTATTGCTTTCCTTTACATTCAATTGCCCCAGATTAGTGTTTAATGCTTTCACTTACATTTCAAGCTTTGTAATTTCAATTCCTTTCATTCAAGCACCTTAGTTTATGTAAGTTTATCTTTCACAATCACTTTATTGCTTTGTTTATCTTTCATTCATTCCATTTAATGTTTTGTTCTTCTTGGTTTTGATTATTGCTTTTTTTCTTGTTCATTTACTTTCAAATCTTGTTCTTGCTTTCTTTATTTCCTTCTAGATAGTTGATAGTTAGTTTTCTTGCTTTGTCTTTCATTATTGTTAGTTCCTTTCTTGCCCTAATGTTTATTTCCATATCTTCCTTTTTGTTCTTAGTTTGTAATTAGTCTCAATATGCTAGAGTAGTTTCCTTAGGGGTTTTGGTTCTGTGAAACCCTAGGTTTGGTGAATGTTGTTCATGTGCTAGATTAGGGTTGAGGTTTGTTGTGGTATGTTTGATTGATATTCGATGCGAATCTTGTCCTGCCACTCCTAAGTGAGACATAGGGCGATTATGGGTCGTTCGCATGGCTATATGTCACCAACTTCCCCTCGCTATCTAGAGTGTCTCGATCGAACCATGTTCGATCTCCCTTGACCTAGCTTTGTATGAAAGCATAGAATCGACCTAGGGTGGATCCTTACCATATCCTCGTTTGTCTTTCATTGCTTATCTTAATCTCGTTTATTGTTTTCATAGTGTAGTCTAAACACCCTTCACTCATATCATTTACACTCTCTACACCTTGCACCTAACCTCCCTTTGCCCTTGTCCTTGAGGTTCGATCCCCAACTTACCTCTATACTCGTTATAGTTGTATTTAGGGTGTATAAATATTGTTTGCATAGCTTTGTATTTCTAGCGTTAAACGACGCGTTAGAAAACGGTTATCAGTTGTCTAATTTTTTGATATAAAATGATTTTATTAGAGGCAAAATTGATAAAACCTTATTCTGTAAGAATAGAGGTTCTAATATTTTAGTTGTACACATTTATGTTGATGAGATTATTTTTGGAGCTAATAACGAATCATTATATAAAGAATTTGCTAACCTTATGAGTGCTGAATTTGGAATGAGTATGATGGGAGAATTAAATTTCTTCCTTGGTTTGCAAATAAACGAACGACTAATGGTATTTTATCCATCAACAAAAATACATTAAAGAACTTTTAAAGAAATATGTTTTAGAGAATGCTAAATTAAACCACACACCTATGGCTACTAACGTAAGATTAGATGAATAATCAAATGGCATTAATGGTAACCAAACTATGTTTAGAGGCATGATAGGATCTTTATTATACTTAACTGCTAGTAGACCAATTATATCATATTATGTTTTAGCTTATGTTTGTTATACTAAGTTCTTGATAGCTACAATTTTAGTCTTTATATGTTCTTAACTCTTACCTAACTTAACACACATGACGTACATTTTAGAAGCTTAGTAGTTTATGTTAATTATTTTTGTAAATTATTTTAAAAACATAGGCAATATAGCTTAAGCCCTGATATTATGTTTTAAATACTAAATTTAAAGTAAATTATTTTATTTTGGATGCTTGGTGAATTATATTGTAATGAGTTGATTCGCTAAGTGTTATGTAGAGTTTTAATCTCTAGCATGCTCTATTACTTTTGTTTTAATCTATTTTGTTTAAGTTTGTTTGTAAGTTTGTCACCAACAAAAGGCGGAATTTGTTGGCCCTCATAGGTTTTGTTGATTACTTCACTTTAAATAAACAAATATGTTTTAGAGAATGTTTTGTAAATAACCGATCTTGTTAAAGTCATTGATGGAACCTAAAGACTTGGTGAATGGATATTGTATGTGTCAAAGTTAATCAAAAGCCTCGGATATAGAAGATCACTTAGGATGTCAAATGTAGACAGGAGGTCTACTATTCCAAGTTTAATGATCTGATGAAATTAGCTAATGGAGACAGTGCAGTGTTCCCAAGACCGTAGTCAGAGAAGTCGCCAGCTGAAAATTGATTAATATTATATTTTATATTTTTAGTTGTGTAACGGTTAGAAATTAACCACCTACAATAACCTAAGACTAATTCAAAGTGTGAGAATAAGTCTCCTGATTTCTCTCCATTAAAATAGGAGGTTACTTAGGGTTTTAATCTAATTAATACTAATTAGCTATTTTTAGTAAATTGCAACCATAGCTTCTTACTTAAAACTTCCAAACATGTAATTTACTTTCCTACATTTTAGGAATAAGGGGAGTGTCGGGAGTGTAGGGAGTTAGGGTTTGTAGACTACATACGGTTGGTCCTATACAAAAGGAGGACTTGTTCAAACCGGTGGGAAGTGTGTGTGCTCTCAAGAGAAAAATTGAGAGATGACCAAAATAAGAAAAATATTTCATTCTTTCATTTGCCAATTAACTTAGAATATTTTTCTTATGCAATTTCTTAGTTTTTTATCCTATCGAGAGAATTATATTTGTGTGGTTTTTGAGTGTTTTGTTATAACTTGGCTTAAAGAAAGTCTAGGGGAGAAGAAAAGCTTCGAGTGAAGCGTGAGAAAGAGAAAGAGAAAGAGAAGGAGAAGGAGAAAGAGAAAGAGAAAGAGAAGAGAAGTTGGCCTAGTTGAGAAGTGTTTATGTAATTGTAACTAATTGCCTAAGACATAGTAAGAGAATTTTAAAATCTCGAGTGGTCGTTCCTTTTCCTTCTATTAGGCCTAGAAGGTTTCCACGTAAAATCGTTGTCTCTTTTTATCTTTCTTGCTTTAAGTTTAAGTGTTTATTATTCATTTTATATTCTGTAAAAACAGGGCTAAAATTCATAAACTAACAATATAACAATTCACCCCCCTCTTGTTGGATTCGCCCATCTCTAAGTGTTTCTACAATTTGAATTCCTTCTCTCCAAGCCGGACTTTTAAGCTTTAACATTAAAATGAGAATTCTAAGCCTTAAAATAAATAACTTGAAATCGGTGTTTTAAGTCTTAATTGATTTTTAATGTTTTAAAATTGGCTTTTTAAGTTTTAAAATTGGCCTTTTAAGTGTTAAAATTAAGAAAAATTTGCTCAAAATAATCCCAACTATCACTTGTTGGTCAAAAATAATCCCAAATATCAATTACTCCCTCCGGTCCAGTTTATTTGTCCCATTTCCTTTTTTGGCAATTCCTCTTTACTTGTCCCATTTCCTTTTTTGGATATCCTTTTTTTTACCTAAATACCCCCACTTTTTCAATTCCCAATACCCAACTACCACCTTTACAATTAATTTAATCAATTAAAATACCCAACTACCACCTTTTACATGGACCCCACCACTATCTTAATCTCCGTGCCCAGTCAAATGGGACATCTAAACTGGACCGGAGGAAGTATTTTTTAATAGTCCCAACTATTTTCATAATTTGTTGAAAACATACCCACCTCCCTTATAACCGGCTACAACTAGACCTGTGCAATGGGCCGGATTGGGCTCTAATAGAAACGGGTTGGGTCGGGCCATACAAAATATAAAACGGGCTTCAAACGGGCCGAGTCCCTCAAGCCCGGCCCAACCCGGCCCATAATATCATACAAATAATTCATGACCCATTATTTCAAGTCATTATATCATATTAATAATTCATGAAACATCAACCTTGGCTTACAAAATATGAAACTGACCAAATTGTTTAATGGATCATTATATCCAGCAACTCTGAAATCTTGAATGAGTAAAAACAACATAATCAATTCACTGATATTGTTATCCATTACTCCACGTACTAGTCACTAATAGTCATTTGTAGTAGTAATTTCTCAACTAAAAATTAGATACAGACTACACTGATGAAATTGAAACAAGATACTATTAGCTGTACTTCAACAGAAAAAAATGATTAATACAAAGTAGAGTACTACACTAAAACCAGAATAAAGATTGAATTATCAAACATAGTAATTCCTACTTAAATGTAGCAACAAACTATTAAATAGATTGTTTTGGATTAGGCCAATTTACAACCCTTTCTAAAACTCTTATCCAACCCTTATCTTTTAACTTTTCTAAATTAAATTTTAAACCCAACCCTTTTTCAACCCTTAAATATAAAGGTTGGATCAAGGGCCCCTTTAAGGATTCGGCCAATTGCACAGGCCTAGCTACAACATGTAACTTTCCACTTTTTTCTTTCTTTTTTTATTAATAGAAAAAGGGAAAGGGTTAATTTAAACAGTTAAGTACAAAAAAGAAAAAAAATTTGAAAAGTTACATGTTCCAGCCGGTAACAAGGGGTGGGTATGTTTTCAACAAATTTTGAGAATAGTTGGGATTATAAAAAATAATTGATAATTGGAATTATTTTTGGCCAACGGGTGATAGTTGAAATTATTTTGAGCAAATTTTCCGAAAATTAATTAAAAAACTTATAATCAAACCAACTCAATAAGACGCATCTCACAGATGAGAAGATCACAGCTAAGATTTTTTTTTTTTTTTTGAGTTAGATCACACCTAAGATTTTGTAAATTTTAATACATAGCTCGAATATAACACTTTTGTCAAAATGATTTTCCAGAATGATTTTACTACTAACACTTTTTCATTTAAATCGTCTAATTTGTTTTCAACGAACTCACATTATTTCTATATTTCATCCATGAGCTACCTCTGTTTCGTCAACAAACACACTTCTGACTCCATTAATTAAGTTGAAGACTACGTTTGAATTGAATGTAAATATTTAAGTGGCTAAAAACGTTATACTAAAAAAACAAAGATAAAAAAAGGTGCAAATGACAATTTTGAAATAATTATGAAAGGGGTAGAATAAGAGTAAACTAAACAAATGAAAAAAAAAAGAGAAAATAATTTCCTAATTTGGAGAAAAAGAATTCCCGCACCCTCCCCTAGGATAAATTTTTATGCCATAACGAGGAAATAATAGTTATTTTATCCATTTCTCTTACTTTCTGACGAATTCTTCAACCTATCCAACAATCAAATTCCTTGAATCATCCATCTAACTAACTGGGTTTTTCTATTTTGACTTTTATTTACCCCTTAAGTATTGACACTCAATCCAAGCAAACCCGAAACCTCAAACAGTATGTCAATAAGTGTAAAAGTTGGTTAATTAGGAAATACATGAACGTTTGATAGAAATATTGTAGTTTTGCATTATACATTTTCCGTGTTAGGCCAAGTTGGGCTAAATCTTGAAGGACTTATTTCAATCTATTTTTTTTATACTAAATTGATGATTTATGATCATCCTTTGTTTTTTATTACAAAGTAGGATGAGGAAAGCAGAGAACCAAATCAGAATTGGTTCTAATATCTTCCCTGAAGAAATCGATAATTACTCAACTGAGACAAGATTAGACAAGATTCTCAATAGTTGATCATCTATTTGGAACAGAAGGGCTAGGCTTTGATCGTACTCCTGTTACAAAAGAAGGGAAAGAATTAGACAAAAAAATCGGATGAATATCAACAAATACCCAATGAACACAATTTATTTTAAATTATTTCTTGTAATGATAAAATGACCTATTATATGTAAGTTATAACTAATATTGAATATAAATGGTGAATGATTTGAAAATTTTCTTTGTTGGTACAGGCATATATCTGCTTACATTAGACTCTGCAAAGTTTGTCAAGATAAGAGCTTAGATAAGAGTTACTTTATGACATTGAGATGAGATAATAAAGTATTATCGTAATAATATGAAAATATTTTGATAAGATTTGAAACCAAAAAAGGAAAACATGAAAAGTGATTTTACTAACCGTTTTTAGTATTCTCTCGGCATAGTACACTTCCACAAAGACATTGAAACGCCTTGATGGGGTGATGTTCATCTTCAAAGTCAATCCCATAATCCTAAATATAAACATAAACCACATTCACCAAGATTGAAAGAGCAAAAGCTTGGACCAAACAATAGTAATAGTGAGGATGTGTAGAAGGAAGTGTGAAACAGTGTATGAACAACAGTGATGACAAACAAACAAACAACCAAGATTATGAGGTATTTTTAGATACTTATGTACTCATTGATGAGCATGTTTACGAATTTTTTTTATTATTCAAGTCTGACATTTTCAATTTTTATTATGCATGGTTTTAGCTTATTATTGTCTATGAGTTATTTTGTGGTTATTTCAGGTGTTTCGTAGGCAACAAGATTAATATTCAATCTTTTAAGGGGAAAACCACTAGTTCTACCATTAACACCTGTGAAAAGGCATGTTAAAAAATTGGCAAGCTAGGACACCAAAAGAAAAAATGCTTTCTTTTCAAAACCAACAAAAAAAAAAGGCAAACGGTGGTCAAGCTTCTATAAACTACTATTTGAAGCAGATAGGCGTATTATCTATAAGAGTAACTTGTTTGAAGGACGTGCTTATCTTTGAAATAGTCTTTTTAATTCTCTTTAAATTGGAATAAGGATGTTATTTATAATGTCTCTCTTGACATGATCAATGAAAATGTAAAATTGCATTATTTGTGACATGTTAGACTAAGACATATTAATTTTGATAAAATTGCTTTTATGTCTGAACATGACTTGATTCCTATGTGCTCTAAAGTGTTTTTTAATTGCATAAGGTGCATGTTAAATAAGATCACAAAAACATCATTTAAAAGTGTTGAACGTAAATCCAAAATTTGGAATGAATACATAGTGATCGTTGTAAATTTCATAGAACACTACCATTGAGAAGTAAGAAATATGTTATAACTTTTAATGATGATTTTTCCAACATTTGCTATGTATACCTTTTACATACAAAATATGAGGCTCTTAATTATTTTAAGATTTACAAAATTGAAATAAAAATACAAATTGGTAGTAAACTTAATAGTTTATGAACTGATAAAGGAGGTGAATATTATCATCCAACTTACATTATTTCAGTAGATATAATAATACATAAAACAATCGCCAAATACGCACCACAATCAAATGGTGTGACGGAAAGGAAAAACCGTACTCTATAAGAGATAATCAATTTCATGTTATCCTACTCAAGCTTGAGTGAATGATAAGTTCAATTATTTGCACTAATCTATGTTGTTTTACACTCCTTTTATGTCGCTTTCTTTGGGTTTTAGGTAGTATTTTTAGTGGTTTATGATAATTTTGTTTCACGAGTTTATTGTTGTGCATTTATATGAATTTTGAGGCACAATTGGAGCTTTACTAG
The DNA here is from genome assembly GCA_019425755.1 of Amaranthus cruentus. NCBI lineage: Eukaryota > Viridiplantae > Streptophyta > Magnoliopsida > Caryophyllales > Amaranthaceae > Amaranthus > Amaranthus cruentus. Next base: position 10,634,722 of record CM033451.1, on the reverse strand, counting down.
GTATTGGAGTAATAAGAGGGTGAAGGCTTGGAGAAATAGCCTAAGATCCCTAAACCAAGTGGAGAAATCATGCCGGAAACGCTTCAAACGGGAAGCAACAAGTCATACTCAAGCCCCTAAGCCCCAAGACAAAGCATGAAGGAAGAAATGGATACAGTGGATAAAGCCTATGCGGCTTTTGAAGAAGTATAAGCTACAGACGAGTCAGTGGTGAAGTTTAAAACGACCATTCAAGGCAGAAAAGTAAAGCCGACTCAACTTTGCTTCCCATGAGCACCACCGCCGAGTCGGCTTTCTCCTCTGGAATATGAGCATGCGTTGTTGATCAAAAGCCGACTCGGCTTCACTTTGAGCAAGATCCACAGCCGACTCGGCTTTGTTATCTGGAGCGATATTCTGACGGTTTTCTTTTGTAATTTTTGCAGCCACTTAAAGTTGCGGTTACATTTGTTTAGGACATCAGTTTTTCATTTTTAATTTCTGTAATTTTCCTTTAAGTTTTTAGAGTAGTCTTTTTTTTCAATTAACCTTTGAAGAACCATTGTTGCATTTGGATTTGGTATTTTCGTTTATGTTATCTTCCGGATTTGTAAGTTTTCTTGCGTTATCATTTTGTTCTTCGTTATTGTTCATCAATTATTGTATGTTTTTCATGATGACGATTAGTGAGTAGTTTCCTTATCTAGGGTTAGGGTAAAATCCCTAATTCAAAGCAGAATTGATATTTTATTGATTGATTGTGTGCGATTTGAGCATATGATTGAACATATGCTTAATGAATCTCGATTTAAACATCTTTATTAAACTTTTCAATAAAACGGAAGTTTGAGATTTGGATTAATTTAGGATTGAGATATATTTAAGTTAATTTCCTTATAGTATTAACCAATAGAACAGAAGTTTTAGGATTAATACTAGTTGGCCTTAAATCGATATTATTTAATAGAGCGGAAGCTTGAGATTTATTAGATCACGTTCGATTATGTTAATGGCTCAATTTCATACAATCACGAGAGTGATTGAATTCCATGTTAGAATTATGTGATGCCCGACGCCCTAGTGTTTGTCATATCTTGTTTTAACACCATTTTTATACTTGTTTTAGTTTCTTGCACCCTAGGATTAGATACAAAACCCATATTATTTGTTTATCCCTAGTCTTGTTTAACATAAAACATACAATTTAGAATTATCTAGCCTCCTTGTGTTCTACCCGCACTACGCGTACACCGTGCGCTTGCGGTTAATTAAAATTTGATGATCAAGTTTTTGGCGCCGTTGCCGAAGAGGTGACCATAATATTTTTTGTTTTGTTTATTGATTTACTTGGATTAGGTAAACTCGATCTCTAGAGCGTTTCGACCCAGAGATTGAGGCCACTGCCCGTAGGCTAAACGTTGAACGACTTAGGAGACTTAGGAGACAACAAGAAGACATGGCCAACAACGCTAACTGATCTTTTGGCCAAATGGGTGCGCCTACGCTCACCCAAAGCTCTGTACCTTGCATTGTAAAACCTGATTTTGGGACTGAAAACATTGAGCTTAAACCCCACCTCATCCAAGTGATTGAAAGGAATCAATTTGGTGGTCACTCTAGTGAGAGACCGCATGACCATATAGCAGACTTTACAGAAAGATGTGACACCATCACTGCTAAAGATTTATCTATGGAGGCGGTAAGGATGCGACTTTTCCCCTTCAGTCTGAAGGATAAAGCCAAGTACTGGCTAAAGTCCGAACCGGCTGGTATATACACGACCAGGGAGGGTCTAGCCAATGGCTTCTTAGCTAAGTTCTATCCTCCTAGGAAAACCTCGCAAATCCGGACCCAGCTGCAGACGTTTAAGCAGCAGCCTTTTGAATCCTTCTACGAGGCATGGGAGAGTTTTAAAGACCTTCAGCTTACTCGTCCCCATCATGAGATACCCAATTGGTTACTTGCTCAGTCCTTTTATAGAGGACTATTCGATGAACAAAAGTCCTCAATTAACGCCGCATGTGGCGGTGATTTGTATTTACCCATCTCTAAGTGTTTCTATAGTTTGAATTCCTTCTCTCCAAGATGGACTTTTAAGCCTTAACATTAAAATGAGAATTTTAAGCCTTAAAATGAATAACTTAAAATTGGTCTTTTAAGTCTGATCTTTAATGTTTTAGAATTGACTTTTTAAGTTCTAAAATTGGCCTTTTAAGTATTAAAATTAAGAAAAATTTGCTCAAATCTCATCTATCACCTGTTGGTAAAAAATAATCCCAAATATCAATTATTTTTTAATAGTCCCAACTATTTTCATAATTTGTTGAAAACATACCCACCTCCCTTTTAACCGACTGTAACATGTAACTTTTTAACTTTTTTCTTTCTTTTTTGATTAATAGAAAAAGGGGAGGGTTAATTTGAACAGTTAAATAAAAAAAGAAAAAAAAAGTGAAAAAGTTACCTGTTTCAGCCGGTAACAATGGGGTGTGTATGTTTTCAACAAATTATGAGAATAGTTGGGATTATTAAAAAATAGTTGATATTTGGGATTATTTTGAGCAAATTTTCCTAAAATTAATTAAAAAACTTATAATCAAACCAACTCAATATCATCTCATAGATGAGAAGATCACACCTAAGATTTTGTAAATTCTAATACATAACTCGAATATAACACCTTTGTCAAAATGATTTTGCTACTAACTCTTTTTCATTTAAATCGTCTCATTTCTTTTCCACGAACTCACATTATTTCTATATTTCATCCATGAGCTACCTCTTTTTCGTCAACAAACACACTTTTGACTTCATTAATTAACTTTAAGAGTTCGTTTGAATTGAGTGTAAATATTTAAGGGGCTAAAAACGTTATACTAATGAAACAAAGATAAAAAAAAGTGCAAATGAAAATTTTGAAATAACTATGAAAGGGGTAGAATAAGAGTAAACTAAAAAAATAAAAAAAAAAAGAGAAAATAATTTCCTCATTTGGAGAAAAATAATTCCGCACCCTCCCCTATGATAAATTTATATGCCGTAACGAGGAAATAAGTGTTATTTTATCCATTTCTCATACTTTCTGACGAATTCTTCAACCTTTCTAACAATCAAATTTCTTGAATCATTCATCTAACTTACTTGGTTTTCCTACTTTGACTTTTATTTACCACTTAAGTATTGACACTCAATCCAAGCGAACCCGAAACCTTAAACATTATGTCAATAAGTGTAAAAGTTGGTTAATTAGGAAATATATGAACGTTTGATAGAAATATTTTAGTTTTGCATTATACATGTTCCGTTTTTGGCCAAGTTGGGCTAAATCTTGATTGACTTATTTCAATCAATTTTTTTATACTAAATTGATGATTTATGATCATCAATTTTTTTGGATTACAAAGTAGGATGAGGAAAGGAGAGAACCAAATCAGAATTGATTCTAATATCTTCCCTGAAGAAAACGATAATTACTCAACTGAGACAAGACTAGACAAGATTCTCAATAGTTGATCATCTATTTGAAACAGAAGGCCTAGGCTTTGATCGTACTCCTGTTACAAAAGAGGGGAAAGAATTAGACAAAAAAATCGGATGAATATCAACAAATACCAAATGAACACAATTTTTTTTAAATTATTTCTTGTAATGATAAAATGGCCTATTATATGTAAGTTATAACTAATATTGAATATAAATGGTGAATGATTTGAAAATTTTCTTTGTTGTTATAGGCATATATCTGCTTACATTAGACTCTGCAAAGTTTGTCAAGATAAGAGCTTAGATAAGAGTTACTTTATGACATTGAGATGAGATAATAAAGTATTATCGTAATAATATGAAAATATTTTGATAAGATTTGAAACCAAAAAAGGAAAACATGAAAAGTGATTTTACTAACCTTTTTTAGTATTGTCTCGGCATAGTACACTTCCACAAAGACATTGAAACGCCTTGATGGGGTGATGTTCATCTTCAAAGTCAATCCCATAATCCTAAATATAAACATAAACCACATTCACCAAGATTGAAAGAGCAAAAGCTTGGACCAAACAATAGTAATAGTGATGAAGTGTGAAACAGTGTATGAACAACAGTGATGACAAACAAACAAACAACCAAGATTATGAGGTATTTTTAGATACTTATGTACTCATTGATGAGCATGTTTACGACTTTTTTTATTATTCAAGTCTCACATTTTCAATTTTTATTATGCATGGTTTTAGCTTATTATTGTCTATGAGTTATTTTGTGGTTATTTCAGGTGTTTCGTAGGCAACAAGATTAATATTCAATCTTTTAAGAGGAAAACCACTAGTTCTACCATTAACACCGGTGAAAACGCATGTTAAAAATGTGGCAAGCTAGGACACCAAAAGAAAAAATGCTTTCTTTTCAAAACCAACAAAAAAAAAGGCAAACGGTGGTCAAGCTTCTATAAACTACTATTTGAAGCAGATAGGCGTACTATCTATAAGAGTAACTTGTTTGAAGGACGTGCTAATCTTTGAAATAGTGTTTTTAATTCTCTTTAAATTTGAATAAGAATGTTATTTATAATGTCTCTCTTGACATGATTAATGAAAATGTCGATTTGCATTATTTGTGACATGTTAGACTAAGACATATTAATTTTTATAAAATTGCTTTTATGTCTGACCATGACTTGATTCCTATGTGCTCTAAAGTGTCTTTTAATTGCATAAGTTTCATGTTAAATAAGATCACAAAAACACCATTCAAAAGTGTAGAACGTAAATCCAAAATTTTAGAATTATTACATAGTGATCTTTGTGAATTTCATATAACACTACCATTGGGAAGTAAGAAATATGTTATAACTTTTATTGATGATTTTTCCAACTTTTGCTATGTATACCATTTACAGACAAAATGTGATGCTCTTAATTATTTTAAGATTTACAAAATTGAAATAAAAATACAAATTGGTAGTAAACTTAAAAGTTTATGAACCGATAAAGGAGGTGAATATTATCATCCAACTTACATTATTTCAGTAGATATAATAATACATAAAACAACCGCCAAATACGCACCACAATTAAATGGTGTGGCGGAATGGAGAAACCGTACTCTATAAGAGATGATCAATTTCATGTTATCCTACTCAAACTTGAGTGAAGGATTTTGGGGTGAAGTAATGTTGATGGCTTGTCACTTTCTTAACCAGGTTTCAACAAGTGGTTGGGTTTTTTTTTATAGGGGAGGTGCTATTTCATGAACCTCAAAGACGCAAACATATATAGCTAATTCCACTATGCCCGCAGAACTCATAGCGCTTGGCCTCGGTAGAAAGTAAAGCGAGTGGTTAAGGAATCTCATGTTCGAGATATCTTTGTAATTTAAGCCAATTTAACCGGTGGTGATTTATGCGGATTACATGACGGCTATAGGTAGGGCTTATAATTAAGTGTATAATGGTAACTCTTGTCATATTGCTCTGAGGCACAGCCTAGTGCAAGCACTTATCACTAATGGGGTCACAACTTTTGACTATGTGATCAACAAGTTTAATGTGGCTGATTCATTCACTAGAGTCATGAGTAGGGATTCGGTTGAACAAGCCTCAATTGAAATCGACTATTTCAATAAAAGTTAATTAGAAAAGCCCAATTCACACGTGATTAACATTGTATCTGGAATTCAATTTGGTAAAATTCCTTTTGATTTTTGTAAGAAACAAGTTTTAATGACCCACCTTAGTTTTGGACCGTGATGGACAAGGTAGTCGTCCATTGAAAGTTCTCAAGGTCAAGAGTTGAAGAGCTCTTGGTGTTGTATCCATTTCACAGGGATATGTTTTATACTTAATGAGAACCTTGCTATATAAGTTTGAAGTGTGGCCGCCTCAAGTAGTCAAGATTGACATATTGACTATGATATAAGTTACAGACACGGCCTTATAATGTGTCAGGTTAATGACTTTATATTATTGATTTTGTGTATAGTTCATCTTAGAGTGGTTGGATGGACAATTTGATTCAAATCCATACGAATATTAATTCTGGCTCGATGTTAAGTGTGTTATACTAGACACTAAGTAATATCACAAAGTATTACACATAGTAGTGGGACAAAATATATCTTAAAATAGGTCCAAAAGGGATTTAAAGGAAAAGAAAAAAACGCAAAAAGGAAACCGAGTCAGCAGCTAAAGCCGACTCGGGAATTCCTTGAGGTGGAACCAAAGTCGAGTTGGCTTTTCGTTCTGTCCGGTCCGTTTTTCCTTTTCGTCTTTCATGAAATAAGAGCATTGGATTTCTAGTTTTGTTCCATCTTAAATCTGATATTACAAATCCTTTATGAGAAGGAATACTCATGAATCCTTCAATTAAAATCGTATTGATGGATGGTCATTATACTTGATCATCAATAGAGATTGAATTTGTCTTGACCCTTTGGTATACTAAGACTAGTATAAATAGGGGTCTTGGGGAACGATGCAAGACACGTCATTTTTTTAATTATATTCTTATCCTTGCTTTCTCTCTTAATTGTATTCTTTCAAAAGAGTTAAAAAACTTTTGTTAAAACTTTCAGATTTATAATTCACCCAAACACTTTGTTATTAAGTGATATACCCTAAGTATTATTGGTGTATTGTGTTGTTTATATCTCGTTGTAAATTTTCAAGTCTTAACCCAAGTACTTTTGTTGGAGAAATATCATAAAAGGAAAGTGAATACATGCCCACAACAAGTATCAAGTTTTCGGATAAAGTCCTTCGTTACAAAAGCATCTTCAAGTTCTTTAGTGTAATTTGTAAGTTTATTTATTTTAGCCATCAACAAAGGGGAATTACAAAATTCTTCCAAATTATATAATTTGTATTTTGCATTATTATTTGTAATATATTCTGGTGCTAGTTGCCTTCCAAAGTCTACATAGAGCATCCTTCTAGCTTTGTTTGCTCCCTAATTATCTCCTCTTTCCCTTGCATTAAACCTCCTTGGTAGTACCTCTCAAGTTTTGTTTATCTCCGCTAAACACATAATATAATCTTAAGCTAAATGGTGGATGAAGTCCTTTGGTTGATGAACCACCTTAAATTTATTCTCCTTGTTTATTTCTTTATTACTGTCATTCATTAATAACATCAATTTAAACTTCATTTTGTGATCATTGAGTGAAGTATACAACTCTCCTTTCACAACCCAAAGAAGAAAAATGGTTGAGAATAGTCATAAGAAGCCAAACATGAAATGCCCTTTTCTTGTACAATGACACATGCCAAAAATATAAGCAAAAGAACAATGGACCACACAATCTATTGTGATCAAATAATGGAGCAGCAACATGAAATGCATACAACAAGAAAAAGGGAAGGGAAACAAATAGATTAGAAAGCACATAAGGAATAATATATTGTGATTAGAGGTGTTGAACGTGGAGAGTCGGGGCGGGGCGGGTCAAAATATAAATGGGTCGGGTCAGGGCGGGTCGTGTTAAATATTAAACGGGGCGGGGCGAGTGAAGTCCGTTTAAATCCGACCCACTTTGATCCATTTTTAAAAAGTTAATAAAAACAATTTTTTATTATATTTTATGACCCGTTGGGTCGATCCACTTATGTTTATAATAATACCATTTCAAAATATAAAAAAAAGTTGCAAATTTTTTTAGCAATTATTTCTTATAATTATCCGACCTGACCCGGCCCGACCCTTTACACCAAGGCCCGCTAATGATCCGCCTCGTTATTAACCCGACCCGCTATTGACCCATTAAAATGTAAATTGACCCTTCACCCGTTGGGTCAACCCGCCCCGTTAAACACCTCTAATTGTGATCAGCTACACAATATGATAGGAGAGGAGGTTCCCTCAATAAAGACACATCATGAAACAAAATAATTGGAGTCACCAAGAAACAAGAAGCAACTCACCCAGGTTAGCTCTTCATATGCTTTCACTTCTATTTTTGTAAAAAAGGCAAGCTGCCCAAAAACAATATTCACAAATCAATAAGGAAATCAATAAGGTTTACTTTAAAAGCTATAGCCTATAGAAGTTCACGTACATGATAATAATGGTGATCTGCCGTCTCCACTTCAACTGGAATCTCTATCAAATTGGCTTCCCAACATCTGATTACAAAATTTAAAGTTACTTTCAAATTAAACAATGTAAAACTGAATATGCCTGGATTTACTTGTTAAGACTTGAGAGAGTATACTTGTGATTGATAAAACGGGCAACATTTCCATATGTTGTAGCATCCAAACACAGTGCAAAATCATCATTCAAAATTCTTTCTGAACCCCAGTCTGCATCAAGCTGAATCGGATACGTATGCCTCTCATTGCCCCTACTTCGCTTATTCCTCTCGTCTAATTCATTGTTCGTTACAACCTCGCCAACATATTCGAATAAAAAGGCTCCCCTAGGCAAGTCTTCCAGGGTCCGTATGCCCCATCCTTTCCCTTCAGACGTCCTGAAAACCTGAAAGACAAAAACACTACAATATAAGCAAGTGAATGAACTTATAAGACCCACATAAGAGGAGACTTGACTGCACCAATACCCGATGAGGTTCCATCCTAAAACCAATTGGCATTAGGAGGCATCAAATATCTATGTTAGTCAATCTCTCTCTATATCTCTGATGCATGTGGGTTATTTTCCAATATGGTGGACAAGCATATGTGCATACTCTCGATTTAAAAATGAAAATTATCGATTAGTTTCACCTGCAAGCTGCGTGTAATCCCTCGTTGGACAACACGATTACCACATTGCATGCTGCAGCCACATTTACTCCAACATTCCTTGATAAATTTCTTTACAGAATGACCTGAGCATTTTGCAGGCTTTCTCTTATTATTAGCCCTCTCAATTGGGCAATCTTGGCAATAAATAAACCGATTCTGAGAGCAGCAAGCGCTTAAAAAGTCCGACTTCAAAAGCCCATCATTCGTGTAGGCAAATTCACCATTAGTTACGCGTGCACATGCACATGGTACTTGTGATGCTAGACAATCTCCTGAACAACCAGGACAACAATCCTCGTCTGAAATCCGAGCCAATGAGATGTTTACGATTGCCTTTTGATAAATTATATTTCTTGATATGTAGAAAAATGTAGGAAGTTGCTGGCTACAATGCTGATCTACCAATGAAATCTTCACATTTTCTTTCCCTTTGGTAATATCATCAATATATACTTGAGCCTGCCGCTTCACATCATTTTCGTGAACTTCTGAGGTTTCAACACTTTTTATGGTCACGGACTGTTCTCGACTAATCACTTCAGATGATGTACTAATCAAAGAATTGTTTGTACAATCATTGGATAATTCATAAGATCTGATACAAATGTCTTCCAGTAAAGATTTCAACGAAAAAGGGGGCCCCACGATCTTACGTGATCTTAGAAACTCCTCTTCTACTAATTTCAGAACAAAATCCATATCCGGTGAATGAGAAATCACATTTCCAAGTGTAAAGATACAACAGAGTTTCACATTTCCTGAGGACAGTGAAACAATGTCTAATTTGTTTTCACTACTACACGCTAAAGCGCTTTCAACAGTATTTTCATGGTCCATACATTGAGATGACTTTGCCGATACTACTCTCATTGAAGATCCCTCAACTAAATCTGGCAGCACTAACAGCACCAATATGTCAGCAAGATTATAGCGCCATACTCCCTCCATCATTCAAATATATGTTCCAATTTATTATAATAATAGACTTGTGCGAAACCATATATTTAGGACGGAGGAAGTAATGAACTAATGATCTACTCGATGATAAAAAAAGGCTCGTACCTGGATGAAGCTTCGAGGTACTTCCTCTATAAGGAATTAGATGAGAAGCGGATTCATGTATCGGAAATTTAGAGCATGACGAAGTTGAACCTATTGTAGATGTGATTTTCTCGGTAGTAGATATCATAGCGGATGAAAGAGGACCTTTTCCTTTGTGCATGGCAGAGCAATGAATCGCAGCAATGTCATCTGGTTTACGGATCACTGATATTTCACCACTACCACTACCTATTGTGGATGAGGCCACATCCTCCTCTGGAACCTTATGCAACTTTTTCTGTGGAGGTTCAGACACATTAATACGCATTGGCTCCTTCCTCTTCACTCGTACCCTCTAATATATGAAGACGTTTATTGAAGAGACATATATATATATATCAGAATTTGAAACAACAGTTGTCCACAAAAATCAAATTAAAAGAGCAAGGAGAATAAAATCGAAAGAGAACCTGGTGATCCTGTTCCTCTTTGTTGTCCAATATAGCCTCTACAAGAAGCCGATAATTGTCAGCTTGGATGAATTCCCAATGCTTGGCATACAACTTAAGAAGTTTGTTGAGTACGGGTTTCACTCTCCCAGAGGAAATACCTATGGCCTTCATTGCATTACAAGCCTTTTCAACTTCTGGATTCTTCATTTTTGAACTCAAGTATTCCAAGTAATAATTATATTAACATTTAAATGCTCAGGATCAGAAAAGCCATTACTTGTTCTTCCTTGGCGACAAAACTTTTTAAAAACCTGCAGCAAAGTGTAATTAAGTATCATAGTTCTCTTCGACTTCGTTTAAAATTAATGCAAGGGATACAAATTAAGTAAAAAAGGTATTGGACAAATCTTGACTCCCAATCACTATCTCATGTTGAAGGTATCAGGAAGGTGCAATAAAGCATAATGAATGTCGTTCAAAGAAGCTGAAGAGCAATGGAGATACAATTGAACTTGACTCCAAAAGGCAAAGCACAATCCACAAGAACTTCATAATAAAATTATTAGGCCGTGACAATTTGGCACATAATTCACCGTGGCCTACTCGTATGGACACAAGTACAGAACATTGACTTGTTGCAGCTACACTTGGTGAGGTTTATTGTTTCCCAAAACCATATGGTTGTAGGAAGATTAGCTGACCCACTATATATGCAAGTCAACAACCCACTATTTTGACGATGTGGGATTTTATTTCACAATTCCAACAAAAATGTTCGGGTGGCTGGTACAATTTTTGTCACAAGGATCATGGACCATAAGAAAATAACTCAGTGAAAACTGAAAACCCAACTAAAAGCACTGGCATTTGCTTCCATATATCCCTTTGACTTTAGCCTGCATCTTTTTGCACATGAGTCATGAATTTTTAATAGAAATGGGGCAAAAAGAATAAAAACATAGTAGTAAAAGTTAGGTGAAACACCAAATTACATCAATAATTAACAATTCATTGCCAAATTAACCAACTAAAAGTAAATTAATCAAAATATCCCCAACAACAAAGCCTATACGTAGAACTTCCATATATTTCATCAACCCATTTTTATCTTTATCCATATAACATATTCCCCCCCACCCCTCCATCTCATTTTTAGTGTCCCACTAGTCTAACTTAGAAAAGTGATCACACCCAAAACAATAATATTGATCACTCAGTCAAAAATATAAAAAAATTACTAAATAACCGACTAAATTTCAATCACATTCATATATTAATTGAATTTGACACCCCCACTTCCATCCAAAAAAGGGTAAACTTAGATTTTTGAATCTTTACCCACATAATAAAATAAAGAATCAATTATTTTTAACTAAAATATAAGCATCAAAATTTGGCAAAACGCATTGCATGCAAACATTAACATTATAAATTACCCAAAATTGAAGGACCAAATTCCCACTAACAGCTGCAAAAGTCAGAGTTGATGATCATATCCTCATAAAAAAGAATAATAGAAAGCCCAACAAATTAAAAGAGAAGATAACAGTGAACAAACAAGGCAGCTAACAATGGAGAACTTGTTGGGTTTGATGATAGTATTTATGACCCTACCTTTTGGTCTGTGAAACTGGCTGTGGAAAAATATGAACTTTTTCTAATGAATTACACTATGAAAAGTTAACTTTCTATACAGTAATCAGTAGTAACTTTTTCATCCAACAAGAAGACAATTCATCATCCAACAATAAGAATCAAATGTAACTTTTGTTCATAGGGAATTGAGCAAACATCTAATCTCCAAAAAATTGTTGACAACCAAGAAATTTTAGAGGGTAGGGTTCAACTTTTCCAATGGTGTCATGTAGTTACTAGTTCCAAAAAATTATTGACAACCAACAAATTTCTAAAGCGTTTATCGGATCGTTTATATATAGACTAATATATAATTAAAATTTATAAAAATTTGATATTATGAAAAAATTTGATGAGACTAAAAAAACGAGATCCCACATGACTATATTTTCATCTCGTATAATAGCCAAAATATGCAAATTACAAGTAATATAAAACGGAAGAAGTATAAATTTTATGGTGTGAATTAGAGATGACCATGGATCTAAGTCTAATTCAACCTTAATTTAAGGGTTTTATTGAACCGTAAACCTTGAGAGATAAATGTCTTTACAATGACAAATAGCCCAATAATAGTTATTAGAATCCCGATTTTCATCTATGATCCTACGATTCATAAATAGTCTAACAATTCGGATTGTAGGTAAGATCTTAATGTGGTAGAATCATGTGATCCATAAAGCTCAGTAATTTAGGTGGTAAAATTATGAATTTGATTCAACGATCCTACGATCTAACGATCCGGTCTACTTTAATCCTAAAATATTTTAATATAATTAAGATTCATTTATGTATAATATTATTAAAAATAATTACATTAATACCACTATAAAATTGAAGTTTTTCTTGATTTGTATTTTTCAAATTATTATTAGAAGTTTTTTTTTTTCGAAACTTATTTCATGCATAAAGTCAAAAAAAGTTTTTACTTACACCTCAAAACTTAAAAATAAAACAACTATAATTGATAATAAGTAATCAAAGCACTTTAATGAATCCTTGTAGGATCACACGATCCTATGATTCGATTCTACCGATTTTGTTTCTACCACTTCCACTATACTAAGTATAATTCCAATCCTAATAACCATCGGCCAGATACTATTTAAAAAAATTGAAAACCAAACGTTATACGATATTTTCAAGAAAATGGTTTCTTTCCTTACGCATTGCTGATTCCTAAAACTTTTCTTAATGAAAGTTATCAACATGGAAAAATAAGTTTGATTGAAGGATTAATGCTTTGGATTAGTTTACTTCAACAATTATTTGTCTCTCTTCATTGGAGTTGACCCTTAATGTATTTTTTTGGTAGTGCCCAGAGTAGGTATTTTTACATATACTAACTACTGGATAGTGTATCAAATTTTTTGACATATTTTGCATTGTGTGCAATATAATTATATTTAGGAAAATTTCACGTGGTAACCCTGAGGTTTTGGGTTTTCCACGTGGTAACCAAAATCTTTTTAAAATTTACGTGGTAACCCTAAGGTTTATGTAATTGTTACACCGTGACCTTTTTGCACATAAAAACGTTAGGAAATGTTAATTTTGAAACTTTATGGCTATTGTACGCTAATTTATGCGACTCACCATTTCAAATGTCATCAGTTTCAACTTTTTTTCCCATAATATAAACCCAAACACTGCCATCTTTCATTCAAATCATATCTTTTCTCCCAAATCCAAAGATGGTAGAGTTTGAGTTTATATTTTGGGGGAAAAGGTTAAAACTGATGCCATTTGAAATGGTGAGCCGCATAGATAGGTGTACAACAGTCATAAAGCTTCGAAATTAATGTTTGTTAACGTTTTGCTAACGTTTTATGTATAAAAGGGTTGTGGTGGAATAATTTGGTAAACTTCAAGGTTACCATGTGGATTTTTTTAAAGTTTTGGTTACCACATGGAAAACCCAAAACCTCAGGGTTACCACGTGAAATTTCCCTTATATTTATACTTTAATTATTTTTTTTCTTTTTAATAAAAAATCAAATGGTTCGTATCCTGAGTACAATAAGAAATTATAAGTTTCTTTAATGGAAAATAACTTATTAATTTTTGCTAACAAAAATAAACATCACATCAATTTGTAGAAGTATTAAATATTATTTTTATTAATAACACACTTTAAAACCAAATATAAATACATAGAAATATGTAAAATTATTTTATTAGTTTAAACGACAAAGATAATTTTTTGCCATTAAAATATATAAAGATAGTCACAACCAAAATCATATTAGAATTAATCATTGCATTTAAGGAGCCAAGAGTATAAATAAAAAAAACAAATGCTAATAAGAGTATATTACGTTCTAACTATCTCAAAATATTCAATACATTAAATAATATTCATTTAACAAATAAAATTAAAAAAAATTTATAAATAATTAAAATAAATGAAATATTATATAGTTTACTAATACATTAAATATGATTTGACCTAAAAATAAAAAAAAAAACAATTAATAAGAAAAATAACATACTCAAAATAATAAAATAGAAAGTCAAAGATCTTAATAACAATGATATCATCATTTAATTTAGAGGGAAAATTTTTTAATGAGAAAGCGACACGTAAGCGATTTTTAAAGATGGTGATGTAAACGTGTTTTGTTTTAGTAATAGTTATAGATAGTTAGGGATGTAAATTCGGTTACTCGGTCGGGTTTTGGATCGACCTTTATCGGATCCGGATATTCTTGGGTTCCGGTTTTTCCAGGTAAATTTGTCGCTTTGAATTAGGTAGACTCGGTTATGGGTATAATCGGTTAGGGGTCTATTAAGAACTTAATAATGCAAAATACAAATTACAAAAGGGAATTTGTATCCCTTTGTTGATGAAAAAATGAAATTACAAATAACAAAAACTAATTTAACTTCAAGATTGCTTTGTAACGACAACCGTTACTCGGAAACTTGATACTTGTTGTAAAGGTGATATCACTTTCCTTTTATGATATTTCACCCACAAAGGTACTTGGGTTAATGCTTGAAAATTCACAATGAGATACAAACAACACAATATACTCTTAGTACTTAGAGTATATCGCTTAACAACAAAGTGTTTGGAAATTATAAGAATTGGATGCTTTAAACAAGAGTTAATTACTTTCTTGACAAAGCACAAGCAAATGAGAATAAGAGTAGAAGAAATCAAAAAAAGGTGTAGCATTCCACTCATCATCAAGCCCTATTTATACTACTAGAGTATAACCAAGAGTCATGATCCTATTAATCACCATTGATGATCAAATTGATGGTCATCAATCAATACCATTAATCTATGGTATTCATTAGCATTATATTCCATAATATTCCCTTATAACTCTAGAAATCAAGAGACATAAGTGTAGGAATCCAATGTATTCACTCAAAGAAAACTGAAAAATCTCAACGGTCTAAACAGCAGCAATCGCCGAGTCGGCGGTCCTACCATCACGAAGGAAAGCCGACTCAACTTTTCCTTCTGGACAAATCCATGTTACCAGAACCTAAAGCCAACTCGGCTTTAGGCCCAAAATCATGACAGCCGAGTCGCCTTTTACTGCTGACTCTGTTTTGCATTAATACCAAACTAGGTCGGTTTCGGTTTGGATTTGTATCGGGTTTGATTAATACAGTTCGGATCTATATCGGTCATACTGTAGGTCAAATCGAGTTCAGTTATACTATGGGTCGGGTGAATTTCGTTTTAGGTTTAATTCATGTCCGATTGCTATGCTGAATTTGTTCTTATGCAAGATTAGTGTTGCGATGCTGATTGCTAGCAGAAGATTCATTTGGGGACATGAAAGAGGGCAGTTTATTGCTACGGTGATATACTAGATAATCCCCGTGCGATGCACGTTTTTTTTTTCATTTTCATGTAAAAAACAAATATATTGAATATGTCCGGCTTAATATTACATTAATTTTAATTACTTTTTAATACACATTTTATTAAATTCATGAAAATTAAAATTCAAACTTTTTTATAGGTATCATTCAAATAATGATGAAGCAGTGGGTCATTGTAAATTGTATCTATAATATAATTAGCATTTTAGTGAACTTTTTTAAAAGTATAATTAAAAATAACAATATTAATTTGTAAATGAATGAATGTTTTTTTAAATAAATATAAATTAATGATAATTTGTAAATTAAAAATTAAAGATAATAATTTGTGCATCATTATTATATACTACTATTTATTACATTATTTTTATGTTATAGTCTCAACTAAAGTTTTTAATGATGGTCAAATTAATCATCTTATAAACATCATTAACATTTAATATTTCTATATTCATCCTTATTCAATGACATCATCAATCTCATGAGAAGATGTCAACTCATCTATTTTTTGAGCTGCTTATGTCAGCTGAGTTTTGTTTTAGTATATAGTATAGATAGATGAGTCAAATTCAGATACAAACATAAATATGTTGTGGACTGAAAATGAGATATTTGTATTTGTAGCAAATTCTAAGAGACGGAAATTGTTTAATAGAGCACTCAACTTCAATTCATCTCTTTCCCCTCAAACTCCATTATGAACAATCTTATTATTATAGATAGATATTACCAAGAATTAACTTCTTTTGCTGAACTGTAGCAGTTGCTAGTTTAGTTGGTTAGTACTAAATTAAAATCATTTTGTTTTTCCTATTAAGTGATATTGTACTCATGTTTACTTGGTTAGTTCTGAAATTGAAAACATTATGCTGTAGGTATTATCATAAATATTTTGTAATAAGTTGTTATCATAAAATACTCTATTAATCCTCTAAAATTTGAAGAAATAAGATGGATGGGCTGGGCTTGATGGGCCTAATCCGTTTAAAGCCCGTTTTCTATTTTGTAAGACCCAACCCAGCCCAGTCGAAGATTTCTACTAGAGCCCGACACGGCCCTTACGACTCATTACACATGCCTAGTTTAAGTTGCAACCATGATGAATTTAGGATATACATAATCTCATTGTAGAATTGTATGACTTAAATAATAAATTTTACACCACATTAAAAATCTTCTTCCTAATCTTGTTTTCTAGTTAATTAATATCTAAAAATTTATAACGACCAGGAAAATTGTTAGAATGAAGAGTGCTAATATACTGTGCACATGTACATCCGATCTACAATTAAGAAAAAATGGCTCTAAAACTAAACTTTGCATGTCCTCCGAAGACGGTGATCAATTCATCAATAATCTGCAATAATAATTATGTTATGATGTTATAAAATAAATCTTGGATCCCGTGTCAAGCACGAAAAATTATAAAAAAATCGAATAATTTTCTAAATATAAAAAAATTTAGTTTAAATTATCATGCTATTAATTTGTTATTTATTAATTATAATAAATATAGAGAAAATAATATTTGACGTGTAAGAAAAATTAAATGTATTAATTTACATTTTCTTATGCACGTAGTATCAAGTATTATAGTAATTACAATTAAATCTTTTGAATATATACTTCTACGTGTATTTTTGTATATATAATATAATATATAAATATCATAACTAATATTTTCAATGGAGGTAGTATTGTAGGAAAATTTTGTTAATTGAGTAATTAAATAAAGCTTATGTATGACGATTGAGAATTTTTAACCCTTTTGAAAATTTTGATATTTAGAATTCTTATATTACTTTTTATAAATTCATTTAAATTATTTAATTGATTGATATTCATGTATGTTATTTGATAAATATGAAATTTATTTTATTAATTGAATTTAGTGATGCAATTGACTACTATAGCCTGATTAATTAGGGGGAAAAATTTTCAACCATAGCTTGACACGCGTCAATAAGACTTTTTTATTCTGTTTCAGTATAATAGTACACATATCATATAATAAGTTTAGTTACTTGTTTGACACAACAATAATTCAAAACTTATAACACAATATAATTTAGTGTCAAATTAAAGAATCTAATTAAAATTTAATCAGTGTTAATTTTTTATTTAAACTTAAATTAATGGTTGAGTTTTGTATTAATGAGTTGGAAAATAAATAATTCAAATATTGAAAGTTTAAATTTGAGACCAAAAAATAAGATATGTTCCTTTGATTCTCATTCCTTAAAAGTAATTAAGATGCTCATTGAGACCTAAAAATAAGATATTATTAGAATAGATTGATATTCTCTAACTTAAATTAATTTAGCAAAACCTTAATATTACTAATTAACATTTAATGGGTCAAATTTTAGTTACTCAATTTTTCATTGCCATAAATAAAGAATGTATTTTGGAGGGTAATGAATTAATATGAAGCAACACGTGTCCTTTTAAATAATGACTTTAGTATATAGTATAGATTTGTACTTACCATCATCTTTCTTTTTTAGGCAACGAAGTAACATGAAGGCAACAAACAAAAGAAGTAGACTTCCTATTGCAATTGCAGCCACCTTTCCAAAAGCAGACCCTGGTTGTCCTATAATTAATTTGTTCACAAAAAAATTATTATCTTAAAAAACAAAAGCTTAATTATCAAGGGGGAGGGATGATTAATTGAGAATTTTCACCTAGATGAAAGGAATTATCTTGATCATCACGCAAATGATGTGGGTTAAAGACATATGTCAAATAACACAATCCCAAGAAAAGTTGTCCATCAATGGAATTCTGACAATCCGGAAGTTGTTGAATAACATCAACAGCTTCAACAACACATTTTGCACATTTACACTCGTCTATTCCCACTTCACATTGAGCTTTAGCCTGGAATCCTTCATGATTAATTGAGTAAAACCCATTGTAACCATATCCATGGCCTCCCGCTATTTCACTCTCTAATACCTGAAATGCACTGCTTCTCATTTCATAAAAATGCTCGGTTGACATAATATATTGCTTTTCTCCACACTTATTGTGGTTTAACTCTTCATGAAGGTTGAAAATGGCATTGTATTTGTCTGCTTCATATTGTACTTGGCATCCTGACAGTTGAATCCTTGCCGCCATAGAATTACCTTAATTTCAAGATATGGTCACATTTTCCATAATCATTCTCAATTGTAATTAGACATTTACTAAAACTAGATTTTAATTTCATCAAGTACATAACATATTCTTGCAAAATTTTGTTATCAAGTATAAGCCTATTAGGTATAATTCAAACACCTAAATAACAGGGCTTCAACTGTAATATTATGCTTTTGATTGACACTCTCTCATAATTCTCTCTTACTGTCAAATTTTCTTATTGGGTCAACTCAACATAAATGTCTTATTTCTATATTGGATATATATATGTTAACTCTACTAATTTATTCTTACGAAATTTAATTTTTACACACCTTTACACTTACTAATCCGACTTTACCCTATTTAACTTTTAAAACACTACTGTTTATCATTCACATGTGATCCCATTTGACTAACTAAAAACTGGTGACTGAATAGGAAGAAGGATTAATTACTAAATTAGAAACCAATGTGAGTAACCATCATGATTCAGACCATCTTTCACCGTGCTCTCAAGAATAGGTGAATATAGGTAAGGGCCTATTACGATTATGTCTTGGGTCATTTGTTTTAACAAAAAATCTATTGATATTAGTACAAGTACAACATATACATATGAAGCTTCAATGATACATTTCGAAATAAAGTAGTGACATATCAAAGTAAAAACATAAGAAATTAAATTACCACATAAGCCCATGGATACATTTCGGAAGGCTTTGATGCACTCATTACATCGGCGTTGATCAAGATCTTGACGGCAATGAAAAAACCCTGAGAATGAGGATTCAGATTCATCATCAACCATCACAAATGTGCTGTTAAATTTTGAATAAAATGATTGAAAATGGAGCTTCTCAAAAAGCTTCGTTCTTGCATCAAAGTGTTCATCTCCATCCAGCTTTTGGGAAGAACAATGCTGGAAAATCAAGGTTTTATGGTCATCCAACATCCCATTAATCAAACACACAAAAATACTACTTATTAACCAAACACACAAATTAATTATTGAACAAGGAATTAAAGACATGGGATTTCATTTGCTTTCTAATTAATACAAGTTTTAATATCCAAATTAATTAGTACTATTGGCTATTGTTTATACTCCATATTATTAGTATTAAAATATAATATTTTTGGTAAAGTGGTTAAGACTTATGTTAAAAGGAATTTGAGAATGTTTCTGCATTTTTCTTGCCTACCCACATCTAATCTATTCTTTGAGTAAAAATTAAAGTGTAAAAACAATAAATAAATAGCATTATCAATATATCCCTTTTGGAAACACTGCCCCCCATACTCATTTTCGGGTGTCCGTTAACAACATCTTCCTAACCTACCTCGTGAGTTGTCAAGAGGTATTCAAAACAGACCCGACGATCTGATATTTACCCAACCTTGTAACCGAGTTCAACTTTATCCTACTTTAAAATGATTTTGAAATATGTAAAAACAATATAGACACATCACCCGATTTTTAACCGACCCGACAGATCTGATCCAAAATCAATCTAATGACCCGAATAAACTCTATTGATGAGAATCGGCCCCTAACACCAAGTGGCCTCTTCAAACAAAATATAATATCAATCGCCAACAGAATAACACACAAATTACCTCTCCACTGAACCACTTTAATAAATATTTGGAATTGTTAATTTAGATTAGTTAACTTGAATAACGAAAAGAAATCTCCATTATTAACATTGTATTAGCTTCTATGTTCAACTAACGTTGCATTATAAGTCAAACCAAATCCATCTGCGGTTTTCATGTTTGCTTTCTATGAACTAATGAAGATTATTAGTGTTGATTTTTAGAGTATAAAGATATAAAAGTTTTAAGTATATATAAGTTAAATCACATGATAAAGTCAGTGGCAAGTACTATGAAAATAGTGAGCAAAAAATTATCTATGAAAATAGTAAAGACAAAATCCGTTTGGTAAGTGGTAATAAATCGAAAACTCTCTTTTATTCTTGGAACTGACTGTTGGAAATATAAGCATTTTCAAGGTCATCACTCATCACAAAGTCTTGTTATAGATATTACCATTAAAACACATCAGTGATAATAATATGTATAACATTTGTATATAAGAAATGTATTTAGAGTTGTGTTTAACATGTATTAGATATGAAAATGTATGGTGTACTAGTGGAAATAAAGCTATTGGCTGCTATTTCTTGGCTGCGGTTTCTTGATATATGTAGCTAATAGGAGCAACAAAACTTAGGAAAAAAAAAAGGAACAATGGCTGCGGTTTTTAAGTGTGTCCGCAGCCAATATGCAAATTTTAAAAAAAATATTACAATGGTTGCGGTTTTGTAGACGTCCACAGCCAATACCCCTTTCATAAAATTGAAAAAATGCGCCTTGCAACGTTTTATTTTCTACTGTTTCATTCTTCTCAAAAACCTACTGTTTAATTCTTCTCAAACCATACTGTTGCGATTTTTCTGCTGCATTCTTCTTCTCAAAAACAACGATTTTTCTGCTGCGATTCTTCTTCTCAAGCCATACTGTTTCATTCATCTCAATAACATACGAAAATTCTTACTTGCTCTTGCTCTTCTTCTTCTCTAACATTAACCCACGAAATCCATACTCTTGCTCTTCTTCTTCTTCTCTTCTAGACCCACGAAATTTCTTCAAAAACGCATACTCTAGACCCACGAAAACCACTTGTTCTTGTTCTTCTAGACCCACGAAATTTAGGGCTTATTTAGTTTTTGTTCTTCAAGCTTTCAAGGTATAATATTGATTTTGTTTCATTGTGTTTTAGGGCTTAGTTATTTATTTATGTATTTTGTTTTTGTACTAATTTTGTTTTTGTTTTACATTGTAGAGGTTACACTCATCTAAACCCACAAAATTTCAAGGTATTATTTTGATTTTAAGTTTTCAAAATCATTGTGTTTTAGGGCTTAATTATTTATGTATTTTGTTAAAATGTGGTTTGTTATTGTACATGAATTGATGAATTGATGAAGTTTGATGTATGAAATATAGAATTAGAATATGTTTGGTTATTAGCGCTTAATATTGATGTATTTTTATGGTTAAATTGATGAATTTTGATGTATGAAATGATTTATTAGAGCTTAATATTGATGTATGAAATATAGAATTAGAATATGTTTGGTTATACATGAATTGATGAAGTTTGAAAAATGAAGTATGAAGTAAACAATGTTAATTATTTTAAATGATTTTATTTTAGAATTAATTTTAATTATTTATGTAGTGTAAGATATAGAATTAATATTAATTATTTATGTAGTGCTTATATAGAATTAAAATATAAAGTATATATTTAATTAGGGTTAAATATTTTTAGTATAAACAAGTTTATATTTTAAAGGTTAAATATGTTTGGTATAAATAAGTATATATGTTAAAAAGTTGTTATTAATTTTGTGTTGAATTAAATAATCACACTTAGGATGACAAAAGATCGTTCTTGGATGTATGGAAGCATTGAATCGTCAGAATTTATTGATGGCTTATTAGAATTTTGTAGTGTTGCGGTTGAACATCAAGTTAGGACGGGGGGAGTTGGTTTTTATTGCCCATGTGTCAATTGTAGCAATGTATCAAAGGTAGATAGTGTTTATATCCTTAGGGAGCACATACTTCGACGTGGATTTAGGCCTCAATATCATGTTTGGGTTTGGCATGGTGATGAGGGAGTTTACAAGGAAAAGAGTGTTGTTGAGGATGTCAATAATGTGGTCGATGTCAATGAGGATGTAGTGGATCGTGTTGATGAAGAGAATGTCGATGAGGATGTGGATCGTGTTGATGAGATGATGGAGGGAGTCGAGGATGAGTTAGGAGAACATCCTCGTGTATTTGACTTGTTGACAGAGGCTTCTCAAAAGTCTTTGTATCCTGGATGTACAAAGTTTACCAAACTTATAGCAGTTTTGACAATTTTCAACATTAAGTCAAAATTCAATTAGAGAGACACTAGTTTCACAATGTTATTAGAAGCGTTAGGTGAGATGCTTCCTGAGGGAAATGAACTTCCAAAGTCGACATACTATGCCAAAAAACTAATGTGTCCTTTCGGGTTAGAGTACCAGAAGATTCATGCGGGTCCGAATGATTGTGTATTGTATCGGAATGAAAACGAGAACTTAGAACAGTGTCCTAGGAGTGGGTTATCGCGTTACAAGCGTAAAGGGGCTCGGGATGCTAAAGGGCCCCCGGCTAAGGTATTGTGGTATCTTCCAATAATACCTAGATTCAGGCGTTTGTTTACTATAAAGAAAGATGCGTTAAATTTGAGGTGGCATGCAGATATGGTGAAGAAAGATCACTTGCTCACACATCCATCCGATTCTCCGGAGTGGAAGAGTATTGATAGGTTGCACAAGACTTTTGGGGATGAAGTTCGTAATTTAAGGCTCGGACTGTGCACGGATCGAATGAACCCATTTGGCAATCTTATTTCTCAACATACTACTTGGCCGGTACTTTTAGTAATCTATAATTTGCCACCTTGGTTGTGTATGAAGCGTAAGTACATTATGCTTTCCCCTCTTATCTCGTGTTCTAAGCAACCTGGCAATGACATAGATATATATCTTGCACCTCTCTTTGAGGATTTGAGAAAGATGTGGGATGAAAGAGTTTTTGTGTTTGATGCATATGCTAATGAGGAGTTCACCTTGCGTACAATGCTTTTATGCACCGTTAACGATTTTCCGGCACATGGAAACTTATCAGGGTATAAGAACAAAGGAAAGAAAGCGTGCCCAATATGTATTGATGACATGGAATCTACGTGGATTCCTAAGTGCAAACATGTATTCATGAACCATCGAAAGTTCCTCCCACGAGATCACCAATACCGTAAGAAGAAGAAAATGTTCAACGGGGAGGTTAAGGACCGTGTAGCTCGTCGACCGTTGACCGGTTATGAGGTTTACGAACAGGTTAAGGGGGTTGAGACTGTATTTGGTAAAACAGGGCAAGTACAAGGGGGTGAAGACCGACTGTGTAAAAAAATTCAATCTTTTGGACGCTTCCATATTGGAAATATCTACAGGTTAGGCATTGTCTTGACGTTATGCATATAGAGAAAAATGTATGCGATGCCATACTCGGGACTCTCATGAACATTTCGGGTCAGACAAAGGATGTTAAGGCCGTGCGAGATTACTTTGAATGTAAAGGTATTCGTCCGGAGTTGTGGGCACAGGTTAAGGTGAGTAAGAAAAGAGAAAGAGCTGATGAAGTTGGTGGTAGTAGCAAGGGAAAGGTCGGTAAGAAGAAGATGAGTAGTGAAAAAGTTTATTTGCCTCCAGCTTGCTACACATTTTCCAAAGCAGAGAAGTGGGCCTTTTGTGAGTCTTTCTATGGCATTAAGGTTCCGTCTGGGTACTCATCCAACATGAAGAGATTTGTGACCCTAAATGGTGAATTGATGTTGGGAAGCATGAAATCTCACGATTGCTATGTAATGATGCAAGTGTTCTTACCGATTGCACTACGTGAAATATTGCGAAAACATGTGAGATATGCTATTACCGAGCTATGTTCGTTCTTCAACACAATTTGTAGTAAAGTTCTTGATCCCTTTGAACTTGATGCTCTTCAAGTCGATGTGATTTTAACTTTATGCAGGTTTGAGATGTATTTTCTACCTTCTTTCTTTGACATAATGGTTCATCTAATTGTCAATCTCGTTCGTGAAATCAAGTTTTAGGGTCCAGTTTTTTTAAGGTGGTGTTATCCTTTTGAGAGAAACATGGGTGTTTTACAAAACAAAGTGAGGAATCCAGCACAACTAGAGGGGAGTATGATTCAAGGCACTGTAAGCGATGAGATTGGTAATTTTACAGCCAAGTATATGGCTATTGCAAAGCCTATTGGACTTCCCACCTCTCGACATGAAGGAAGACTTGAGGGAAAAGGAACAATTGCCTCCGAAACAATCACACCTTCTCAGGATAGTCTTCTACAAGCACACCTGTATGTGTTGCATCATATTTCAGAAGTTCATCCTTTTTTGAATGAGCATTTTGATATATTGTACGCAAAATATCCTTCTAAAGGTGATAGGGCATTGATGCACTTGCATAACAAGACGTTTATTGATTGGTTTCATAATCGAGTAATATGTGAAGACCTAAAGGGTGTATCTGAAATTGTTAAGTGGTTAGCTTTTGGTCTTCGTGATGATGTCAACAAATATGAGGGTTACGATGCAAATGGGTTCACATTTTGGACTGAGGGTCAAGATAAGAAGTCATTGTATCTGCAGAATAGTTGGGTTTCTATTTTGTCGTCATCTACATTTTACGCGAGTGCCAAGGATCAATCGTCGGTTGATGCTAAATCGGTATACTACGCGCGGGTACATGAAATATGGGAGCTTGACTATTGTACTTTCACTATGGGTCTTTTCAAAAGCAAGTGGGTGGATAATAATCGACGATGCGTTAAAAATGACGACCCTTGTGGATTCACTCTTGTAGACTTGGATCGTTTGCGTGATAGTGAGGAGCCATTCATACTAGCCACACAAGCCAACCAAGTATTTTACATTGAAGAGCCTTCTGATAAAAAATGGTCTATTGTGTTACCGGGAAAAAGAAGTATCCTTGGTATAGGTGATGTTGAGGATGAGGAAGAATATAATGCTTTTGAACACTCCCCAGCCTTTATCAATCCAAAATCGGTGAATGAAGATGATGAAGATGTTGGTTATATGCGTGTAGATCACACGGAAGGAATACATTTGAATTAATTGATTCACAAGGTATGAATTATTTAAGGTTTTAAAGGATATTGTCACTTTCGCGCGTAAAATAGCTTAAACTTGGTTTGTTATGCATGAAACTTGGCACACAACACTATTTCGTATATATTATTGTGTTGAAGTAGTTAGAATAAAAAAAAATTGTCATATGCTAGAATTAAGTGTTAAGTTGCGTTTTGAAAGGTTTTGAAGGATTTTGTCACTTTTGCGCGTAAAATAGCTTAAACATTGTTTGTTATGCATGAAACTTGGCACACAACACTATTTGGTATATATTATTGTTTTGAAGTAGTTAGAATCAAAAATAATTGTCATATGCTTCAACTTAAGTGTTAAATAGCGTTTTTAAAGGTTTTGAAGAATTTTGTCACTGTCGCGCGTAAAATAGTTTAAACTTGGTTTTGTTCTGCATGAAACTTGGCACACAACACTATTTGGTATATATTATTGTGTTGAAGTAGTTAGAATCGAAATTGTCATATGCTTGAAATTAAGTGTTAAGTTGCGTGTTTAAAGGTTTTGAAGGATTTTTGTCACTTTCACGCGAAAAATAGCTTAAACTTGGTTTTTTATGCATGAAACTTGGCACACAACACTATTTGGTATATATGATTGTGTTGAAGTAGTTAGAATCGAAAATAATTGTCATATGCTTGAAATGAAGTGTTAAGTTGCTTTTGCTAGTGTTTTGAAGGCTTTTGTCACTTTCGCGCGTAAAATAGCTTAAACTTGGTTTGTTATGTACGAAACTTGGCACACAACACAATTTGGTATATATTATTAAGTTGAACTAGTAAGAATCCAAAATATTTGTCATAAACTTGAAATGAAGTCGTAAGTTGCGTTTTTAAGTGTTTTGAAGGATTTTTGTCACTTTCGCACGTAAAATAGCTTAAACTTGGTTTGTTATGCACAAAACTTGGCACACAACACCGTTTGGTATATATTATTTTGTTGAAGTAGTTAGAATCGAAAATAATTGTCATATGCTTGAAATGAAGTGTTGCAATTTTCACGGTTTTGAAATTTTTGTCATTTCCGCGCGTAAAATAGCTTAAACTTGGTTTGTTATGGACGAAACTTGGTACACAACACCATTTGGTATATATTATTGTTTTGAAGTGGTCCGAATCGAAAATAATTGTCATATGCTTGAAATGAAGTGTTAAGTTGCGTTTTTAAGTGTTTTGAAGGGATTTTTGTCACTTTCGCGCGTAAAATAGCTTAAACTTGGTTTGTTATGCATGAAACTTGGCACACAACAGTATATGGTATATATTATTATGTTTAAGTAGATAGAATAGAAAATAATTGTCATATGCTTGAAATTAAGTGTTAAGTTGCGTTTTTAAGTGTTTTAAAGGATTTTTGTCACTTTCGTACGTAAAATAGCTTAAACTTGGTTTATCATGCAAGAAACTCGGCACACAACACCATTTGCTATATATTATTGTGCTGAAGTAGTTAGAATCGAAAATAATTGTCATATGCTTGAAATGAAGTGTTAAGTTGCAAATTTCACGGTTTTGAACTATTTTTGTCATTTTCGCGCCTAAAATAGCTCAAACTTGGTTTGTTATGCATAGAGGTGTTCATTCGGGTGATCGGGTCGGTTTCGGACGAGTGTCTTTCGGTTCGGTTGTATTTCGGATCGGCTATTTTTCGGTTGCGTGTTACAACGGGTCGCACTCGGGTCAGGTCGGTTAGTCGCGGTTCAGTTGAAGATCGGTTATTCGAGCTATCGTGTTAGCATCGGTTCGGTGTCTGTTGAAGTTCGTGTCGAGTGTTAATCAGTGTCTGGTTGTCATCGGTTAATAATTGGTTCGGTTTTGTTGAGTACAGATCGGGTTCGGGTTTTAATTACTATCGGCTACGTACTACTAATTACTATCGATCGAGTCAATATTAAATTAAGTTGTTAGTCATTTTTTAATTGATGACAAGATTTCCTTTACTTAAAGCAAAAATAGTTAAAATGTAAATCAACTAGTGATCATTATTACTTTGTTACTTTTACTTGTTTAACCGGAAATTAGAATTATAAAGTTCTATCAATTTTCATCTAATATGGTTATATACATTGACCGTTGATTATTAACTCTAAATATATGAAACCATGTATTTATAAAATTTAATTTATTAAAATATCTATCACTTGATTAGATTAAATAATTAGATAATTGAATATGAGTCTATCATACTTCTATGTTAATAATTGGTTCAGGTTTAAAGCAATTCGATCTAAAATTTATTCGGGTTTAGTCGGTTTTTGCCGGATCGAGTTCGGTTTCAAGCATGATTCGGGCGGGATATGACTCGGGTCGGTCATTTTTGGTTCGGGTAATCTCGGTTAACGGTTATGTGTCGGTTACAAAAATCGGTTACAGTTCGGGTTCAGCTTTGTCATTTTCGGTTGTCAATCGGTTCGGGTAAAACTTCGATTCGGGTATTGTCGGTTCGATAAACCTTAAAAAGGAACACATTTTCGGGTCGGTTTACTTTGGGTTTTAGGTCGGATTTTCGGGTCGGGTCAATTTTGAACAGCTCTAGTTATGCACGAAACTTGGTACACAACACTATTTGGTATATATTATTGTGTTGAAGTGGTCCGAATCGAAAATAATTGTCATATGCTTGAAATTAAGTGTTAAATTGCGTTTTTAACGTTTTTGAAGCATTTTTAATTTGGCACTAACATATATGCGATTTTTTTAATAGTGTTTTCAACAAAAAAATAGCATTTACTGCGGCTACTACGTGCTTAAATTTATGGAAGATATCATAGAAGCCGTGAAGAAACTCGGGGTACAAAGTATTGATTCCGTAAGTATTTATTATGTTTTTAAATTATAATATTATAAATACTTATTAGAAAATCTTTAATATATATGTACTAACTTTTTAATAATTATTTCTTTTAATACGTAGATTATTTACGACACTCCAAGGGAAACACGCGAATTGACGGAAACGGGAATACGCGAAGTGAAAGACAAAGTTGTCGTGTATATTTCTAATTTATGTTGGTAGCTTATGTTTCGTAGTGGTGTACGTTAAGTTTATGTATATATATTTCTATATATTATATATTAAATAATTTATTTGTAAATGCACAATTAAATTATTTATTTATATTATATATATATTACTTTGGTGATAATTAATGGTGATTATAGCTGATTTATTATTGTTAAATATTTATTATTTTATAATTAGGATAATATATACAAATATCAATAAAACAAAAAAAATTAAAAAAAAAAAACATCACATTGGCTGCGGACAGGTACAAAAACACCAGCCAATAATGTGCCCAAAATTGGGTTTCTCAAAATCACATTATTGGCTGCGGACAGGTCCAAAAACCGCAGCCAATAACTGTATTTCTTGCTGCGTTTTTTCACCACAGCCATTGTTTAATACTATCAGCTGCTACCACAAGTGCTTGGGTCAAACACCGCAGCCTTTAGTGGCCTACAAACCACAGCCTTTGAGATTTTTTCCACTAGTGACACGAACTTGTCGTTGCATTAAGAAAGTTATTTCCCGACTATCCCAAGTGTAAATAGGCAGGACTTTCCCAAGGTTAACACACCCACCAATAGTAATGTACACTCACTACTAAAGGTGTGGAGCAAATACCACTCTTGCACAAGTGAAAAGAAGATGAAATGAATATAAAGCTCAAAAGTGTATATCTCCAAAAGAATAAGAAACACCTATTTATAGGCCAATCCCAACAACTATATTCCACCCTCATAAACCATAGTCAAAGAGATTAAAAGCATTTTCATATGATTAAAATCACTCCATGAATGAGAACAATTATAAATGAGATTAAGGATTAATGACACATAATTAAAGCTCCAATGGTGACTATGAGGATAACTTAACCTTTAAAGTTCCATTTATCCAACAATCCCCCACAAATGACATTTAAAGGAAAAATTCTTGTGCAAGAGAAGACATTGGCACATAACAGCTAAGTGGACTAAGTCTTGAACTTGTTGTTTAGTGATATGAGGCAACAATCCACAAGTCCTTGTGAGTGAACTAAGTCTTGAACTCCAAGAACTCTTAATCAAACAAGTGAACTAAGTCTTGAACTAGTAAGATTTGAATTGAGACCCTCAAACCACATGCCTTGCCTAAAGAGGTACAAACTCCGTTTAAGTTAAATGGTGCATTTTTTATGGCCTTTGCACCTATCTTGATTTTCATGAGCGCTATAATGGAATATTAGCCCGAAATTCCACATAGGAGGTGGCCAACCCCCACACTCACATAGGTGGATCATCTCAATTAACACTCCGCAAACTACTACAAGATCCATTAAGAGCCTAATGACTCATCCCTCAAATGTAGAGCAATGCCAACAAATGCCATAGGGATAGGTGAAACG
Organism: Amaranthus cruentus; assembly: GCA_019425755.1. Taxonomy (NCBI): domain Eukaryota; kingdom Viridiplantae; phylum Streptophyta; class Magnoliopsida; order Caryophyllales; family Amaranthaceae; genus Amaranthus; species Amaranthus cruentus. Next base: position 10,604,729 of record CM033451.1, on the reverse strand, counting down.
CATGCTCATCCACATTTGGGCTTTAACACCATCCCCCTCGACACATCAAGAACCACTTATTTTTTTTAAACAAAAGAACCAATTATCTTGATATACTTTTAAAAAGATAATAAATGGTATTCTTACTTCCCCATAGAGGAACTTTCCCCAATCGAGAATTTATATCACAATATCATACTTATATCAAAAGAAACATCATCAAATAAATTTATACAATTACCTCAAATAACATAATGTTTGATGCTCACAACTTAAGTAGGATATTGAAAACGATAAGAAATACTTAAATTTTCCGAACTCATCATGGTTATAAAAGAACAATTTTTCGAACTCATCATGGTTATAAAAGAACAATTTATGCATAGACAAAACGATAAGGAATAATTAATTAGAATACCATAAATAGTTTCTGTACTTACGGTGTTTTAATTATGAAGACAATTAGCTCTAAAATAATGACTATGAGAACAAATAACTCACCAAATATCTATTTAAAAATTTAGATTTAAATTATACTTTGTATATTTAAATGTCTCCATTTATGTTAATTATGATATAAAATAATGACTTTGAGGACAAATAAACATACCAAACATTTATTTAATAATTTAGATTTAAATTATACTCTGTATATTTAAAAGTTTCTATTTATGTTAATTATGATATTATATATATTCTAAAAATTATCAGATATAGGATTATTTTTTTTAAAATCTTTGTATATTTAGCTAATATTGCAACATCTGATTTCCTTATTCAGCATCTCTAAAAAATTTGCCTAAATTAAATAAATAACAATCAAGATTTGGGATTATTTTTTAAAAATATTTGTACATTTAGCTAATAATATTGCAACATCTGATTTCCCTATTCAGAATCTCTACAAAATTTGCTTAAATTAAATAATTAACAATTAAGTATCAATTTTTGAATTAATTAGTACAAATTGCTTAAAGTCAGAATTTAATTTATATCATTTATGCCTAATTAGGTAAGAAAATAATTTTTTTCCATTGATTAGAGCCAATCAAAGTCTTTATTAAAAAGTGGCAATGATAGGGAAAGTTACGTTTTCTTTGATCATCACATGTTCTCTCTTTCTGCATATATCCTTGAAATGAGAAAACCCTAATTTCAAAATTCTATCACAAAAATCTGCCTTAAGTTATTTCACACAAAACACTTTAGAATTCTGCCTTCTTCTTAAAATTTAACTATTATTAAGATTGCAATACAGATTAAAATATGTGTATTAATTTTCTTTCAGATATCAACAAAGATGGAGGTACATGAAAATAAAAGTTAAGGTCATTTACAAATGGGAATTCAAAGACAACACAACCATAAATGCAATTAATTTATTACTAACTTATGAAAAGGTCAATTAAAAAAGTTTATATATATATATATATATATATATATATATATTTAATTTTAAGTTTTCAATTTTAGTAAATTTCTAATAAAAAGTCTAACAAGTAAACCAATATTGATTATAGGGAACGACAATGATGACTACCATAGGAAAGGCAACGATAACTTATCATTCAAAATCATGTGAAATTGGAAAATGATATTTTATGTCCATGTTTAGTGTGTCTCTCACAGTAGGAGATTACAGACCGACAAGGCACGAGTGGAAGATTACAAATTGGAAGACTGCCATCATTGATTTGATTCCAGACATTACAACAACAGGAAAACAATTCAATTTTGTATCTTTTGATGTAATTTTGGATAATAAGCATGATGATAAATATCTTCTAGGTAAGTTATAGTAATATTATTTTACCCTATTTGTGATAAATTAATTAGTAATCTTAAGAATAATTAGTTTATAAACATTTAATCACTACTTTTGCGCATATGTCTTTGGGGAAGTAGTTCACTTTAGAGATTACAATGAAAAAGCCACAAAAAAAGCAATCAACATTGATCTCATGGATGCAAAGTAAGTTTCTTGAAAAGTTATTCAAGTTAATTCTAGCCATGAATATGTTACTAATTGTTTTTTTTATCATTTGTGATAAATTTAACCAGCGGTGTAATATTAAATGTTCGTTTATGGGATAATTTTGCTGAAACAATATATGCATACATCAAAACATCCGAAAAAGATAGTGAAAAACTCATATTGGTTTTGCAATATGCAAAAATGAAGACATGGGTAGGTTCTTAAACTAAATTCATATTGTGTTTATGATAAATTTATTATTTAACACAATATATAACATGAATATTATTTTTAGGTACAAATTATGTACAAAACTGCATGGGGAATAACCTAATGTATATTAATCCAGATTTTGATGGATACAATGAGTTTAAAGCAAGGTAATTAAATTTGGCATGATATTGCTGTCTTCTACATTTAAAACCTTAGAATAAACTTAACTTTGATAAGATGAGTATTTTTGTTATTGAAAATGGAATTTCAAAGGATAATTCAAGACCCACCGAATTGACAGAAGATTCATCATCTACTATGGTAACCATTGAATCACAATTCAAGGTTTGTAAAAAGATCAAATTTAGAGATCAACCATATATCTCAACTGAAGGCGAATAAGGAACAATAGGCACTATTGATGCAATAGATGTGTGATATAATTGGTGGTATCCATCATCTAATCATTGTCATTTTTATTTTTAGAATTTCATGGGGCTTCACTAACCTTAATTTTTTTGAAATTTTCTCTAATTTTACAAATGAGTAAGTAAAAGAATGTTGCTTCAATTGGATGTCTTGATTCAGTTCCTTACTTTCCATGTTTGATGTCTTCATTTAATTTTTAATTTGTCATTTCAGGCTGTTTAGTATACATTGTGGCCTAACTTGACAGTGAAAAGCAGGAGGGAGCGATGATACTCCTTTTACTTCTGATTCCAGTATCCAACGTGTATGAATTACTTTAGTAATTAGCCAACTGAATTCCAGTATGATGACATTTTTGTAGGTAAAGATCTTCAAATGTGGACACTAAAATGGATGTTGGATTTACTTATTTGAGAGTATGTAAAAGAACTTCTCACTTGTTTTTGACTTTTTCTGCTGCCCGAAACAAATTATCATTCTATTATTCTTGTTTTTGACTTGTGTAGATGGGCAGTCATAAGGAGCTGCTTCTAAAAGATGGATGATGTGCAAGATTGACTAGAAGACAAGCACATGCAGTGGCTTGAACTGCAGAGGAATGATGCAGTTGTATGCAGACTGATTACAAAGTTCAGAGTAATCGACTCATCGAGATATTATCTAAATAGTTAAGGGTTTTTTTGAGTCAATGAGTAATAATTGAGAGTATTATCTACAAATTTTACATGATTTGGAAAATTTTGATTCCAAGTAATATTCATGCATGAAACTGCCATTGTTTTCAATCTTTTTTAAAAGCTGGGTCAGTACATCTTTATAGCTAATCTCTTCATTACTTACTTATTATATTGAGTATGTTTGAAGCTCTTCCCACGCCATACTTGGTTCCCTTCAATAGTTTGGTCAAATGATTTGTCTAAATAGTTTGATTTAACATGGAATTGCCAAGTCTGATCCTATGATCATCATCGAGTTTTCGAGTCTTTGGAACTTAATTGATATGCTACATTGATTGTTCATTATAGTTTTTAGAAATTGTTTATGCTTTAATTTTGTCTATGTAGTTTAATTTTAATTCAACGATTTGGTGTTCAATTGATATCAAAGTTGCAATCTTTTGTGCTTTTGGTTGTATTTTACTTCAATGATTTGGTGTTCACTTTATACTCCCTCCGTTAAATGTTATCTGCAACTTTTGCCATTTTTGTCCGCTCAGGGTTATCTGCAACTTACTTTTTTCTTTCCTTTTTTAGTAAAAAATAACCAATCTAATTACCTATCCCATCATTTTCTGTCTCCTTTAATTACCTATCCCATCATTTTCTCTCTCCTTCTTTCCCTTAATTACCTATCCCTACTTCCTCTCTCCTTCTTTCCCTTACTTACCTATCCCTACTTCCATCATTTTCTCTCTCCTTCTTTCCCTTAATTACCTATTCCTACTTCCTCTAATTAAGACCTACAAAAAAATGCATTGGCAACCGCAAAGTGTACTGCGGTTGCACATAACATTTAACGGAGGGAGTATATAATATATGTGTAATTGTTTGTGACATTGGTTGTGTTTGTGTGTTTGTGTGTGTATTTAATGCTTAAGAAAACTTAATGAATATGAATTTTGTTTTTTCAATTCAAGAAAGGTGAAAGTAGGTATATTCTTTATCTCGACTCTTTTTTTTTTTTGTAAATTGGGTGATGGGTTGATTTTCGTATATATGTATTTTGAGTCATAATTATTTGGTTAAATGGGTGATTTTAATGCATGTTGGGTGAATATTCATTAACCATTACGGATATTTTGGTTAATGATGCTATATATGTATATGGTAATGTTGGATTGTTTATGGTGTGTCAATCCTCTCTTGTTGTCGATATATCATTACTTACTATATTTGCTCATATACTCGTGTGAGTGAATTTAAGCTTTATTTGAAAGGTGAATATAAAAAAGACAATATATTGTTTATTCTCATTATGATCAAATGTGTCGGGTCATGATTTGAATTGTACTAATTCATCAAATGTCATGCAGATGCACACCAATGGAGTGGCCTACATATGTTAATAATCAAAAACTTCTATTGGAGTTTTCAAAGAAAAAGAAAAAGTTGGATGCTTCAGAGCGTAATGTAAGTTTGTCTCTAATCAAAATATCAAAAATTATAGGTTGCTAATTCATACACTCTGCCTCTTTCAGACCTCTGTTTTAAAGAACAAAAAAATGCCAAGCAAGTACAATGTGTTGGATATTAATATAAATTCTAGGTTTAATGCTTACAACTTCTGGATAGAAAACATTTGAGTATTATGTTGCTAACTTAAAATGCAAATGGATAAATAAAGAAAAATTTGATGTGGCATAATATAATTGCCAAAACCTTTAGTTATGTAGACTTGATATAGGGTTGTAGATGTTCAAGGCTCAATTTTTGTTGATAAAGGACATCCAACAAAATTGTGCATTTCACTTTTAATTTAAAAGCTAATTAAAACTTCATCATTGAATGATTAAAATAGTTACTTTATTTTGTTATTGTAGTAGTCAAATCTTTACCCTCAGATGAACCAAATAAAAGCAACCTAGCTCATTAACTCGTGCTTCATTGAATTAAAACTTCATGATTGAATGATTAATTGTAATTACTTTATTTTTATTGTTGAAAATTACTAAAACTAAGTTGTTTCATAAATTCATTTTGAAACTTTGATATTATATTTTGATAGGAGCAGTTTAGAGTGTGGTGTTTAAGAATTTTATGTGTTTTTGTTTCTAAAATATGCGTACTTAAAAGCGTATGGAAATTCTAGTGAGGAATCAGTTGTTCATCCCTTGCCAACTTTATTTAGGTTGCTTGGGATTGCTCCATCTAAAAAAATCTATAATTACATGGTTTTGTTTCTGAATATTATATAATTTTGTTAGGGTAATGTTTAGCTGTGTGATTTTAGTCAAACCAAGAAGTCAAAGTCAACTCTTGACCTCATCCGTTGACCGATTCCTGGTCAAGGTCGAACTTTCTCACTTCCTACAGCAGTAACCGCCAAGTAACCTCCAAACGGTTACCAATCTTTTACAGCAACTACCTATTTCCAAAGATAGGCATCTCTAACCTCCCACTCTTACTCCCCCGTGAGTAACCACTACAGGGAGTATATAAAGAGGAATGGTTACGATAACCACCCCTAAGCCTTCATTATCATACCGAAACTCTACCAAAATTCACCGAGACAGTTACCTTCCGCTGGTCGGTAACCACCACACTAAACACCCTTATTTTCTCTTTTCTAGTCATTATTCACTCATTTTTCCCCTATTCAGTTATCTGACTTGAGCGTCGGAGAGGGTTTCCGGGAAAACCTCCCGGGCAAGGCTAACTTGTTGTTGTGTAGGACAAACGAACCGCTTTCAGGAGGTGTCACTTCCCAGCTTCACGACGTTTGACCACCTTACAACTTCCACTCCAAGTATCCCACGTGCCTTACATACTTTCCTCGTTTCATAGTCGAAATAGTTTGGCGCCGTCTGTGGGGATCTCTTGAACAAAAAGTCATGGCTCCCAAAAAAGTTCAAACCCAAACTGCCGCCGTGCACAGTACAGATACAGATACGTCCGCGGGACAGGCTAATAACCAGGCCATGACCCGCCGCGATCTGGACATGCTGGCACAAAACCTTACTAATGCCTTCGCTGAACAACTTCGGGCGGCGATCAGCGCCAACACCGCCAATCCTAATCCGCAGGTGTTGGGCGATATGGCCGC
>CM033451.1:10569099-10598361 GCA_019425755.1 Amaranthus cruentus | reverse complement strand
CCTTTACATCATAATCGTTAGACTTAACATCATAATGGTTAGCCCTTACACTACAATCCCAAAAGTGTCTACAATCAATCAATGTTGATTCCATCATAATCGTTAGCCCTTTACATCATAATCGTTAGCCCTTTACATTATAATCTCAAAAGTATCATGATCATCATTGTTGTTAGCTTATCAATCCATGCTGATTCCATATAAACATCACTAAAGCAACCTGAAAAAATGAGTTACAACTTAGAGTTACAACTTGAGCCTATCAATCAATGCTAAATTCAAGAATTTAGCCTATCAATACCTTGATTTCTTCTTCGCATATACACGAATTCGTGTCGTTTTATCTTCATCATTGAGCCTCTTGTTCTTTTCAGGATTAAACTCCTCTACTTTTTGAAGAATATTTAAACGACACGTATTCAAAGGATGAAGTATAATAGCAGCACCTATTGCGACTTTGTATAGTCTTCTTCTTAAATACTAAAAGACAAAACATATAAAAAATTCAGTATATCTAGGATGAACATATTGAAGATTAAAAATTCAATAAATGAAATAAGGACTACCTCATTGAAATCTGATTGAAAATTTTCTCCTTTGAAAAAGAACATATGTAGCATGAGAAAAAGTGAAGAATCAGCATTCCTTGTATTTCTTATAGTTTTCCAATGAAAGGGAACTATCTCAATATTAAAGGTTGAAACAGGTGTTACAGCACACTTGTATTCTTTGAATATGCAATCAATGATTTCCACCTAAACAATTAAAAATAATTAAAAATTCAGTAAAATGCAGTCAATGATCCATAGCATACATATATGTATACTTAAAATGCATATATAAATCAAACAAAAAACATACCAATATTGGTGCACAAACACTAAATTTCAACTCATCCACCGCTCCATATTTACGGTTGTCCAGTATTTGAATTTTCTTCAAGTAAAAATTCACAACCACACAATAATAGTGGCTATCACAAATTACTGGAATGAAAATCTTAAAAATAAAAAATAAATAAAAAACAATATTAAAATATATTTATGTTTTTAAATGGCTATGTACACCTCAAACTATTCTATGTACACATAAGAAATGAACATAAGAGTACCAATTTTGCAGACAAAAATCTTTGTTTCAAACGATGAACAGCAATATACTTCTTCATTGCTATTTTTAAATCTTCATGTTTATCTCCATTGTCATTATCATCAAACATTTGTTGAATAATAACCTACAAAAAACACTATGTTAATATATATGTATGGTGTTAAACTACTATGTATCCCTTAAATTAATGTATGTATACCCTAAATGAATAGAATGCATTTAAAAATTAGTGAATAGAATGCATGTATACCCTTAATGAATGTATGTAATCATAATATGCTTAAACTAATGTATGTATACCCTTAATGAATAGAATGCATTTAAATTCTGCTTCACATGGGACAGAATAGAATCATAAGAAAAAAATTAGTGAAGGTAGATTACCATATGAGACAAACCAAAGAAAAACCGATAATCATCTTGTCCAGACTTTAAATTCTGCTTCACATGCTCATTGAACATGAAACACCAAGTTTCAATGATTGAAGAATGAATTTCTTGAGAAGCAACCAAAGTTTGCATATTTTCTCTTGTAATTGTCATTCCTTTTTGAAATGAACATAAATCTTCACTGAAAACAAATGTATAAGAAGTGTATTACAATGAATTTTAAAAAACCAACATATAAAGTACCAATAATTTGGTAAATACCTTAGATTTGTTTTATCGTCAACAAAAAACACGTAATCCATAAGCTTTTGTTGCCTTTGAGGAAGACACTTCATTTGTTTTTTATGTTCAACAAGATAACTTGAAAAAAATTTAACTTCTACATTCTTTGGTCCACAATCAAAGTCACAAAATGAACACAAAAAATCTTCACTGATTTGAACTTTTTCAACCACATCAACAGCCTAAATAAAAACGGATTATATTAGTTTATTCTGCACAATAATGTTGTTGAAATATAAATGCCCAAATTCCATTTATGTACATCTAAAATGCCCAAAAATGCTATTTTAAATTCATCTTTTAACCAATATAAAAACTTACATTGTCACAAGCTTTATCATGAATTTCTTCAACAATGTTAATATTTGTAACCACAGTTTCCAAATCATCGATAATTCCACCATCCTCTTGTACAACATCAAAATCTTGTACTTCTAAAACATAAAACAACAAAGTCTAAGATATCGAAAATAATATAAGAAAATAGTATACAATTATAACATTACTTGATTTTGTACTCCTTAAATTACTATATTATGTACTCCTTAAATTACTATATGTACATGATCAGTTCATAACATTGCACGACGCAAAGAAAACTAGAAATACAAAAACTAGAAAAATTTAGTTATCAATGAAAAAGAGAAGCACACATCAATTGATTATTGTAAAATAATTAAAGAATAATAAAAAAACATGGTGTATTATTTAAAGGAAACTATGTACTCCCAAAATCATATTATATACCCCTAAAGTTACTATATGTACATGATCAGTTCATAACACCGCACGAGGCATACAAAACTGAAAATACAAAAATAGAAATACTAGAAAAAAGAAACATCCAATGGAAAAAGAATAATAAAAAAATAGAAATACACATGAATTAAATATTATAAAATAATCAAAGAATAATAAAAAAAACATGATGTAATATTAATAGAAAATTATGTACTACTGAAATCATATTATGTACCCCTAAAATTACTATATGTACTACTGAAAAAAATAAACATGTAATGAAAAAAAGAAATACAATTATAACATTACCTTGAAAGATATCAAATGAAGGCATTTTTTTTATAAGATCATTCATCTTTGAAAATTGAGCAACCGCCTTATCAATTAAATCAAAATCATGATCCGTGAGTTGCGTTTGAGATAGAATGGGTGATCCTTCATCATTCGAATGACGAATAGAATCATTCCTCTTGTTCTTGACTTCATTCAAACGATGAAGATGAATTGAAGAAATAAGCTCAACATCACGCTTGTATAACAACAATGATTTAAGACAATCCTACATTAAAAAAAGGAAAAGACTAAATAAAATTATGTATACCAAAACAGCAATATATATATATATCAAAACAGCAATATACTGATTTATTTATATCAAAACAGCAATATATATATATATGTATACCCTAAATAAAATTATGTATACCAAAAAGGAAATAAATGTAAACATTATTAACTTACATCACCACCAGCTTTTGCGTGGATTTCCTCATCAGTTTCTAACTCATCAGGGAGTGAATAGACTAACACACGTTTCTCTCCATATAAAGAAGCTTTATCAGTTACTCCATCAACGGGTGGGGTCGAATTTTTTGAAGATGGTCCAGATAACGAAAGAACATTCAAAGAACTACTTATAGGATAAGTCCCTAGATCAAGTATTGCAGCACCAAAAGAAGATAACTTTTCTTTCTTAATCCTCTCAGATACCAAAACATCATCCCAATGTTGGATAAGGGGTAGAGTAGTCGGGGCTTTTACACCTCTAAACAAAAATCGATGGAAATATATGATTTCAAGTAAAAGTATACAACCACCAACCCTACTACGAAGGATGTACCCACCATCCTCGTTTACCCTTTTACATACTTTCACAGCCCGACACAAACACTCAACAACATACCCAGACCAATTGACTTTTGAAATTAAAGAACTATCCAACACAGCTTTGGATAAAGAAAAGTCAACTGTTTTGTTGCCCGTAGGATTCAAAAAAGTAGAAGATACGTACAACAAAAACATTGCCAAAAACTTAGAATCCCCATCATCTAAATTAAATAACAATGCATTGAGCGTTTTTAATGAAATTTCACCATCAGGCAACCCCAGATAAGACTTTAAATCCCTAACATACATGTATTCATCACTTCTAGCCCTAACACTATTTCTCGGAACACGTATATTAGAAAGGGGCAAACCAAAGACATCATGGCAATCATAATCGGTGATGGCAAATTCTTTTTGATTTTTCTCAACTATAAATAAATGTCCATCAGCATCAAATTTTTGGACTAGCCAAGGTACCATATTACGATGAAATTTGGTTAATTTCATAGTTAACAACCCTCCAAACCCTATATCTACTACAGCTTTAAGGTTCACAGGTTTTGAACATTTCAATTCATTCAACAATGCCACGATCTTCCCGGGATTGCAGTAAGTTGTTATCCCAATTGGCATTGCCCTAACACACAAAAAGAACATATTAATTAATGTATTTGTATTAAAAAGAACTAATAGAAATTATAGGGAATAAAATTACTTTCTCCTGCGCTTTACAATGGCTCTACTAGATGCTTCAACAACTAATGTTTCTTCATCATTGTTGTTGAGAACAGAGGTGGATTCAATTGGATCACAATCTGCGTTGTTGTTGAGAACAACAAAAAGTGATATTATAAATCATGACTAAAATAAATGACTAACTTCTAATATTACGTCACATTTTAAGATATTGGGTACATAAAGACATTAACAGACATTAAAAATGAAATTACCTCTTTGAACTATTTCAATTGTTTCATTTTGCACATCCTTTGTTTTCTTCTTACAGTCCTTCTTCCCCTTCACCATAATTCTGAAGAAAAAAATTAATGAAAACAGTGCGCATTATGTTTAACACACATTATGTACACAGTTTTTTACAATATGTACACATACACAGACACAGACACAATATACACAGAATTATATACACAGACACAATATACACAGACACAATATACACAGAAAAAAATTAATCAAAATAGTGCGCATCAGTTTGAGAATTATATACACAGACACTAATTTGTGAAGACAATGAATACGAACAAAACTTATGTGAAGGCCAAGAACATGTAAATTCGAAATTCAAAGAGGTAATTTCGAAGACACTAATTTGTGAAGACACTAATTCGAAATATGACAAATATGACAAATTTGTGAAGAGGTAATTTCGAAGTTCAATAAATCAAAAATATGACAAATATGACAAAATTCAAAGAGGTAATTTGGAAGGCCAAGAACATGTAAAGTCGAACAAAATACGAACAAACCCTAATTCGAACAAACCCATATTCGAACAAACCCTAATTCGAACAAAATACGAACAAACCCTAAATCAAAAATAAACCCTAATTCGAACAAAAATATGACAAAAGTCGAACAAAATACGAACAAACCCTAATTCGAACAAAATATGACCAATTCGAACAAAATATGACAACTCTAAACCCTAATTCGAACAAAACTAACAATGAAACCTACGAAATGATGCAAGAACTTACAAATTTTAGTGCTATTTAATACGAGATCGAAGAAGGAGAATGAGTTGAATGAGTTCGAATGAGAAGGGGTGAAGGAGAATTTCGTGCCTGAGATGAGAGAAAAAATTCGAATGAGAGAAGGAGAGTTTGTTCGAATGAGAGAAGGGAGAGAGAGAGGAGAGAGAAAATGAAATGGAAAAAATGATTTTGACAAAGAACCCCTAATTTGTGAAAATAAATATGAACCGTTGATCTAATCCAACGGACAGATTAGGCTGTTTTTAGTTTTCACCAATTTATATATATATATATATATTATATATATATTATATATATATATATATATATATATATATATATATATATATATATATATATATATATATATATATATATATATATATATATATATATATATATTTAAAAATATATATATATATATATATATATATATATATATATATATATATATATATCATCATCATCATACCCAGTGTATCCCGCTCAAAGAAAACTATGATCAGGGTTTGGGGAGGGAGGAACGATGGCATGCTCATACCCATAAGGAGAGTGCGATCAAAAAGTCCCCCGGCTCGAGAACGGTCTTCTAGCAAGAGGAACCAAGCGACAAAAAGGCAAAGGATAAAGACGAACGAGGGGGTAAAGGGACAGGTTTACTAGTCTAGGACTTGGATAAGGCGCCGCCAACTGGCCCTATCCCTGGTCAGGTTCTTGTAGAGGTGAAGTTCATGCATATCACTTTTGATTTGTTCCTCCCACGTTCTCTTAGGTCATCCTCGACTTCTCTTACCCTCCACTATGATGCATTTGATCCTTCTTACTGGGGCGTCATGTGTCTTTCTCTGCACATGCCCAAACCATCTCAACCTGTTCTCCCGCATCTTTGCGGAGATAAGTGCAACCCTTAACGTCTCCCTGAACTCCTGGTTTCTTATCCTATCCAACATAGTCTTACCACACATCCACCTCAACATACGCATCTCCGTTACTTCTATCCTCTGTTCGAAAACCTTCTTTACGGGCCAACATTCTGTCCCATATAACATCGTCGGCCTAATCGCAACGCGGTAAAATTTACCTTTTAATCGCCTTGGAAACTTTTTATCACAAAGCACCCCGGTTGCTGCTCGCCACTTAAGCCAGCCTGCTTTTATACGATTAGTAACGTCTCCATCAATCTCCCTGTCGCTCTGAATCACAGAACCCAAATATTTGAACTTGGACGTACACGCCACAGCTTCACCTCCTATGGTTACCTCTGGCTCCCCTAGCGATTCTATTCCACTGGAATTGCATCGCAGGTATTCTGTCTTTGTACGGCTTATGCGCAGCCCCTTTCCCTCCAAGGCTTCTCTCCACTCTCCCAATTTACTATTAGCCTCCTCCTTGGTTTCTGCGGCCAAGACTATATCATCGGCGAAAAGCATGCACCATGGTACGATCTCCCAGATGGATTTAGAGAGCTCTTCCATAATGACCGTAAAAATGAAAGTACTTAATGCTGATCCCTGATGTAGTCCCACATTAATTGGGAAAGACTCAGTCATACCCGCCGGTGTATGTATGTTAGTTGCCACTCTGTCATACATATCATGTATTACCTCGATGTATATTCGTGAAATACCTCTATTCTTGAGGCTATCCCAAACCAGGTTTCATGGTATGCTGTCGTAAGCTTTCTCCAGATCAATGAATACCAGATGCAAATCCTTCTTTCACTCCCTATACTTTTCCATCAATCTCCGCAAAATATGGATTGCCTCGGTGGTTGATCTTCCCGGCATGAATCCAAATTGGTTCTCCCTAATTACCGTCTCTCGTCTAATTCTTTTCTCGATCACTCTTTCCCATAGTTTCATAGTGTGGCTTAGAAGTTTGATCCCTCTATAGTTCTCGCAACCTTGTGCGTCACCCTTGCTTTTAAATATTGGGATAAGTGTGCTAATCCTCCATGCTTCGGGCATCTTCCTGGTCCTCAGGATGACATTAAAGAAGTTAGTAAGCCACTGAATACCCTTCTCTCCTAAACTCATCCACACTTCAATCGGAATGTTATCCGGTCCGACTGCCTTTGATCTCCCCAATTTTTGAGAGCTTCTCCTACTTCCGCTGTGGTAATATCGATAATCGACCCATGCTCCTGTGCTCTTTGGAGGAATGACGTTTGTTGAATTTCCTCCTCTCGACCCCTAGTCTCATTGAGTAGTTGGGAGAAATATTGATGCCATCTCAGCTTGATGTCCTCTTGTCTAAGCAGTACTCGTCCACCTTCATCTTAAATGAATTTCACTGTCCCTAGACCCCCAGGTCCTTCTTTTGCCTAGATCTTGGTTTTGCCAACTTATAAATATATATATTCCTTTTTTCACTAAAACAGAATTAAGAAGTCTTTTCTCAGGTCATGTTCAATTATCTTTGCATCCATGTTATTTGAAATACAAATAATCACCAGTCTCCAGTGATCCCTGTAAAAATAAATTTTACGGTGGCACTAAAACTACATTAGCAATTAACAATACCAATTATGATTGAAAGTATTGTATATAAAGACTTAATGAGATAATCATTCAATACCAAAGAAATAACACTCAATACAAAAAAACTGATGATGATAGATGAAATTTAATAAGGCGTTTAAGATGATTACGAGATGTGATACAAGTTATAATGCTGCTTTACTTCCTACTGTAATGATTGAAGCGAAGCTGTAATGTAATTTTGGTGATACTTGTTAGTTGAATTGTATATAAGAATCTAACATGCTTATAAGCAGATGATAAATTCAATCTTATGCTCATTTTTTTACATAATTATCAGAGAAAGATCCTTTTGTTATTTGTGGCAAAGTTATAGGAAGATAGTTTGCTGTATATTATGTTAGTTTTAGTCTTTATGAATTCAATGTATGCAATAACTCAGTTCTAAAATTTAAAAGTATTTCATACCTATATTAACCAACAAAATAATTTATAAATGACCAAGTAAAACAGTGGCTGCACATGATAATTTGCATATATTATTGATAATTGATGAATAAGATATCCAAAAAATACAACTATTGCTATTAGAAACAACGGTGTCTATCAAAATGTATGTTATTAGTTAATGAGTAATGAGTATTAACGTTATACCTTTAAAGAGGCAGTATAAGAATCATGGACTACAATCTATTAATGCTATGTTAATGTTGATCACATCATGGTAATAGTATCCTAATAATATTGTAGAATGAATGAATGATGGTTACAATTATAGATCAACAACACTCAATGCAATGTACACAAGAACAACGCTATACAATGCAGCACACCATCAACAACAACATTCAATGTAACAGCAAATGAACAACAATCCATGATATCATAAACACACAACATCCACATTACATCATGAACTAAACAAAGAAAACAACAATTCATCCTCAAAATCTTTGTTTGATAAAATCGCACAATGTTCATAAATAACTAGTTTATTTTCACTTATTGTTCTATCATCACAGGTGATGTGTATCAAACTATAAATAAAACTGAGATAACATGTGAGTTTGCCCACAAAATGATGTTTGAAGAAAGACAAATAGATTACAACATTATTTTCACTTATTGTTCTATCATCATAGGTGATGTCTAGATATTGTCATTTGTACTACTCTAAATATAGTACTAGAGTAACCATTAGACTAGAGATACATTATTTGGAAGTGAAGCACACTTACCAATCAAACGCTTTACACTGGTATTGCAGTAACACTAACGAGTAACAACAATATCTAGAACATGTATAGCACCTTGCAGAAGTTTGACTTTACATTTAGGGTTCCAATTCTCTTCAAAGAACTTAAATGCCTATATATAGTGATGGCCACGGTCCGGGTTGGCCCGCCACCAGACCGGTCCCGGAACCGGAACGTTCGCGACAGGTTCCAAACCGCGAAACCGTGAACCCGTCGGAAAAAAATTGCCGGAACCGTGGAACCGCCGGAAAAAACCGCTTGAACCGGACCAAAGAACCGCGGGCCGGTTCACCCGCCCCAACGGTTCCAAGGAACCGGCTCAGAATCGGGAACCGGAACCGGGCCCGAAACCGCACGGTTCCATTGGCCCAACGGTTCTTTGGAACCGGTCAAACTAACGGTTTTTTTTTGTCAAACTAGCCGTTACAACTCCTTCTATAAATACCCATCACTTTCAATCCTTCCAATTCACAACTCATCCCTTCTCCTACTCTCTCTACTTACTCTCTCTACTTAATTACTTAATTACGCAATTATTCTCTTAATTACATAATTAGTCTTCTAATTATTTCTTAATTACATAATTATTCTTTAATTATTCCTTAATTAAATAATTATTTTTTTAATCATTTATTAATTTCTTTATTACATATTTACATTACATTACATTATTATTACAATTTTATCATGTCTTCATTCTTGAAAAAAGCTACTAAAAATGTCACTAAAGTGGCAAAATCTTTGGGAGGTTCTTCTAGCTCCAAAAGAAAGGCCACTTCAACTCCATCGATATCAACAACACCTTCGGTTAGTAACTATGAACCGAATTATCCAGAAGGGTACGAGCCATACGACCAAGATTTACATGAGTATGCTAAACAAGTGGGAAGAGAAATACAAATTGAAGATGAAGAAGAAACACAAGAAAAAGAAACACAAGACGAAGATGAAGAAGAAGAAGAAGAACCAACGACCCCTATCGGGATACTTAGATCTCGACAATCATCAACAAGATCAATTGAAGAAGCACAACAACAACAAAGACAAGCTCGTGGTAAACGAGTCAATTTCCAAAGTATTGGTTAGTTTTGTAATCTTATTCTTCAAATTGATTGAATTTTAAATTATTAGTTATTTATATATAGTTTCAAATTTTAATAATGTTTTTATATATATATTTAGATGAAAATGTACCAGTAAGACAACCTTTTCCGGCAATGCCACCTCCTAGTGGTAGAGCTATTTCACATGTTTGGTCGTATTTTACAAAAGAACCAACCGATAATCCGGATGTTTTCTTATGCACTTGTCAAATTTGTGAAAGTCAAGGAGTAAAGCCCTTAGTTTCTTACAATTTTACCAAAGGTAAATACTTTTTAAGTTTTTATACATGATATTTATATTTTGTACATCAAAAATGTTAGAATGTATTAAATATTCATTTATTGTGTTTTGTGAATACGTGTTAGGTGGTGGTACGGGATCTTTCAACAAACATTTGGCAAAAAAACATGGAATCACAAAAGAAACGCATGCAACAAGCGGCAGCGGGACCACAAGTGGAAGCGGACAATAATGGGCAACGGACTTCCCCAGCGGACCCGGAGGTACGCCTTTTAAATATAATCGTAATGAAATGATTGATGAATTTTCGAAATATGTAATTGGTGATGAGTTGCCTTTTAACCACGGTGAAAGTTAGAGATACGAATATTTCAATAGAAAATGTTTACAACCACAATATAGAGCAATCCCTAGGAATACCCATAAACGTCGAACCATTAAATTATATGAATCAAAACGATATGAATTAGTACAAATGTTTAAATCTTTTAATGGTAGAGTTAGCTTAACAACCGAAATTTGGTCAGCTCCCCCACATTTAGAGCCTTATATGTGTGTAACAGCACATTGGATAGACCGTAATTGGTGTATTCAAAAAAGAATAATTGCATTTGAGTTAATGCCTGAAAAAAATACGGGTGAAAACGTAAAATATAGACTAATGGAAATATGTAGAGAATGGAACTTATTAGATAAGATATTTAGTTGTTCTACCGATAATGCATCCGCAAATATTAAATGCATCGAACTTTTATATAACGAACCCGCTTTTACTTGTATCCTAGGAGGTAGTTTGTTACATATACGTTGTTGTGCTCATATTGTTAATTTGTCTTGTCAAGTAGGTATAAAAACCTAAGTGATTTATTAGGTCCCATTAGAGACATAGTGAAATGGCTTAGATTAGGACAAGTTAAAAGAAGATATAAAAAGTTATGTGCCCAATATGAACTAAAAAAAGTATATTGGGCTTTAGACACTCCTACACGTTGGGGTTCGACCCATGATTTATTAAAGAAGGCGATTGCTTATCGTCTGGTTATAACACAATTGTATAGTGAGTTTACGGATAGCCGTATAAGTGATGAAACTTGGGAACTAGCGATAGGCGTACAAAAAATATTAGAAGCGTATGACCACGGAACTAAGATTTTTTCATATGTTTATGAACCAAACATTCACTTAGTGATAAGTGAATGTGTTACTATTTTTTATCATCTTCTTACATATTCTCATGATGATACTAACGTTTATTTAAAGCCGATTCTTGTAGAAATGATGGAAAAGTGGAAGGCATATTTTACTGATTTCCCTTATATTTATGGAATTGCGACAATATTAGATCCGTGTTTTAGGACGGAAGCCCTAAGTAAAATTATAGGATTTTACTACCAAGCATTAGATCGCCCGCCTACTGATGTACATAATTATGTAGGAAATTGTAAAAAGCTTTTAGCGGACCTTTATGATCATTATTCTTGTATATATAACCCGAGTCACGATACGTCTAGGCGTACTAGCGTCTCGGCACGTCCCGATTATTATAATCCCATAATAGCTAACATAATAAGTCGAGATGATAGTTTTGTAGGATCATCTTCTTCCGCTTCATATTTAGAATTAGATAGTTATCTAAAACATCACTTTGAAATCGACCAAAGTAATTATGATATTTTAGAATGGTGGAAAGAAAAATCAATAAAATACCCCATATTATCGAGAATTGCAAAGGATATCCTTGCAATTCCTGCTTCTACTGTTGCGTCGGAGTCTGCTTTTAGTGCAGGTAAAAGAGTTTTGGACGAAAAGAGATCTCGTCTTGCTCCACATAGTATTCAAATATGTGTTTGCAAAAAAGATTGGGATCAAGCGGAGGTCCGAATGCAAGGACTCAAGAACGATGATGATCAAGAGGAAGATGATCCATGGATGATGATGGATACGTCTACATCATCGTCGGGAGGAGAGTCGGCGGAAGCATCCAACCAACCAAATGATGACGATTTCGAATAGGATCACAAATACGGAATATCGGTCCACGACATTAAACAATTAAATATAAAAGGTACGACAAAGAACTACGTGGGCTTTGATTCCTTCGGGATACGTAGGCAGCTTAGTATTTTTTCGGGATACTAGGTTCAAGTCCATTCTCTCCCCCTTTTTTTATTATTCATCTTTATCGTTGATTCGTTTCTTATTAATTTATTTTTTTGTTTTTTTTAGTAAATATTTTAATAACGATGACAAGCATTGAATTTCGATAATAATCAAGTAATCGACGAAGGTACGTCCGCATTATTATAGTATTTTTATATTAAAATTAAAGGAAAAATAAGAATGGAACCGATGGTCCGACCCACCCGACCCGGGTATTGGAACCGCCGGAACCGCCTCATGAACCGCCGGAACCGCCTCATGAACCGCCAAGGAACCGTTTGGAACCGAAACCGGATGGAACCGGAACGGAACCGGCCCAACCCGGACCGTGGCCATCACTACCTATATAACAATACAATTTGTCAAATATGCTTATATTTTAAAACTACAAAAATATATAAAATGAAAAGATAGATAATCATATTGTAACAAATTAACAACCTACTTAATCTGATCAAGTTCAATGTTAAGAACTTGACTAAATTGAGATTGACTTACACTGTCCCTGTAAAGTGTAAACCATTAGATTATTCTTAATTAAATAACATTTCATGGTTTACACTTCACAGCGATGGTGTAAGTGAATCTCAATTTAATCAAATTCTTAACATTGAACTTGATCAAATTAAGGAGATTGTTAATTTGTTATAACATGATTATCTATCTTTTCATTTTATATAGTTTTGTAGTTTGTAAAATATAAGCATATTTGACCAATTGTATTGTTATATAGGCATGTCAGTTCCTTGAAGAGAATTGGAACCCTAAATGTAAAATCTTATTGAAAAGACTTTTAAATATATTCTTAATGAACTTATTTTTGGAATGTTATAACAGTATCATAAGGATGCTATACAAGTTTTAGATATTGTCATTTATAATACCATAAATATCGTATTGGAGTATCTCATCGTAATGGCATACATCATTCGAGTTAACCAAAGATACATGCCTTGGTAATGAGACATAGTTACCAATCAAAAGCTTTACATTGGTGTATCAGTAACACCAAAGACAATATCTAAAACATGTATAGCACCCTGCGGAGACTATTATACAAACAAGTTTAAACATAATCTTAATCAACTTATTTTTGGAATGCTATAACAATATCATCATGATGCAATACAAGTTTTAGATATTGTCATTTGTAATACCATAAGTATCGTACTGGAGTAACCCATCATGATGGAATACATCATTAGAATTAACCAGAGATACATGGCTTGGTAATGAGACATAATTACTAATCAAATGCTTTACACTGGTCTTTCAGTAACATCAACGACAATATCTAAAGCATGTATAACACCCTGCGGATACTATTATACAAACAAATTTAAACATAATCTTAATTAACTTATTTTTGGAGTGCTATAACAGTACCTTCAGGATGCTATACAAGTCGAGACCTTATATAGCACTATACGGATACTATGATACAAATAATGAGATAGAAAGTAACAACTTTGGGGCATCAGTTTATCAAGAATGAATTTGATCATACACCGCTATCCCTTTGGAAATTCAGCTCTTCAAGCTTACTTACTTGGTGCAGAGGTATGTGTATATTTTGCCTCCTTTTTATAATGAGCTCTAAGACTTTCCAAATGATTAGTAACAGTGATCACACTATTCATCTAGGCAAAGCAGCAGCAGATGCGTGGGGTAAAAAGAATGATTCAAAAGAGAGCAGTGGATGAGGACATTCACTTACTGCATCACAAACTTAAGCAGTGACCTTAGTGGAAACAAATGCTAGATGAAGACAAAAACAGGTAAAAAATTCTTCAGAGGGGATAGGTTCTAAAGTTAAGAATTTTGAAGTTCCAAGTGAAGATCCTTGGATATTGGTTACGAATAAGCAGGGCGACAAGGATAATTCATAACGAAATCAATGGGGAAACTTCTTTGACAAACCCGCGTTGTGTATCATAGTAGTAGCATCATAATAGTAAAATATCGGTAATAGTTGTAGTTATAACCCACCAACACTTAATACAATGTACACAGAATAAGCGCTATACAATGCAGCATAACATCAACAACAATAAGCAGTTTACTAGCAAGCAAACAACAAAACATAGTAGCATAAATATACAATACCCACATTACATAAATGGCCATACCAAGAAAGTTTCAATATATCTATATAGAGTAATACACTAAATTGTAAATACAATAAAATAACAATGAAAAAAACAATAATAAGCACTTAAACAGGGTACGAACTACATACACTGTGATATATGCTCATTCGCATAGAAACATCATTTTACAATAACAGAAAAACAGCAATAAAGGTAATGAATAAGAACACATACCAACAGACAATCGGTACAAACACATAGTTTTTTGAAAAAATTCTTTCACGTTTTTTACCCTTCTAGTTTATACTTTTCTTGCTAAGTGATTATAAAATAGTAAACTATCCAAGCAGTCGAATAGTTTCATACGACTTTTAAGAATGCTCTTCCAAATATTCCTGTAAATTCAAAAAATAGACATTAACATCATAGACATATCTATTTTTGAAAAAATAATCCTTTGATATGAAGAGATAACTTACTCTAAATGGTAAGTAAATGTTTGACTATGCATCGCTAAGCGTTTCATAAACACATGCGAGACTAATTCTGAAGAGCAAGGTATAAGGTGCTTATCCTTATTATCTTCTCGATCAATGGCCATATCCTCTTTTTTTCCTATAATCAACACCGCAATCAATGACTTTAAAATTAAACAATATAAGTACTACGATTATAATAAAAATTAATGATTTTCCACTAAAGTATGACAAATAAAATCAAATAAAGAACAGTACGAAACCCTATTTATTTGATATCGTTGTATCACAATAATGGTTATAACCACAGCAAAAGTACAACGAGTTAAACTGATTATCAGAAGGGTACCAAATTCCAACATTAGTTGAAAAAAACAAAAAAAAATATTAATAAAAAAACGAGAAAATGAATTCAAGCTTATAGTGTAATCCTTAAACATCTCAAGCCCATGATCCATCAAAAACTGTTATCATTTTAAAATAGAATAGATTAGCCAAAAAATTTATGAAAACATCAACTATAAAGTAGATTACCCAAATAAAAAAAAAATTCAACACTTTAAAAAAATTTAAATCTAAAACAAATAATCAACTCAAATGACATATAAATACTCCATATATATTTTTTTTTTGAGAATTAGGGAATATATAGATAGAAAAACGGATAAGAACACTGAAACTTGGGAACCAACAAACCGCTGACATAAACCCCGGGAGGGGAAAAAGCCATTGGACTATAGGGCCAAGAGACAGGCCACTCAAAACAGCATAGGAGTGGACT
Source organism: Amaranthus cruentus (assembly GCA_019425755.1). Classification (NCBI taxonomy): domain Eukaryota; kingdom Viridiplantae; phylum Streptophyta; class Magnoliopsida; order Caryophyllales; family Amaranthaceae; genus Amaranthus; species Amaranthus cruentus. The sequence continues at coordinate 10,582,429 of CM033451.1, read as the reverse complement.
ATGCAACACCATAGTAAGAGTTAATCACCTTACACACCAAAATCAAAAAAACACAGCTAAATACACCTTACACACCACCTATATGGAACAAACCCACCAGATTAAAGCTATGAATCTCCACAAAACAGAACAGAACATAAAGTAAAACAAAATTACAACTACATCACAGAACCACCAGTTAAAACCAGATAGTATAAAAATTGCAGATCACATCACATGGGGAGAAAGATAAGTAACCCAGTAGCTATTTTGCCCAAACCCCAATTCTGATTTTTATGGAGTGTATAAATGAATCAAGATCAGGGGTAGTCGAATGAAATAATACCCTATTCCTTTTGAAACCATAAAGACCAGATAACACAACAGAGACATAATTTCCACGATCTCTTCCCTTTACGATCAGTGAGTAGGTGATTCCACTGTTGGACAAAATACACACAATCAGAATGTAGCACTCTAGAAATGCCCCACCACTCTAACAATCGCATCCAGATGCTCTAAGAGAAATGACAAGTGAAAAGAATATGCGAATTTGATTCAATCTTCAATCTGCAAAACGGACAAAAGGCATGATGTAAATCAATAATCCCATTCTCAACAAGAATATCACCTGTTTTAAGTTTCCCCAACATAGCAAACCAAAGGGTCAATCAAGCTCGCGGAGGAGCACTTGTGTGCCACAAAAGTCTAATGGACTGAGGAGGAAGGATGGGATCCCAATTGTCGTATAGTTTCTCCATAATGCTCCCAATAGGGTAGTCCATGGAAGTAGAACCCCTCCATTTAATGCCATCCAACACTCCCAAGGAAGGATGTTTATGCTCAATGGTGGATTCTAACCTTAAATAATCATCAATTTCCCAGTCATAAAGCCTTCTACTCCATGTCAAAGCCCAAATCCAAGAATTATCTTGCCAATAGCCCATTTGGCTAATGTAGAAATCTTTCTGAGAGGAGATGATAACAGTCTAGGAAAAGAAACCTTTACAGGTTCACTATCACACCATTTGTCGTGCCAGAAACGAATCGAATCACCATTGCCCACACTCAGAGACAACCCATCTTCTACAACTGATCTGACTTTGAATGTCTCCGCATCATTACATGTTAAGAGGGCGCACAGACCCTCTCGTGCCTTGAGGAAATTTTCCAAAGAAGCTTTCAAACCTTTGATATTATGGACTGAGATCAGGAGCCTTTTCCAAAACGTATTATCCGATTGTGAGTAGCGCCACCACCATTTAAACAGCAAGATCAATTTTTTATACAGAATATTACCCAAACCAAGTCCTCCCAAATCTTTTGGGAGCTCAATAGATTCCCACTTTACAGCTGGAGTAGTCATCTTTCCTTCACGAGATTCACCCCAAAAGAATCTATGCTGCAGCTTCACAATTTCTAAAGCAATAGTCTTTGGCATCCTAAACAAACTCATGTAGTAAACCGGTAGACTATTGATGACAATTTTGATGAGAGTTAGTCTACCAGCTCTAGAGAGAGTTTTGAGTTTCCATGAAGCCAGTTTGTTCATAATTTTCTCCAGGACGAGCTTCCAAGCTGAACATTTGGACATGTTATCACCAAGAGGGAAACCAAGGTATGTAAAGGAGCATTTTTGATGATGGCACCCAAGCGAAAGTGCAAGATCCCTAGCCCATACATGATCACTAGAGTTCCAGGACATGAAACAAGATTTACTATAGTTCAAATGAAGTCCAGACATCAAAGCAAACACATCCAGTATACGGAAGTAATTTGTAATACACTGAGCATCACGCGGCACAAAATTAAGAGTATCCCGCAAACTGAGGATGTTTCAAGCGTACCTGTTGTCTACCAATATGCACAAGCTGAATCAAACTCAAGCTATCCGCTTTGTTAAGAACCAAAGCCTCGCTAACCAGAATAAATAGATATGGAGAAAAAGGATCCCCCCTGTCTTAGGCCTTTTTCCATCTTAAACGGTTTCAACGGCGACCCATTGAGGAGGATTGATAGCGATACCGAGCACACACAGTTCATAATCCAGTTGATCCATTTTCTACCGAAACCCAGTTTAACCATAACCAACTTCAAAAAAGACCAATTGATCGAATCATAAGCCGTTTGGAAGTCAAGTTTAATAAGAGCCCCTGGAAATTTTTTCTTTTTTAACCACCTCAGAGATTCGTTTGCCACAAGAACGCCATCGAGAATTTGCCTATTTTGCACAAAAGCACTTTGAGACTCGTCAATCAACGGAGCAATCACCTCTTTGAGTCTGAAGGAGAGTATTTTCGAGATAATTTTGTAAAGAGCACCCACCATGCTAATGGGCCTCAAGTCCTCAATAGACTGCGGAGACAAAACTTTTGGAATAAGAGCCACCCAAGTAATATTAATTTCTCTAGTAGACTCCCTAGAAGTAAAGAATTTCAAGACAAAGTCAAAGATCTCTTCACTAATTATATCCCACATCTCCCTAATAAATTTGAAATTAAACCCATCAAACCCAGGACCTTTGTCAATCCCACAAGCCCAAACTGCTTTTTTAACCTCATCTCTTGAAGGCACGGCCTCAAGAAACCATTACTGTTCCTCCGAAATTTTTGCATGATTACCCATATCAAAATCAAAATCCAACACCGGTCCATGAGAAAATCTCTGCACAAAATAATTTCTCATTTCTGTTTTTAGTTCAAGGACGTCGGAGATCATTCTATCATTGATTTTTAACTGTAGAATTTCATTCCTCTTCCTTCTAAAGGTCGTCGAAGCATGAATGAATGCCATATAATCGAGCTCTTTGTCTCCAGATTCGTTCCCTTCTAATGAGCCAAGCTTGTAGATGACACAGGGCCGCTCGCAACCTAGCCTTTTCCACATTGTTCAGAGTTCTATTCTCACTCACCAAATCAAGTTCGTGAATAACCTTTTCAAGATTATTGATTTTTACATCCAAAATAGCAAATTTTTCCTTACTCCAATTTCGCAACGGATCCTTAAGGATCTTCAGTTTAGAATTCAAGGGAAGTGAAGGAAGATTATTCCATTCCCTGCAAACAAGCTTTTTAAATTCTGGATTTAAGAACCAAGCATCGAAACATCTAAAGGGTTTTGGACCCCAATTTGTGATATCATCCGAGAAGAGGACAATAGGGTTGTGATCCGAAATGCTTCTTTTACGACCCACCAACCTAAGATTAGGAAATGCTCTAAGCCATTCATTACTGCACAACCCTCTATCTAGCTTACTTTTTGACGAGTTTCTACACCAAGTGAATTTTAGCCCATGAAGAGGAATATCAATCAGACTCAAGTCTTGTATCCAGTTGGAGAAATCACTCATGCTCAGCAAACAACTAAACGTTCCAATCCTTTCACAAGGGTTCAGTATCACATTAAAATCCCCCAATATAAGCGTAGGCTTATTAATTGACTGGATCAGAATTTTCAAATTCTCAAAAAAACTATGTGTTTCCAACCTATCATTAGGGCCATACACAATTCCCACACAACAGTCAAAGTTTACAGCTGATATATGACCTTCTAACAGAATACATCTTTCACCAATATTACTATTAGAGACTATAAATTTGGACTGATCCCAAACTGTGACGATACCACCAGCATGTGTGTCACTAGCAAACGATTCACAAAATGCAAAATCATCACGCCCCACATTCTTCTTAATCTACCCTTTATAGAGTTACAATGTTTAGTTTCAACAAGACCCAAGAAATTTATTTTATTTTCAACAACAAGTTTCTTAATGGACAAACATTTTTCACCTTTCCCAATTCCTCTAACATTTCAATGAAGAAAGTTCATGATATAAGTTATGAAACACCAGAGATTACCTTAGAGAACACCAAATCATGTGGCCTCCTCCTCTAATAAAAGAAGACGTTTTGATTTCCTGAGCTCGTTGATAACAGCATCTTTATTGAAGATATAGAAGGCACGTCCCATACATAATACAGTTATGCCACATCAGCACTCTTTGTTAGGTTGTTAGAAATTTGTTATGTATTATTTCTTGGCCCACAAGCTAAAGTTGTATATATTTTTGGGTTCCCTAATGATGTATAAATAGGGACTTACCCACTGCTTTGTATATTCATATTTTTGATTCAAACACAGTAATAACAACATTCTCTTTTCTCTGAAAAGTTTCATGGTATCAGAGCAGTGATCCGCCAAGTGTTCACTGAAATTCGCCAAGTGTTCGTGATTTTGATTTTTCTTGACTTCTTTCTTCCTTTTTCAGGTTTTATTGCCATTATCTCTTTAGTATCAATCTTTTTCTCTGGAATTCTCTCTACTCATTAATCTTTCTCTTCATTCGTTATTCTTGAACATTTTTTCTGCTTTTCATAAGTTTTTCTTTAAGAAATTCTTCATAATATGGCTGATTCTTCACCTTCACAAAGTTCTCAGACCTCGATTTTACCATTGAATCAAAATCCTACAAGTATTTACTATATTCATCCATCTGATGCAAGTTCTGTTCAACTTGTTTCCTTTAAGTTCAATGGAGCAGGCTATACCAGTTGGAAGAGGTCTATGCTGTTGACATTATCTGCTAAGAACAAAGTAGGATTTGTTAATGGAACCTATACTAAACCTATTGATGAATTCAGCGCAGAATACAAGGCGTGGGAGAGATGCAATGACTTAGTATCTTCCTGGATATTGTTTAATCTTGACGAAAGTATTGCAAGCAGTGTGATGTTCTTGAGATCTGCCAAAGAAATTTGGTCAGATCTTGAAGAAAGGTTTGGTTACACCTCTTTGGCACAAGTTTATGCTCTTGAACAGAAGTTAGCAGATATTACTCAAGGTAACCAGTCAATTTCGGAATTTTTCACTTCGATTAAGTCCATTTGGGATGCTATTGATGAGGCCTATCCTCTACCATATTGTACTTGCAATAAGTGCACATGTAATCTGACTAAAAAGATCTTTGAAAGACATCATGAAAAAATGGTGATACAATTTATGATGAAGTTGAATGATAGATTTGGCACTATTAGAGGGAACATGCTGATGATGCCTTCTCTGCCAAAGGCTACTGAAGTCTACCGTATGTTTGCTCAAGAAGAGAAACATAGAGAGATCTCTCAAGTATCCAACCATACAGAATCTATTGCTTTCTTTGCTGAGAAAAGAAAGTACAACAGTACAGGTGTTTACAAGCCACCCTCCAAGTCTCAAATACTTGGAAATGCTTCTAGAGGCAGACAGTACAATCAAGGAAGACCACCTGCAGGAGAGTCAAGAGTTGATAAACCTGGCTCCAAATATTATTGTACTCATTGCAAGATACCAGGCCACAGTATAGACAGATGCTATGAGATCCATGGATATCCAGCTGGATTTAAAGGTTTTAAATAAAGAAGAATAGCAGCCATGACATACAAGCATAGTGACGATCCTCACACTGAAGAAGTTTCTTCAGCTCCACCTATCTCTCTTGACCAATATAATCAATTCATGCAATTTTTGGACAGTCAGAAGGGCAATCATAACAGATCTGAGGATACCAAAAGTTCAGCCATGATGGTAGGTAAAACCTGTCTTCTCTCCTATATGAACTCTCTATGATTGCTAGACAGTGGTGCTTCAGACCACATTTGTTCTGATATTGCACATTTTGTTAATTACCTGCCTGTGACTAATCATGATATAACCATTCCTAATGGCAGCAAGATCATGGTAAAACACATAGGCATGGTGAAACTTAATGATCACATATTCCTACACAATGTGTTACATGTTCCAGAGTTTAAGTTTAATTTGCTTTCTGTTCATAAATTGTGCAACGACATGAATTGTGAGTTGCATTTCACATCTAATAGGTGTTTTTTGAAAACACAGAGAGGTCAATTGATGCCTCTTGGTAATATGAAGGCTGGACTATATAATTTTCAGACACAGCTTAAAGCAGCAGAACCCAAGCTCAGTACCAACACCATTTGCTTGGCAGCATCTGAGAGTGCAAAAATTTGGCACTTAAGATTAGGTCATTTGTCTTTCAATCAGCTCAAATTAATAAAGCCTCAATGTAATGTAAAGGCATTTTTAGATCACTGTGTTTGTCAAGTGTGTATTAAAGCCAAACAAGCTAGGCTGCCCTTCCCTACTAGTTCCATCAAAACTACTGGAGCATTTCAGCTTATACACATAGATGTTTGGGGTCCACATTCTGTGAAAACACCCTCCTCTTGTAATCAGTTCTTAACAATTGTAGATGATTACTCCCGGTTTACATGGGTTCACTTGATGAGAAATAAAACTGATTCTGTTGCTATCATGCATGATTTCTTTACTATGATTTCCACTCAATTTAACACCACTGTCAAAGTGGTTCGCTCTGACAACGCACAGGATTTGTGTGAAGGTGCCATGAAGAGTCTGTTAAATAAATTAGGAATTATGCATCAAACTAGTTGCCCTGACACACCGCAACAAAATGGTGTGGTTGAAAGAAAGCATCAACATATTCTTGAAACTGCACGAGCTCTCTACATTCAATCTAAACTACCTGACAGGTTTTGGGGGGAATGTGTTTTGTGTGCTGTCTATTTGATAAATCGCATGCCTTTACAAGCCATCAACAATGACACACCCTTTCAGAGGTTATATGGCTTTACTCCTAGTTTGTCTCATTTAAGGACTTTTGGCTGCCTATGTTTTGTCTACACCTCTAGAGTTCATAGGAGCAAAATGGATGACAGAAGCACTCCTTGTGTTTTCATAGGATATTCTGTGAGTCAAAAGGGTTATAAAGTTTTGGACTTATCCACTTACAAAATTAAAACCACTCGCAATGTCATCTTTTATGAGAGACACTTCCCCTTTCATTTACACCTCAATAAACAACATCCTCACACAATCATGCAAAATGCTATTTACCTTCCTGTTTCCACCCCCTTCCACCTTACTGATGATATTCCTGATACCCCTTTTCCTTCTCATATTTTTCCCTCCCCCTCTGCCACACCTATTCCTCCTTCACCTATATCACCTATATCACCTGCCTCCCTTCTACCATCCCCTGTGCCTCCTGCTACTAATTCTCATCCACCCTCTCCTTCTCCTATCCAACCCTTATCCCAACCACTACCCCCTGTCCCCCCTTCTCTCACCACAAAATCTGGGCGCCCTATTAAATTCCCCTCACATTTCAGTGATTATAAGTGTTTCACCGCTTCCTCTTTGATTGATCAGCACTGGTGCAATCTTGTCACTTTTGACTCATTTCCCCTTGCACATCAATGTTTCATTTCTGCTACTTGTAACATCCGAGAGCCTCTTAACTATGCTCAAGCTATTTCAGATCCGTTATGGGTTGATGCAATGAATAAGGAAATTGAAGCTTTGGTCAAAAATGAGACATGGGATATTGTGCAATTACCCACAGGCAAGAAGCCCATAGGCTGTAAATGGGTGTATAAAGTGAAGTTGAAGGCCAATGGTGAGCTTGAACGATGCAAGGCACGCTTGGTAGCTAAAGGCTTTAGCCAACAATATGGCATTGATTACCTTGAGACTTTCAGTCCAGTTGTGAAAATGAATACTGTTCGATGTATCATTGCAGTTGCAGCTAGTAAGGGTTGGCCATTGTATCAACTTGATGTGAATAATGCGTTCTTAAATGGGGATTTGAAAGAAGAAGTTTATATGCGCATTCCTGAAGGATTTCATACTAATCTTGGTAATGTTTGCAAACTCAAAAAGTCCATCTATGGTTTGAAACAGGCTTCGAGGCAGTGGTTTGAAAAACTCGTCCATACTCTTCTTGGCTTGGGTTTTCATCAGTCAAAAAATGATTACAGCTTATTCCTTCGCAAACAAGATGATTTATTGTGCATTGCCGCAGTATACGTGGATGATATCATCCACACAGGCACAGATAGTAAGGGCATTGATGAGCTCAAACATCATTTACATCAACAATTCAGTATCAAGGATCTCGGGCTGTTGAATTATTTCCTTGGCATCGAAGTAGGGTACAGCCCTGCTGGCATTCTTCTCAGTCAAAAGAAGTTTACCAAAGAATTACTTCTTGACTGTGGTGTTCCATTAAAGTCTTGTGCTGCTACTCCCCTTCCTTTGCATCTCAAATTACAGCAAGGTGAAGGTACTCCTCTTCCTGATGCAGAGAAGTATCGTTCTTTAGTGGGCAAATTAAATTTTCTCACACATACTCGGCCTGACTTATGTTTTGCTGTTCAAACCCTTAGTCAGTTCATGCAACAGCCCCATACCAGTCATTTTGATGCATTGATCCATACTTTGAGTTACGTAGCCAATACTGAAGTCCAAGGTATTTTGTTGAAAGCCGGCAATCAGCTTGTTCTTCAAGCTTTTTCGGATTCTGATTGGGCCAGCTGCCCCAACACTCGACGTTCTATCTCTGGCTATGTTTTGCTCTTGGGCCAATCACCTGTTGCTTGGAAATCTAAGAAACAAAGTATTGTTTCTAAATCATCTGCTGAGGCTGAGTATAGGGCGATGTCTTCGGCTGCCTCTGAAGTAACATGGACTGTAAGGCTCTTAGAAGAATTGGGGGTTCTTAATCTCAAGCCTGTCACCTTATTTTGTGACAACCAGTCTGCCTTACACATCGCTCACAACCCTGTGTTTCATGAGCGCACCAAACATATCAAAATTGATTGTCACTTTACTCGGGACAAAGTCTTTGAAGGCTTAATTCATCTTGCCTACCTTCCTACTCATGAACAAGTGGTTGATCTTTTCACCAAAACTATCCCTTCTCCTCAGTTACATCGTCTTCTACACAAGCTGGGTATGGATTCAGTTTCTCATCCATCCGCCACCTTGAGGGGGGGTATTGAAGATATAGAAGGCACGTCCCATACATAATTCAGTTATGCCACATCAGCACTCTTTGTTAGGTTGTTAGAAATTTGTTATGTATTATTTCTTGGCCCACAAGCTAAAGTTGTATATATTTTTGGGTTCCCTGATGATGTATAAATAAGGACTTACCCACTGCTTTGTATATTCATATTTTTGATTCAAACACAGTAATAACAACATTCTCTTTTCTCTGAAAAGTTTCAATCTTCGTTTCTAGATGAGAATCCGAGTAGCTATGTTGTGTTCCAGGTCCTATGTGCCTCCATCAGACCATTCGACTGTGATGAGGCAATGTGTATGGAGACCTTTGGTTGTTGAGAGTTTTTTTTTAGGCCTCACCCTCTGCTTCGTAACTGCCTGACTACCATCATTTGAACCAATCACGTTTTGGTCAGACTGAGGTGGATTCGGACCACCCAAGTCAGATTCAACTAAAACCATGGGATCATATATATATATATATATATATATATATATATATATATATATATATATATATATATATATATATATATATATATATATATATATATATATATATATATATATATATATATATATATATATATATATATATATATATATATATATATATATATATATATATATATATTTAACAAAAAAACGGAAAGAAGTTACATGCAACTATTACATAACTGAAAACTATACCACAAACTTACTAATCTGATGTTCCTCATACTCATCAATCCAAAAATACACCAACATGAAGATCAAATTACACTTAAAAATTCAAAAAACATCATTAAGAATTAATACCAAGAAAGATTGATCTTGAATCAGCTTCTTTAACACTGGATGTCTGGTTTGAACGAGATGCTTTTCTGATCTTCCTCTTACCCATGAACAGGCGTTTTTCTGAAGACAAAAAAAATTGAAGATGAAGAGAAAGTAAAGAAGATGAAGAGAAAGTAAGTTGAATAGCGTGGGAAGAGTGTAATAGTCTAATAATGATATCTATGATAATAAAAGTATAGGTTATGATTATAATACTATATTCAAATTTAAAATAATTTAGGTTTATTTTAAGTTAATACGAAATATCTTTATGATTTTATTCTAAAAAATAATAGTTGAACTTTTAGTTATCAAAATATATAATTGTTAATAAACTCAATCTATTAAGAAAAAATTATAAGACACTACCTAATTTATATGTCTAATTGAAAAAAAACTACCTTATGTTTTTTTTTTCAAAAAAAAAATACGTAATTTAATATATGTTTGGAAAATTTGCTCAAAATAATCGCAACTATTATCCGTTGGCCAAAAATAATCCCAACTATCAATTATTTTTTAATAATCCCAACTATTCTCATAATTTGTTGAAAACATACCCACACCCTTGTTACTGACTGGAACAGGTAACTTTTTCACTTTTTTTCTTTTCTTTTTTGCTTAATTGTTCAAAATAACCCTTCCCCTTGATTTATTAATCAAAAAAGAAAGAAAAAAGTGAAAAAGTTACATGGTTTAGCCGGTTAAAAAGGAGGTGGGTATGTTTTCAACAAATTATGAGAATAGTTGGAATTATTAAAAAATAAATGATAGTTTGGATTAGTTTTGGCCAACGGGTGATAGTTGGAATTATTTTGAGCAAATTTTCCTATATGATTTTGCAAATTATTACCACTTATTGGAGTGGGGACATGGAACATAGGCACGCAACAAGCCAAGTCGTTGGAGTTGGCGAATGAACTTTCAAAGTACAGGATTCAAGTGGCTTGCGTTCAGGAAACTAGGTGGAAAGGGCAAAAAACAAGCGTTTTAAAGGGCTATAAGCTATGGTATGCAGGTTTGGATGGAAAGCGTAGTGGAGTCGGTATTCTTGTAGCTAATGATCTTCTAAAGCAAGTCGTAGAAGTTAGGAGGTGCAATGATAGAATTATGCTAGTTCGAATCGTGGTGGGAGAAGAGGTCTTTTCGATCATTAGTGCGTATGGACCGCAAGTTGGGCTAGACGAGGAAGTCAAACATGAGTTTTGGGATAACCTGGGGGACCTTATAGATACCATCCCTGCCAAGGAAAAAGTTTTTATAGGTGGCGACTTCAATGGACACATAGGTAAAGAGGCAGCTATCTATAACTCAGTTCATGGCGGGTTTGGTTATGGTGTAAGGAACGAGAGTGGAGAGATCTTGCTTGAGTTTGCGTTAGCAAAGGAGTTGGTCATAGCAAACTCGATCTTTAGAAAGAAGGATGAACACTTGATTACGTACAAGAGTGGTGGGCATGCCACCCAAATTGACTACTGTTTGGTAAGAATGGTCGATCGGAGCTCGTGTTTGGATTGTAAGGTTTTGCTATGTACAGAGATGCCCACTCACCATAGGTTATTAGTGCTAGTGTTTCGTATGAGGAGAAAGATTGCCGAGAAGAAGAAAAAGGTTAGGCAAACGATCATGTGGGGACGGCTTAAGGGGGGATATGGTCGCTACCGTGTCAAATAAGATCAAGACGGTGGCTACCCTAGTTTATCAGACGATGCAAGCCGAATGTGGGAGACCATGGCGGAAACCATTCGAAAGGTGGCAACAGAGACATTAGGGGTGTCGATTGGGAAACCAAAGGTGTACAAAGAGTCGTGGTGGTGGAACGAAGAAGTGCACAAGAAAATCAAAGAGAAAAACAAGAGTTTCAAGGAGCTCATGACTTTCACGGAGGAGGAGGATAGGACACATAAGAAGGAGAGGTATAAAGAAGCAAAACGGGCGGCTAAGAAAGCAGTAGCGGAGGCAAAAGATCAAGCGTTTGAAGCCTTGTATCAAAAGCTTGAGACCAAAGAGGGGGAGAAGTATATTTATAGGTTGGCAAAAGCAAGATCTAGGCAAAAGAAGGACCTGGGGACAGTGAAGTTCATTAAAGATGAAGGTGGACGAGTACTGCTTAGACAAGAAGACATCAAGCTGAGATGGCATCAATATTTCTCCCAACTACTCAATGAGACTAGGGGTCGAGAGGAGGAAATTCAACAAACGTCATACTTCCAAAGAGCACAGGAGCATGGGTCGATTATCGATATTACCACGGCAGAAGTAGGAGAAGCTCTCAAAAAAATGGGGAGATTGAAGTGTGGATGAGTTTAGGAGAGAAGGGTATTCAGTGGCTTACTAACTTCTTTAATGTCATCCTGAGGACCAGGAAGATGCCCGAAGCATGGAGGGTTAGCACACTTATCCCAATATTTAAAAACAAGGGTGACGCACGAGGTTGCGAGAACTATAGAGGGATCAAACTTCTAAGCCACACTATGAAACTATAGGAAAGAGTGATCGAGAAAAGAATTAGACGAGAGACAGTAATTAGGGAGAACCAATTTGGATTCATGCCGGGAAGATCAACCACCGAGGCAATCCATATTTTGCGGAGATTGATGGAAAAGTATAGGGAGCGAAAGAAGGATTTGCATCTGGTATTCATTGATCTGGAGAAAGCTTACGACAGCATACCACGAAACCTGGTTTGGGATAGCCTCAAGAATAGAGGTATTTCACGAAGATACATCGAGGTAATACAGGACATGTATGACAGAGTGGCGACTAACATACATACACCGGCGGGTATGACTGAGTCTTTCCCAATTAATGTGTGACTACATCAGGGATCAGCATTAAGTCCTTTCATTTTTACGGTCATTATGGAAGAGCTCTCTAAATCCATCTGGGAGACCGTACTATGGTGCATGCTTTTCGCCGATGATATAGTCGTGGCCGCAGAAACCAAGGAGGAGGCTAATAGTAAATCGGGAGAGTGGAGAGAAGCCTTGGAGGGAAAGGGGATAGGATAAGAAACCAGAAGTTCAGGGAGACGTTAAGGGTTGCACTTATCTCCGCAAAGATGCGGGAGAACAGGTTGAGATGGTTTGGGCATGTGCAGAGAAAGACACATGACGCCCCAGTAAGAAGGATCGAATGCATCATAGTGAAGGGTAAGAGAAGTCGAGGACGACCTAAGAGAACGTGGGAGGAACAAATCAAAAGTGATATGCATGAACTTCACCTCTCCAAGGACCTGACCAGGGATAGCGCCAGTTGGCGGCGCCTTATCCAAGTCCTAGACTAGTAAACCTGTCCCTTTACCCCCTCGTTCGTCTTTATCCTTTGCCTTTTTGTCGCTTTTTACCTGTTTCTTTGATCTTATCTTTGTTTTTTGTGTGTGTGCTTCTATTCTATTTGCCAACTGCAGGTTCCTCTTGCTAGAAGATCGTTCTTAAGCCGGGGGACTCTTTCATCGCACTCTCCTTATGGGTATGAGCATGCCATCATTCCTCCCTCCCCAGACCCTGATCATAGTTTTCTTTGAGCGGGATACACTGGGTATGATGATGATGATGATTACCGCTTATTGGAAAACATAAATTGACCATTAGGTTTGATAGTTTGACCATTTTGATAGGTTAGGTTGTCTATGTGGTAGTTTCCCATTTGTTCTCGTTTTTTAAAT
>CM033451.1:10499099-10564099 GCA_019425755.1 Amaranthus cruentus | reverse complement strand
GCATATTCTAATGTTAAATTCATGATACTTTTTGCCTTAGCTGTTTATATTTAGTGACAAACGAAGGTGCATATTCTAATGTTAAGGCTGCAACAAAGTAATTCATGTTACTTTTAAATATTGTTTTTAACTATTGTCAATATTTGTTACTGTAGATAAAGTTAATCTGGATGAGCAAGGAAATGATGATTCTATTTCTGAATATGAATCGGTAACTAGCGAGCCTGAAGAAATTGAGCAAGATGAAGAAGGTGAAAAAGCTAATGTTGATGAGGAAAATCAAGAGGGTGAAGAAGTTGTACCTGAACAAGGTATCCAAGTCTAAGATATTTTTAAATTTCTTTAGATTGTTAATTGTACATTATAACATGAAGCTATATACTTTTATGTATAGTGCTGGAAATTCTTGCAAGCGAAGATGGAAGAGGTTGTACGTCAGAAAAAAAGGAAAAAATGGAAAGGAGGCAGTAAAAGGTATATAATTTTTTTTTTATTTTTATATATTATTTAATTTGAATTTGTGTTACTTTTCAGCAATTTATTGTTTTTATTGTGTTGTGTTATGATTTAAACCTATCAAAAAAGTTTCAAAGCTCGCTTCATTTGAGATTTTTACTACCACAAGTTCAAATGAATCTGCAACCGATGTTCAAAATGAATCTGAACCGGAAAGTGATGACAGTGAGGACGAAGAAAAAGGTATTTTTCTGTTTCCTGTACCTTTTTAATTGTTTTTCATGTTGTTTTTTAATTGAGTGTTATTGTAATTAAAATTTTCGTTTTTCTATTATAGAAATTGAAACAAAGATGAAGACTGTTAATAAAAGGAAAAGAAAACAATTAACAGGTTTGCGTTTTAAGAAATTTAAGTTATATAAAGTTATTTTTTTTTGTTTGCTTTAAAAGAAATTGTTTTTCTTTGTAGATGTTCAAAGTCAATCGACTTCTAGGTTGACTAGAAGTTGTGCTTTGCAGTTAAGTTTAGCTTCTCAAAAAGCTATTGTTGGGAAAAATAAGCAATTGGTAAAGCGTAATGTGAAGAAGGATGTTGCATCTCCATCTATTATTGTTATACCTGACGAGTGAGTGATTTGAAACTGTTGCTATCTTTGTGTATATATCTTTTAAAACGGTTGCTATCGATGATAATTATGTTGCTTTTTGATTAGTTTTGGTTGTTAGTAACATTTTTAATATTATTTATGTGGCAGGCGAAAAGAATCTTTTCATTTACTTTCAAATGCGGGGGGACTTATGCTTTTAGGTGACATGATGTCTGTAAAACAAAAACAAGATTTGAAAGAAATTGGGTTTGACGGTTTATTGCATGTTTAGCTGTGCACCCATTTAACCCAAAGATTCTTCTTGTGCTGAGCTAGATTCCACAGATGTTTGGTGATGGCAGCCTTGTTCCATAAATACATATCCCGAAGGTTTAAACCCCCTTTTGAGATTTTTGGTTTGCCAATTAGTCAATCAAACCCTGTTATTGAAACTAGTAGGGAAAGAAAGAATAATCCCGATACATATTTGATCGAGCAATGGAGGGAGAAACTAGATGGTTGTCAAAGTAGGGAAATATCTTCACAAAAGTTGTTTGATATGATTGCGACTAATTTAAGGGATGGTGGTCCTGATTTTAAACGATTTTTTGTTATGTATGTCATGGTTACTTATTTGGCTCCCACTCCTCACAAACAAGTAGACTGGAGCTTAGTTAAGGCTTTAGATGATGTTGATGCATTAGGGTCTTTGGATTGGTGTGGTTGGGTTCTGAAAAAGCTTACGGAAAATGTCAAAAGGGCATAGAATAAGGAATTGAAATACATTCCTGTTTGCGTTACTATCTTGGAGTTAGCATTTTATCATCGGTTTAGCATGAGGGGAGTTTGGCCTTCAAAAGAATTACCCTTAGTACAACATTGGACCTACGATCTGTTGAAAGAGAGAGCTAAATCTGAATTGAAAGCAAGATCTATGGGCCTTAAAATTTTTTCTAAATCTGAATTGAAAGTGTTTCGTTTCTGAGGAGATTCATAATGATTCAAAAGATGTGAGTTTACTTTTACTTTACTGTTATGTTGATGTCTTTTAAGACATTTACTGTTTCGTTCTGAGAGTTTCATGTTGTTTTTTACTGATTTAAGTTTACTGATTTAAGTTTAAGTTTCTTAGTTCAATTTACTGATTTAAGTTTCATGTTATGTGTTATAATTATTTTTTGTATTCTACATAGTTTCATTTTTAGTGATTAAAGTTTTCATGTTTATGTTGTAAACAGTTTTAAGTTCATTTGTTTTTATCAAACAATTAAATGTTAGCTCTTTAACAGTTTCATGTTGCTTTTTACTGATTTAAGTTTACTGATTTAAGTTCAATTTTACTGATTTAAGTTTCATGTTATGTGTTATAATTATTGTTTGTATTCTACATAGTTTCCTTTTTATTTGTTAAACTTTTTCTCAATCAAGGAAAAGTTAAAAGACTCTTTATCACCAACTATTTTACTATGGCGCTCTAACCCAATGGGAAAGAATTTATGTAGTTGACAAACTTATGGATGTTAGAAAGCTTCTAACATTGACTTTCCATCATTTTGACTTAGGGTTGGAAGAATTTGAGAATCTTAATGTTGGGCAAGCAAAGATGAAACCAAATGTTGATAAAGGAAAGAAGAAGATGAATGATGAAACCAATTGTTGTCTTTAAAAACCTTTTTGTGTAATTTTTATTATGATGTAACCTTTATTATGATGTAGTTACTTTTGTAATGGTACTTGATATTAGTGTATTTGAAAACGCTTTATGATACACTAGTAACGCTTTATAGGTCTTAAGTAACATATAACTTTACTTTTTATAGGTTTTAGTAACATAATTCGTATTGTTAGTGTTTTTTCAATTTATGGGATACATGTGTTATATTTAACTTGTTAGTGTTATATTTAAATACCTTGTATTGATACATGTGTCATGAGTTTGTTACTTTTCAAAATCAACTATAACTGCTTTTATGAAGTTTAGCAACATTGAACTTGCAAAAAATATCATTTTATTCATCCTTTATATGATTATTGGAGATTTAATAATATGGTTTACTTATACTTTCATCATTCAATAATTATAAATATTTCTTATTTTCACTTAAAATAAACCATAATGTTCAATTACAATTTTCAGAATATTCATATCCATAGTAGAAAGAAACCTTTTTGTAGTAGAAAGAAACACATATGTAGTAGACAGAAACATAAAAATCTCACAAAAGGATAATAAAATACTTTTAAAATCAGGGACTTGCTTGATCTTGTAGTCTTTTTCCCTTGTATCTTTGAAAAAGGAGTTGAATAATATAATAATAAATAGTAAAAGTTTGATAAGAAATAAGTTGAAAAATACAAGAAGCACTTACTTTTTTTCTTTGTTCGGCATGTAGACTATTATGACCATCTTTCCACATTTTTTCTATTTGGAATTATGACCCTATGAGCCTCTTTGTCATTAGGATCACTTTCCTTTCTAGTGCCCTTATTTGAAGATACTTTTGGATTTTGGATGCTAATAACTTCGGGTGCTTTACAACCAACAAAATTCTCTAAATCTTGATCTTTTGTTTGTTCCACTAAACTGTTTTTCTTTTCTAAAAGTTCACTTGAATAGTCTTTTAATTTTTCCAATAAATCTTGAAGATCATCTATACTACCTTCAGCCAAACCATCACAATGATGAACTTCATTCCAAACATCCCCTAATATCCTTTTTTTTGGATCATCAATAATAGAATCAATTAATTGTACTCCATTAACATCATATATAGGAGTTTTTAAAGCATGTTTAGTCCACCTACTCAAAATGTGTTGCTCAGACAATTTATTAACACCCTTAGCATTTAAAACCCACAAAGAATGCCTACATAAAATTCCAACACGTCTAAACATCTTACATGAGCAATCCACCTCAAGTGTTTTTGGATCAAAAGCAACAGTAAAAACCCTTTTGTTGCCCAAATAAATCACTGAAAAGCAATCTTTACCATTGTCAACATGATGTTTGTCCAGCCCACATTCAAAACAAGTAGCGCAAATTTCAGCTTGAAAAACATAAAAAGCAGCAAGATTATATAAAGAAGCAGCATGTTTTTCCAACATTAATGGTGTCTTAAGTGGCGGAGTAAACAACTTATCCTTACTTTCAAGTATTTCTAGTTTATGACGTTGTGCGTCCATTGCGCTTTGAAATCGCATTTGAAGCTCGACTAAAGTGAGAAACTTGTTGACAAAAAAATTTAAAAAGTTATTCTCACTTTTAGACCTTCATGTAGTCCTAAATAAACCACCCATATAAATAGATCTAAAATAAGCAGGAACCCACATTTCTCTAATATTATACATAGTTGACAACCAAACATTTTCATCCAACTTTTGTTCCTTATAATCAAATATCAATTTTGCCCACTCGGATTCAAATTCATGTGGCTCATTGTCCCTATTGTACACCAAATAATCAATCCGTTTAAGAAAATTTTCATCACTACACAATTCAACAGATACTTTATCCTTCAACTTTTTCATTATGTGCCACACACAAAACTTATGAACAGAATTTGGAAAAAGTGTAGGTAAAGCAATCTTAACAGCGGGGTCTTGATCGGTAATAATAGAATACGGTTGTTTCCCCACCATAGCATTCAAAAAAGTCTGAAAAAGTCATGTATATGCTGCAACATCCTCCTTGCTACTTAAACCAATGGCAAATGTAACACACCGCTTATGATTATCTACACCCGTAAATGGCACAAACACCAAATTGTACTTATTAGTGCTATATGTAGCATCTATTGATATAGAGTCACCAAAAACAACATAATTTCTTCTACATGTACCATCAGCCCATAGTGCTAAGCATAGTGATTTGGATTCATCAACATCGAAGTCAAAGAAAAAGCTAGGGTAATTTTCTTTTTTCCTAAGAAACATTTCAACAAACATTTGACCATCAGCATCATTTATATACCCTTTTAAATCCCTATAAAAATTCTTAAAATCATCAAGGGATGAACCAACACTCATGTAGCTACCTACTTGCTATTTCCACATTCTAAATGAACTAGTGGGACCTTGATTCAACTTTAAATTATTAAAAATAAACCTTTCATATGCAACCTAGTAGTAGGAGATGCAAAACCATGGTTATGACCCTCTACGAACTTAAAAACAACATATTTTTCATCTTTAGTCCTACAAAAACCAATTATAGCAGGACAATTCACACGAGAATGTAAACGTTTTCTAGTAGTGTTAGATTTCACAGTTCTCTGCCCTTGTCTATTACAAACAAAATACTTAATCATTATAACACCATTAGTCTTTTTCTCCCCAAAACGTCTAACTTCAAAGCCACAAGCATTTGCATAATTCTTATAAAAACACAAACCATCATCTAATGTATCAAATATCATATTTACTTCAGGAAGTAACTTTGCTTCACAGTGAGGAATTACTGTTTTGGGTTCCCCATAAAGGGCTAAACATAAATCAGATATTGGCTTAGGTGTGCATGAACTAGCATTATCTATAACTAATTCATCAATTTCTTCTAACTGAACCTGAAAAAGAGAATTACAATATATTTTAATAAAAAGAAGCTTTTACACTTTAAAAAATAACACTAATAAAGCACAATGTATATCATTTTCACAACACTCATTCTTCAGCATTTATTTCAGTAAGTTAGGTCCTAACAATATTTTTTTTTGAATAAATGAAACATTTATACATCATAAAGCAACACTAAAATAACCAAAAATTATACCAAATAAAGTATACATAAGTTCACTCAAAATGACTATTCAAAAAAATAACAGTAATAAAGCACAATGTAAATCATTTATATATCATAAAGCAACACTAAAATAACCAAAATTTATACGAAACAAATTATTTATAAGTTCACTTAAAATCACTACCATATAAATGAAAAACCTTAGAAAAAAATTTTAACTTTTAAAAAATGCAACAAATTAGACTAATAGGACTAAAAGATTCACCATTTCTTGTAGACGAACAATTTGTTCTTGTAGACGAACAATGTGTTCTTGCTAATGTGTTCAACTACCTATAGAAAATAAAAAAATCTAGTTATTATCAATTGATTAAAGAAAGAACACGATTTTATGAATTCCTTCTTGCCTTTTTGCTTATTTGTAGTAATTTTTTGGAGAAGTTGATTGTAGCTGATCCCAAGTGAAATTGTAGCTAATCAATGCTAAAATCGCAGGTGAAATCCCAAGTGAATCGCGAAGAAAGGATTTCGGAAGAGAGAGAAAGGATTTCGGAAGAGAGAGAAGTGGATTTGAAGAAGAAAACCCTAAAATGTTAATTTCGCGGAATTTACAATTTTGCCATTAATGACCGTGTAAATCGTAGCCGTCCATTGCAATCCAACGCTATTGAATGGTTGTTCGCTAGCTCGATATAAAATGGTTCACACTAACCAACTCATATATATATATATATATATATATATATATATATTATATATATATATATATATATATATATATATATATATATATAATATATATATATATAGTTTATATATATATAATATATATATATAAGATTATTATATATATATATACTATATTGATATGGTTATACTATATATATATAGTGTATATATATATATATAGGTGTGATTTCCCAAAGGCTTAACCTGCTTAAGTGTGAACCGTGCGAACCTTGTTATTTTTTGGCAAAATCGTGTTACTATTTTTTTTCTTTGATTTTTATGGCTGAAAAGTAACACGTTTTGGCCAAAACGAAACAGTTTTCGAAAGTGTTACTTTTACATCAAAAACTGTTACTTTTCTACCAATGGAATTTCACAGAAAATAGTAACACCTTTTTGCTAAAAACTAATAAGGTTCGCACGGTTCACACTTAACCATAGTTAGCACTATAACTTCTCCCTATATATATATAGGGGAGGGATCCAATGAGAAGGGGTCTCAAAATGAGAAGGATGAGAAGGATTTATAGCCATTGATCTTATGAAAATCTAACGGGTGAAAAAATTGGTTACTGTCTCTTGTTCTCTCTCTTGTTCAAAGTATTTTCTCTTCGTGAAAACCACAATCACTGCTGCATCTTTCTCTTCAGTCTTCTTCTCCATTTTATGTTATGATTAAAGGTTACTATGTTTTTTGAAAAAGATACTATGTTATTATTAAAGGTTACTATGTTCATTTTAAACGTTACTATGTTCTGTATAAGATTAAGAAAAGACAATAACTATACATAATCATAAATTTTTTTCTAAGAACATAGTATCTTTAGAAAATGATATATCAAACCGCATGCAACTTTCAAAATTAACAAATTAAATATGTCCATTGATCTAAAAAATGAACGCTTCAGATTACTTCTCACCCTTCTCATTTGATCCTAAATCCATTTGATCCTAAATATATATATATATATATATATATATATATATATATATATATATATATATATATATATATATATATATATATATATATATATATATATATATATATATATATATATATATCACACATACACACACAAAAATCAATAATAATCTAAACTAATTACACTACCAAACACATGAATTAGTTACATACGCGTCACTTTGTTCTTCAATTCAAGATTTCATTGTCGTCAAAAATGCGTGTTTGCCTAGGAGTGTGATAAAACCTAAATATAATTAAACACATTAATTCATCAAATAATATTTTACATATTATTATATATATATATATATATATATATATATATATATATATATATATATATATATATATATATATATATATATATATATATATATATATATATATATATATATATATATATTATATATATATATATATATATATATATATATATATATATATATATATATATATATATATATATATATATATATATATATATATATATATAATATTAAAATTTAAGAACGTAACATATATACATACCAAATCAATATTTTCAGCTCCAACATTCTTCATGGCTTGTAAGAGATCGTCCATAAATTTTAGAGTGTAATAGCCGCAATCATTACCATTATCTTGTCGAAAGCACTAAAAGATAATTGATGTAGTTAGTGCCAAAAACGTTTTAAATACCTTAAAAACGCAACTTTGCACGTAATATCAAGTGTATGACTGTTGTTTTCTATTCTAACAATTTCAACACAATAATTTATACCAAATAGTGTTGTGTGCCAAGTTTCGTGCAATACAATCCAAGTTTGAGCTACTTTATGCGTGAAATTGCCAAAAACGCTTCAAAACCCTTAAAATCGCAACTTAACATGTCATTTCAAGCAAGGTTATTAGGATCGGGTTTCTATATAGGATCTATGACGGGGTAGGATCGAAATCGGTAGAATCGGATTGTATGATCGTGCGATCCTACAAATATGCATTAATGTGCTTTGGATTACTGATTATCAATTATATTTGTTATCTTTCTATGTTTTTAAGGTGTAAGTAAATCCTTATTTGACTTCACCTCTTAAGTTTTTTTTAAAAAAAATACTGTTAATAATCATTTTTAAACAGCAAATCAAAAAAAACTTGAATTTTATAAAAGTATTGATATAATTATTTTAAGTTTTTATTTACACGTAGTGAAATATGTATTATATGAAAATATTTTACAATTACAACTACCCATGTAGAATAGAATCGTTGGATCGTGGGATCGTAGAATCGTGTTATAATCCTACCACCTAAATTTTTGAATTAAGTAGGATCGCACGATTCTACCACATTAAGATCCTTCCTACAATCCGGATCGGTCACCTATTTTTGGATCGTAAGATCGTAGAATCTTATATTAGAATCGAGATTCTGATAACTATGATTTCAAGAATATGATTATGATTTTCAATTCTAACCATTTTAACACAATAATATATACCATTTTAAAACTATAATAATAAACATCATCATTTAACATACTACTAAATTTGGACAACTAGTTAACTAACATTCATATTAATATTCATACATATAAAACAAAATCATTAACATATTAATAATATGAACTTAGACAAATGTAATATTAACTAACAATAATGTTATCAAAAGAATTTTGAAAATTTTGAAAAACAATGAAAATTGTTATCAAAAGAAATTACCTTGTGTATCATGGATCTGGCGTCTCCAACAATCTCTATCCCTAGTCAGGTCCGTGGAGAGGCGCATCTCACGCAAGTCGTTCTTAATTTGCTCTACCTACGTTTTCTTAGGTCTTCCCCGACTTCTTTTACCCTCCACTATGATGCTTTCTACCCTTCTAACAGGAGCGTCAATTGTGTTTCTTTGCCCATGACCAAACCATCTTAACCTATTTTCATCCATTTTAGCGGATAAAGGGTCAACACCTAGCTTCTCATCCATTTTTGTGTTACCACATATCCATCTCAGCATCCGCATCTCAGCTACTTTCATCTTTTGTTCATAGATCTTGTTGACGGGCCAACACTATGTCCCATACAACAAAGCTAGTCTAATGGACATTCTGTAGAATTTTCCTTTTAGTTTAACTGAGACCTTTCTATCACATAGCACTCCAGTGGCTACTCGCCACTTAAGCCAACCCGCTTGTATTCGATATGTTACATCTTCTTCAATCTCTCCATTACTCTGGATAACAGACCCTGGATACTTGAACTTATTTGTGCTTGCAACCACATCCTCTTCAATGGTCACCTCTGGGTCATCCTGTCGCTCATTAACACTAAAGTTGCATCTCAAATACTCTGTTTTTGTACGACTCTGCGCAACCCTTTACCTTCTAGAACTATCCTCCATTCTTCAAGGAAGGGGCTTAATGCTGATCCTTGATGCAAGTTTACTCCAACTGGGAAAGATTTTGTAATCCCAATAGGGGTCTGTATAGTAGTTGCTGCTCCATTGTACATATCTCGTATTGCTTCAATATAGCTCCGCGAGACTCCCTTGGCTTCTAGACTATCCCAGATGATATATCTTGGTATGCTATCATACGCCTTCTCCAAGTCTATAAAACCCCAGCTATGAAAAGTCCAGCTGCCTTCGAAACACTAGCTTAACCGAAGCTTCACTACCGAGAAGTACAGTCCGAGAAAAAAGGAGAGAAAAACAAAGGGAAAGAGACAGGAAGATTGAGTACTTTGCGTAATGTTGCGTACCAGAATTTCGGCACTTGTGTACTGCCTTTTATGCTGCAGGTGGATGTGAAGATGATGGTGAGAGACGTTGTGGTTAAGTGAAAAAGAAAGAGGAGAAAGAAGGTGGAGGGGTACATACCTGAATTGCGGCCCCTCCGTACCTGGATTGTGCACTTCTGTCCGGTAAAGAGCGGAATCCGTACCTGTAAAAAGAGGGTGAAAGAAGATGGAGTGCGGTGGGTGGGTGGGTGGTGGAGGGTAGCCGTTAGAGAAACCTAGGGGGGTAGCCGTTAGAGGGTTGGCAGATCAACTACACGCCAAGCAAAGGGTTGGTATTGTATTTACCTTGTGTATATAGATAAAAAAAAACCTACAATGAAACAAGAAAAACAAATCTAGTTATATAACCATAATAAAAACCAAATAAAACAGTATGTAAAAAAATTTAGGGCGTGGGTTTGAAGCTAATTACCTTGAAATTTCGTGGGTTTTTAAAAGAAAATGAAGAATTTCGTGGGTTTTTAAAGAAATTTGTGGGTGAACGATAGCAAGAAGAAACAAATTTTGGGCGTGGGTTTTGAAGAACAGTACATCACAACACTTTGAAGAAGAAGATGAAGAGAATTTCATGGGTGAACAAGATGAACAAGAAGATTAAGAAGAAGAAGAACAAGATGATGAAGAGCAGTTTTCGTGTGGGTTTAAGAAGAAGAACAACAACTATATGTTGCAATTGTAAAATTTCAAGGGTTTATACATTTACGTACTGCTGGTGGGATTTTGAAAAAATTAAACAAGAGCATATGATGCGGTTTATTAGGAACCGCAGCCTTTGAAGGAGTATATGGGTTTGCTAAGAATCGCAACCTTTAAAGTTTTTTTTTCGTGGTTTTTTTTATCCTACTTTATGATGTGTCTTACAAAAACCGAAGCATATATGGCACAACAGATAACGTTTTTCCAATAGTGAGTATTATTATTGCTATTATGATTACAACTAGTCTCTTGAAAAACCGTCTCTCTGAGAGACGTATCTCAAGCCCAACCCATTAAAGATTAATGTCTATTTATCGTATTCATAATGCCTATTTACATTATCCTTACTTTCAATATCTTAAATGGCTATTTATATCATACTTAATGTCTACTTATAATATTTTAAAAAATATATAATGGACCGATCCAATTACAGATGATCTTACAAAGAGACCGTCTCTCACAAAAAGTTGTGTTATGATTATATAAATTCTTAATAGACTAAGCTTTGGTCAAGTCAAATACGCTTTGATCCAAGGTTCTCTTTGACCGTACTCTCCTCTATGGATATAAGCTGTCGTCTTTCTTTTCTTGCCAAACTCTGATCATTCTATGGTCAAGGTACTTAATAGACATTGATCCGGCCCAGCCCGTTAATATTTGGCAGTGACCGGACCCAGCACGTTCTGATAAGACTTTGACCCGACCCGGCATGTTGAAGAGCTCTGGTTGCAAACTAACAAATCTCAAACTCCTTCGTGGACAGGAGTGAGCGGGTAACAAATAAAAAATTGTCAGACGAAAATGGAGTTTGAGACGATAAAGAAGTACTTGGAAAAACCCACTAAAGATGGCGAACCCACTAACATTCACGAACTTCCATTAAGATTCTTCGATCCTTTCATCATCCATGGTGTTCATATTGATCACATCGAATCTGGTCGTGTTCTCTGCTCCTTTAATGTCCCTCCACGTCTTCTGGTTTGTGCTTTTCTTTTCTCGTTTCTGACTAGTTTCGAAATTATGGTTTATAATTTAATTTTTTAATTCTTCTTTACGGTTTAATTTTCAATATAGGTTTATAATTTAGGTTTAAATCAGGGTTTATAATCTAATTGTGCAATTAGGGTTTATCTTTCAAATTTAAATTGACAAAATTAGATTCTATAATTAAATTTAAAATTAGTTTTTAATTTAATTTTAGAATTCGGTGTTTTGATTTTTAATTTTGAAATTAGGATCTATGATTCCATTTTGATTTCCGGAAATTTGAGAGTGAAATGTAGAACACTGCTAATACGTTGCACGGAGGTGCAATCGCGGCATTGGTGGATCTGATTGGATCGGCTGTTATCTACACTGTTGGAGCTCCGTCTACTGGTGTTTCTCTTGAGATTAACGTCTCTTACCTTGATGCTGCATTAGCCAATGTATGTAACCTCTGAACTATGGAACTTCTTGGGAAGTAAAGAAGGAAGTAAAGAAGTTTTGTTGGTTTTTATTGTTGAATTAATGTTTTTTTTTTTCAATATTTCGGATGTTTGGTGCATACTTATAATGCTGTGGATGAATTATTTTGGTGATTTTGTATTGATGATTCTTTGTTTATTGCTTTGTATGACCAACATGGCCAATTTATTAGTTTAGACTTGAGAGTGAAGATAAACTTAATTTTTTAAAAATGGATTAGAACTAATTGAACATATCTTTTTATGACTTCACCAGTAATAAAAGTGTGACAGTAAATTTTATGAGCAAAACTCGTTAGAGCTAAACGGACAAAATTTACAACAATGGATTACCAAATCCTTAAATGATAAATCCCAAATCATTGGATGGCTTATGAATCAATGGATTCTGTATGGTCGTCCACATGAATTCAAATAAACTAAATTTTTTAGAATAAAATTAAATTTTATAGAATTGAATTTATCATCATCATCCTACCCAGTATATCCCGCTCATAGAAAACTATGGACATGGTCTGGGGAGGGAAGGATGACGACAACTCATACCCATAAAGATGCACGCCGCCAAAAGGAGTCCCCCGACTCGATAAAAATTAAGATATTTCCTGCTACGCGAGAGATAAATAAAACACATATAGATAAAATGACCACCATTACGGCCAAGTGACCGGTTCTCACTGTTGACCAGCAAAATGACCTTTGACTTTCTTTTTTCTTGATTTTCTTTTTTTTTGAGTTTTCTTTTTTCTTTTTCCATTTTTTAATTTGATTCCTTCATTCTCTTCACATCTTGATCCTCTTCCTCCTTCTTCTCCATCATCTTCATCTTCTTCATCCTCTATTAATTTTCAAAGTCACCATTAATCTTCAAAGACCCAATTTCTCTCCAAAGTCCATACCCTAGATATTTTTTCCCTTTTCAAGAACCCTAATCAAAGAATACCAAATTAGAAAGGATGAACTTTCTGGGTATTTGAATTTCATCAAACTTTATTCTTCAATTGGGTGCTTTAGTTTTTGAGGCAACAAGGTTGATTTTGATCCAAAATTTGTGAGATTCAAAGAGTATTCAATTAAACCCAATCTGTTAAATTCTTAGACTCAGTAGTCAGAAATCCAGCCAATTCATTCAAAAGTCAAAACCCATCATTATTCAGAAAAATATAGTTGTTACACGCGAAAATGTCAAGGAAAAAATCAGCCCTCAGAATTGATCAATGGGTACATCTTAAAGGACTGAGATTATATGCATCTCAATCACTGCATGGACTGTGGCTTCACACACCTCCCCTACAAACCAGTACTCACATTACTGGAACCACTCCATGCTAGACTTTAAGAATTTAACAAGGTTGATTTTGATCCAAAATTTAACAAGATCCTCACTTTATTCTTCAATTGGGTGCTTTAGTTTTTGAGGCAACAAGGTTGATTTTGATCCAAAATTTGTGAGATTCAAAGAGTATTCAATTAAACCCATTTTCGCACCATTTTCATAGCTCATGGAGTAGTAGATAGTTCATCCCCAAATCTCAAAATTTCCTCCATTTTCGCACCAATCCTCCTTCTAATGCCTGTAACACCATTTTCGCACCAACCTTCTTCTTCTTTACCCACTTTCTGCCGCATTTTCCCCTTCAAATTAAAATACTTAGGTTTAAATGCAAAATTTAATTGAGGATGAAGATGATTTGAGTGATTGGGTTAGTGGGCTTAGAACTAGTTCAATTAAATCAGGGGTTTTTTAATTTGAAGGGTTCTTGATTAAAAAACCCTGATTAGGGTTTTTTAATTTGAAGGGCTTAGAACTAGTTCAATTAAATCAGGGGTTTTTTAATTTGAAGGGTTTAAATTGGAAGGGATGATTTGATTAGGGTTCTTGAAAAGGGGAAAGAAATCTAGGGTTTGGACTTTGGAGAGAAATTGGGTCTTTGAAGATTAATGGTGACTTTGAAAATTAATGAAGGATGAAGAGGATGAAGATGATGGAGAAGAAGGAGGAAGAGGATAAAGATGTGAAGAGGATGTAGGAATTAAATTAAAAAAAGGAAAAAGAAAAAAGAAAACTCAAAAAAAAAAATCAGGAAAAAAGAAAGTCAAAGGTCATTTTGCTGGTCAACGGTGAGAACCGGTCACTTGGTCGTAATGGTGATCATTTTCAAAAGTTGGTGGCTGTAATTCATAAAAAAAAACTTTGCGGCTGTAATTCACAAAACGACCAAACTTTGAGGCTGTAATTCACAAAAGATTCATATAATAAATAGGTAAAAACAATTATAAAACTTAAAAGTTAAAAACAAAATACTAAAAATAATAATAGAAACGAGAGCAAGCAAAAGAGCAAGAACACCGATCGGTACTCTAAAAAAAAATCAGTAGCCTAAAACCTGGATATGGCGCCTCCAACTACCCCTATCCCAGGTCAGGTTCTCGGAGAGGTTTAACTCATGCAAGTCAACTTTTATTTGCTCATCCCAAGTTCTCCTAGGTCCTACTCGGCTCCTCTTACCCTTTACTATAATGCTTTCGACCCTTCTCACTGGGGCATCAAAAGTCTTTCTCTTCACGTGTGCAAACATGCTCAATCTATTTTCGCGCATTTTTCCAGAATAGGGGCAACCCCTAGTTTGTCTCTAAACTCTTGGTTCCTAATTCGATCCATCAATGTGTGCCCGGCTGCCCGCACATCCACCTCAGTATACACATTTCCGTGACTTCCATCTTATGTTCAAAAATCTTCTTTACGGGCCAACATTCTGTCCTATATAAGAAAGCAAGTCTGATCGCCACCCTATAAAATTTTCCCTTTAACTTACTTGGGAACTTCCTAAAGCATCCACCTCAGAATTGAATTTAGCTTGTTAGATATGAAAATTAGTCAAGAATATTGCTCTTTGAAGTTGAAATAAAGTCATAATATGTTTGGTAAATAATTCTTGTCTCTAAGTTTCGGAAGCATTAGAAATTTGTTAAAACAGCAGATTGTTTCAGCATAAGTTTACTCTGGTTCAGACACTCCAGTTCTGAAAAGTTTAGAGGGATTCAGATGAAGAGATAGAGTCGCTTGTTAGTTTTTGTTTGTATTTTTTCATTAGTGTTTTGATTGTACATTAAATCATCACTGTACAATTTTGATTGTACAGGAGGAGATTGAAATTGAAGCTAAGGCTCTACGTGTTGGGAAGTCCATTGCGGTTGTTAGTGTAGAATTCAGGAAGAAAGGAAGTGGAAAGATCATAGCTCAGGGACGCCACACCAAATACCTTCCAATATCTAGCAAACTCTAGAATATCAATTTACTACTTGTAACACTACTTATCAATTATGTAATTATTCAGTATGATGCACAGAAGTGCTTGTCTGTTTATACTATTTGCTTTTCTTGTGTAAGATTGATGCGACAAGTATATGTATGTGAAGCTTACATTTCTTGTGTAAGATTGAGTTTCTTTTACAATTTTTCGTGCAATAGTTTTGTGTTGCTAAGCAATCATTGGTTCAGAGTATAGAAATCAAACTGTTGCTGTAGTTTAAAAGGAAGTATCACAAAGAAGCTTTCAGATTATATATGATATCAGGTTGAGTACAGCAATAAAAATGGGTAATATAAAGTACTGAATAACAAACTGCAAAAATCAGGCATCTTCAGAAGATTGAACGGCTCTTGGGCTAGTTTTTGTCACTTTTCTTTGATGAAAAGATTAATTAGAAATTTCTAATGGCGTTTAGCTTCTATAGAGGACACCTCCAGAGATTCAACGGCATCCTCCCAATTTATAATGCTTCTCATTGTTCTCCTTCCGCCACCTCCGTTTCCCATTCTCATCATGGCAACAAATTCTCCATAATCTATTTGACCATCCTGAAAGATTGCATTCACATATTAAGACTATCAGATAGTTGTCCGAGGTATTCACATATTCAGACTATCACAAAACTCTTTTATTCCTTGAAAATTTAATTCAGTTTTACCTTATCCTGATTGAACCTTATGGAGCTTATTATAGTTGTATTTTGAACTTTGATAGCCTTTATCTATCTTGATTGATCTTTATGGAATTTTATTGTAGTTGTACTTTGAACTTAGCTAGCGCTTATCTGATTTAGAAAAGAGTATGAAAATATTGTTCATCATTTGAAAATTACTTACATGATCTTGATCGACCTCCATGATCATTTCTTCCAGGTGGTGATCACTGAGTCCGAGTTCTTTGCAGGCTTGCTGGAGCTCATCAATGGTTATATAACCACTGCCATCTTTGTCAAAATACGCGAATGCAGAAGCCAAGTTCTCCTCTCTCTCCAATTTGTTTAAGTGCAGGGTAGCAGCTACAAATTCTCCATAGTCTATGGTTCCATTTTCATCCACATCGGCCTGCCCACAGGTAAGCATCCTTGAGTTAAAATTTAGAACTTGTTTAAGTTAGAATCATCAGTATTGTTCATGCTTGCTTATTAGGACGACTTCACTTACTGCATGCATGAGATCCTCAATTTCAGATTCCTTTATCTTTGAATCAACCCGTCGCAGGCCATTTCTCAACTCATCAAATGTTATACTTCCACTTTGGTCCTTGTCTATCTTTTTGAATAGCTCCTTCAACCCACCAATTTCTTCTTCAGATAGTCTCTCAGCTATGACCTGCAAAAGAAATGTAGTTGCTCAACTGGAAAATCATGCTAATAGTAGTGCTTGCATAAAATTGACGTATTTTATGTTCTTATTTTACTCCTAGTCCTAGCTTGTGTTTGTTTTTGTAATTATAATATGTATTCTGCGTTTGGCAGTGATAAGTAGGATTTGTGAGACTATGACACTTTATTACACTTCAAATTTGAACTAACTCCCTAAATCCTCAAATGGAAACCGGTACTTATTTTTCGGGCTAGAGTCTAAAATTATGCATCTTGAAATGGTAAAAATTGATCTTTACTCGACAGGCCATCTTCTTAATCTTATTCATGGCGGAAAATTGCTTGAGGCGCGATAAAACTGCTGAATCAAGAGGCTTGTCAGGGACATTTGTGTCATCGACAATCCATGGATGACCTGTTAAAAAAACCTCTATTATACAGATGTCCTTAAAATGAAAGACTTGTTAACAGTCGTAGGAAGAGGAAACAGGGCAAGCTCGGAAGAAAAGTGAGATTTCAAGTCTTACTAAGCACTTGATATGCTGTCAGTCTTTTCTTGGGATCCTTGACAAGCATCTTTCTTATTAAATCTTTGGCACCCTCAGAGATGCTTGGCCATGGTAGTGTCTCAAAATCGATCTTTCCATGCAGTATCTGCCTGAATATTCCTGCGTCGGTTTCTGATAGTACACAAGCGGAAAAGATTCTGTCAGAAATACTTTTATAATCTAACCAAAAATACTGAAAAACTTGCAGTTGCTGCAATCCTGAAGCTTGCACTGCATTTCAGGCCTTAATTTACCTGCCCAAAAAGGTGGAACTCCACTAAGTAAGATATACAATATAACACCCACACTCCAAACATCAGCTTCTGGGCCATAAAGCTTGTTCAGTACTTCTGGTGCAACGTAGAAAGGACTCCCAACCACATCACTGAAGGTATCACCTGCAGAACAGAAACGAGCGCAAATACAGTTTTTTTTGGCTAATGGTGACACAAATTCAGTATCCTTACCAATCCCAAAAATGTAATACAATATAAAAATAAATTTGCAGATCCTGATATATTCTACTATATATCTTTATGAACACAAAACACAACACTCTATCCGTAGTGCAAGTTCTGTGCTCAAGCTTTCCGACAACATAGGTTTTATTAATGCAAACAAATGTATTCTGCAGGACAACATGACTGCACGATGCTTTCTTTAAACTTTTTTTTATATAGATTTTTAAATTGCTATTTTTTCACATTTTGAAATGTTCAAACTTTTTGCCTTTGAGTTTCAAAACTCAAGAATATGTCTTGAACCTAGTTGAAGTAATGCTTGATCTATGATATCTTTATGAATTTAGTTCTTTTCTTCAGTTATGCCAGAATTGCTATTTTATATTGAATCATTCTGGTAAAACGAGGGTTACAGATTGAATTGTGCCATTGTGCCTTCTTAAGTACAATATTAAAAAAAAATTTAAAATTCAAAAACCCAAATAAACAAACATATGCCTTTACCTGCATTTTCATTTCCTCTTTTACATTTGTGGAAACAAATGTTTGATTTAACTCTCATTTCAAAATTCTACAGAGAAACAGAGGAATGGAGAAAAAAAAATGCAAGAGTCAAGTGTAGATCACCTGGCTGATAAAACACAGAAAGACCGAAATCTGTAGCTTTCAGAGGAGAATCCTCTGCAGTGCTCTCAAACAAGAAGTTTTCAGGCTTGAGATCTCTATGAATTACACCTAATGAATGACAAGCTTCAACAACACCTACAATAGTCTTTATCAACCGAGCTGCTTCTCTTTCACTATACTGCCCTTTGGCTACGATTCGATCGAAAAGCTCTCCTCCTTCACACAACTCCATCACCAAATGAACATGAAGGGAATCCTCATAAGTTCCTTTTATGGTAACAACATTCGGATTCTCGGCTAAATGATGCATTATCTGAATCTCCCTCCATACATCATCACAATCTTCCCTACACAAAAGCTTCCTTTTGGGTATTGATTTGCAAGCATATTTTTTGCCGGTTGAGTTTTCTGTGCACAAGTATGTGGTTCCATATTGACCTTGGCCTAGCTTTTTGCTTAAGGTGTAAAGATTAGTGATGTTTTGGGTTTCATAGGGAAGAACTGATGTGGGTTTTGAGAATCTCACCGAGCTCGCTTTGTTGAATGTCATGTTGCTGATGGCTTAATCTGTTTCAAATTGGATCAAAAACCCAAAAATTGAAGATTGAAGAGATATTTTACAGGTTGGATTTTGGAGATTTTTATGTGTAGATGATAATTAGTTATTAGAATAGAATTGATTGGGTTAGTTTAGATTGCTATTAAATATTATTTGTAGTGAACCTGGTTGAATAATCTTTATTAGTGACGGATTTTCACGATTTATATATTTGATCCTCGTAGTTAAGGCAAGCAAGTTGTGAGGGTAGGTCAGAAATTTCATGTGGGGTAACATATACTCCCTCCTATTCAGCTTAAATGTCTCATTTAGTTTTTTCACACTTGCCGAGGCAACATTTTAACCCTTAATATCTCAAATTATTCTTAATTAAAAATTATAAAAATTTGATATTAATAATCCTTGTATTGAGACGAATCAAACAAGATCTCACATGACTATATTTTAACTTATAGATTAAGAGTAACATACAAATTAAGAGTGATGGGTGAATAGTGCCAAAAAACTAAATGGGACATTTAGGTTGAATAGGAGGTAGTATTTTATTAGAAAAAACACAATCCAAATGAATAGATTATGAATTAAACATAACAATTTGGTATGGGTCTCAATTTTCTAGCAATATTAAAATTTGAGTTGAGAATGAATTTTCAATTCACATTCAAAAGGTTGCTAATAACTAAAAAGAACATGGACTGTTTCTTCATGAACTCCTTTTTCGTGTACTTTTTTTTATCAAAGTCATCACGTGCCCCATAAACTTGTGGGCTTGCTGCTACGAGTATGATGGATTATATTACTAGTTTTACTTTATCAGTAAGTCTCATGGGAGACGGTCTATCCTATAGATGGGATCCATGAAGCCCAGCCAATCAATTTTGCAATTTAAAAAAAAAGAAAAACAAAAAAAAAATGTTGGAATTAAAAGAAACTGGCATGCGTGGGAAGGAGCAGTTTTGGAAAACCAAACGTCCCCCTTTCAATAACTCAGACACTGGAACCCAAAACCAAATAGAATTGTCTCTGCCATTACAATTCAGAATTCTCATTCTCCATTAAGCTTCTACAACCATGGATAAATTATTGTGCGAATTCGACCAAGCTTATTCGTCCCAGATATCGAAAGGTATGGTAGTGAATTGTATTGTTCATTATTGTTTGAATTTTATCAATTTAATTTTAATTTTTTATTTCCCAAGCTTCATCAATGGCCGTTCATCCCCAAGCTTCATCAATGGCATAATTTGTGAATTCGATCAAGTATATTCGAAGGAGATGGCGCAAAGTATGTTACTGATTTGATTTTTATTGTTCATGATTTCTTAATCATTGCTCTTATGTATTTATAAATTGATTTTTTTTTTTTGGTCACCAAGGTTCATCAATGGCGGCTGAGAATTACCATATGGAAATAGAAGACGAAGGTAATGAAGATAATGACCATTTTTGATCATTTTTTTTAAATTGCCCTGGTATTTTTTTTAATGGAAAACGAAGGTAATGAAGGTAATGACCATATTTGGCTGAGAATTATATTAGTTTTTTGTTGGGACTGTAATGGTATCTTTTTGAGACTATAATGTCTGTGTTTGGGCGTGTAATTATATTGGTTTTGTTTTTTTGGGGCTATAATGTCTGTCTTTGAATCTATAATGGTATCTTTTTGGGACTATAATGTCTGTGTTTGGGACTATAATGGAGATGATAACAACGACCATAAGCAATGACCATATAATATTGTTTATGTAATTAAAATGCACGACCATAAGCGTACATTTTAATGTACGTAAAAAAGAAAATCTTTTAGCTTCGTCAATGACACACGTAACTTATCTATTTATTTTCTTTATTTTATCTTCATCAATGGCGGTTGGAGATGACGATGCTGCAAAAAAATCGAATGAAAACGCAGACAATGAAGATGAAGATCTGTATGACCGACAGTTATATTTGGAACTATATTGTACTATATTTGGAACTATAATGTACTATATTTGGGACTATAATATATTATATTTGGAACTGTAATGTAGTATATTTGGAACTATAATGTACTATATTTGAAACTATAGTCTTTTATATTTGGAACTACAATGTACTATATTTGGAACTGCAATGTAATATATTTGGAACTATAATCTAATGAGTTTGGAATTATAATGTATTATATTTGGAACTATATTGTACTATATTTGAAACTATAATATATTGAATTTGGAACCATAATCTTTTATATTTGGAACTATATATTACTATATTAGTATATTTGAAACTATAATGTACTATATTTGAAACTATAATGACTAAGTTTTGGAGTTATAATGACTGAGTTTTGGAGTTATAATGACTAAGTTTTGGAGTTATAATGACTGGATTTTGGAGTTATAATGACAATAAGCACATAATTGTCTGAGTCCGGACGTTCAACTTTATGTCAAGTACTCAATTATAATACCAAATGTAATTGTATATAAATCCCAATAAGCAACTATATGTCCCCAAATATATTAAGAAGTGGAGTAAAATCAAAAGTTACTTACACAGTGGGTTGTGCCAAATAAGTAAACATACTTCAACTTTTCAATAATGAATTTTAGTACATTGCTAAGTAAGAAAAAATACAATGACAAAACAGATGAACCAAGAGAACAAAAGCATGATTCCTAAAGCCTTCACTGTGCCATTGAGCTTTGCATTTTCCACTTTAAGTGAGTTAATGTACTCTTCCATAGTCCTCTTCTTATGCTTTAATTTCTGATTTTGTCAACTAAAGCTCCAAATTCAACTTCTAATTGTTCATGCTTGTCGATCTCGTTAGTTGATTTGTCAATATCATCTTCCCACTTAAAAAACTTACAATTGGTATCCTAGCACAGTCATACAAATACTAAATTAGATATGATTTTTATTTTTGTGAAAAATGAATATGAAATTTTTTTCAGAAATTGGTGCACTAAAAAAACCCATTACAGCAAAAAAAAATGATACCTTGACCCATCAATTAGAATCCATGAACGAAAAAAGTAACCAAAACCCACCCAAAGAAATCAACTTTTACAAAATGGGCAAACTTTAAAAATTGAAAAAAAAGACTGCATCCTCAAACATGAGTTTTCTTTGAACAACATCCATGGTAGAATCAGCAAGTATATCACCCATTGTTGAGGTGGTCAAGATCGAGTTAGAGATGAATGAGAAGATGAGGAAACAGAGGAAGAAGAAAAGGACAAAGATTTGAAATTACTACTTGAGAAAATCAAAGATGATGGTTTGTGGAAGAAAGAAAAGGAACAAATTTGTCTTTGAAAATTGAAGAAAAAGATGAAGATGGTGTGAGGAGCAAGGAGAATTCTTGAAAATTGAAGGAGTAATAATGAGTAAAGGAGAAGTTGAAAGGAGTAATGATGGCATGAGGAACATGGAAATCAGTTTTTTTTATTTTGTTTTTTTTAAAATTTTGAAAATCAATTAATGGGATGGAAAATGGGCTGGCCCATCTTGATGGTCTATAGGATAGACGGTCTTCCCTAAGATTTTGTGTTACTTTATATTTATGTGCTAGTGAAATAACCTTATGGTTTACGGTAATTTTTAAGGGGAGTATGTGGAGCTCTAGTATAATAAATTTAGTATTAAGGTTGTTAGGATCAGGATTTATATGTAGGACCGTTGAGAAGGTAGAATCAAAATCGGTAGAATCGAATTGTAGGATCATGTGTTATGTATAACCAGTGGGATAAAGGTTATAGAACTTTCGTAAAATAATCAAGGAATACTCGCTTGAATTATCGGGAAATATTAGTTAGGAATTTACTAGGGTGTAAATTAACTCAAGGAACATTCGATTTAAAAGTTGAATTTACTACTTAAAGATATGAAATACCCACAAATTTTAAGTCATCAAACATGAGATCACACTCTATATTTGGAAAAACATTCATTAACTTAAACCAAGTCGCAGGAAAAAAAAGCATAAGCTTCATCTTCTTTTTTAAATCATCAAAATCTGATTATAACTTTAATAGATAATGCCCGTGCGATGCACGACTTTATTAAAATTTCTGACATATATGTATAAGACAAAAAATTAAAAATTTACGGCTTTATATTTTTACCATCTCAAAATATCATATACTCTAAAAAAGATTATAAAGATTTTATAAAAACTTGAAATAAATAAAATATAATATAATTCTATGAGTTTCTAATACGTTAAAAGATGTGACATAAAAAGTAAAAAATCAATCAATTCGAATAATATTAGCGAGTCATACTTAAAAATTAGTAAAGTCAAATATATTAATAGTAGTCATATAACAATGCCATCATCTTTAAGTTTTGGAGGGAAACTTTTTATTAAGAGAACGACACGTAAGCAAATTCGATAAGTGATGACATCAGCAATGTTTTATTTTCGTAATAGTTATAGACTAGTATAGAAACTCGTAGAATGCACAAAGTTGTTAGCATTAAACTATATGTATTTTGAAGTTTAAATTTATACCCTTCAATGTTTTATGGAAAAGAAGAATGTTAACTCCTATTACGATGCTTCCAAGGCCTGTAATTAGGCACTTTATTATGTAATGTTGAATGACAAGACTTCTTAAAAAGGACAATTGATAATTATCTACTTCTTTGTTTCCTGTTCTTTCATTTTCTTTGCTTTCTCGGACAGTGCTTTTATGTCATCTATAAGATTGTTAAGATTAGTGTGTGAGGAGCCTCCTTCGCTGATACTCACCTTCGCTTGGTGTGATATTTTATCCATGGATCTTCTAAGTTTATCCTTACTTCCATCCATCAATTCCTTGATCATCCTCTCGACTGTTATTCTGTCGCATGTATCCTTCATGTCCAGTCCTACTCTCCATATTTCATTTACATATCGGCTGTTCACTTGTTGATCTGCAAAGTAAGGCCAACAAAGCATTGGCACCCCAGCTATTATGCTTTCTAGTGTTGAGTTCCACCCACTGTGAGTTAAGAAACCACCAACGGCTGGATGGTTCAAGACTTCGTCTTGTGGGGCCCATTTCACTATGTACCCTCTCTTCTTAGTCCCTTCTACAAGTTCCTCGGATTTTGAATCATCAACTCCACTTCCCACAACGAAATCTGGCCTTACAACCCATAGGAAGTTCTGATTGCTCTGCACTAGTCCTGCCCAAAGTTCCATGTGCTGGTCTTTCGTAAGAATCGTTGTGCTCCCAAAACTTACATAGACAACAGATTTGGCTGGCTTTTGATCCAGCCATGATTTGCAGCTTTGGTCTACCTCCACCAAACTACTAGTTGAAATGTCGGATGATACCTCTTCATTGCTCAGTCTGTACTTTAGGTGTGCGTGTACTGGTCCAATGGAGTAAACCCTTGAGATTTGTGATCGAAAAATAGATAGGATGGGCTTCTCTAGATCCTCAAATGTATTCAGAATGATCGAATGAGCGTTTTTGCTTCTCTGCACCTCTTCAGTGAAAAGTTGCTCGAGGTCACTACAAGAAGCCTTGTCTTGATCTCGGCAGAAGCTAGGAAGGTCACGGTAACGAAGGAAACCACTCATTCCAGGTAAATTCTTCACTAGTTCATCCATTTGCTCATTAGCTATGCAATTCAAGGAACAAAAACAAAGATCATTATAAAATAATCCAATATTTACTATTTTGCTTTTTTAGTTGGCAATACATAACCGTTATAAGTCAATCATCAGCTACAACAATGTCAAAACCTTAATCCGGAAATCGAAAACCCAAAGGCTTATGTTGAAGTCTTCAATCGAGTTCAATAACAGATGATATATTACTACTATCCAACTCTTTTACTTTACATCCCAATTCCCCTCATCTGTGTTTTCACTTAATTGTTACTAGAAAAGGTTTCAACCTATATTTATAACTTTTAATTACCATTTTAATCTAAAATATTCATTTTCTACAAGAAAAATTTACCAGCAATAATACAATATTTTGTTTATTTTCCTACGAGTATACAAATTTTTGATAAACATGAATAATACCAACTTAAATGGTTTTTTTCTAAAAATCCTTAACAGGTTAACAATCAAACTATAAGACAAAAAAAATTGGTACATTAGTTAATAAACTAAAGTTAGTATTATTCAAGGAACATAACCCTTTAAGTTGGTATTACTCATGGTTAATTAATAGTTGGTACTGTTGAAGTGCCCATGTGTTGCCCACATGTGAGTTGTCCCACATCGGAGAAAAAGAAGAGTATGCATCACTTTATATACTCAATGAGTAACTCCTACTATCACCAATTGGTTTTAGTAGTGAACCTTCTTTGGGTTTATGAGTGGACTACTTTTTCTCCTCCTTGTTTGGGTTGTCCAGGCCCATTTTCAAAATCCTATCAGGTACTATTATAGAGAAATTAACAAATGTTTGTATTATTCACGGTAATTTTTCTTTTGTATAATCCAATTTTCATAAATCTTGTTATTTGTTAAGGATTATGTTTGATTGCCAGGAGAAACAAGATAAAAATTGAATCGTGTGGATAATACTGAAAGAAAAAAGAGATCTAAAATAATAAAAAGTTGTTTGGGATCGCAAATGTCGCAGCAAAGTGGGTCAACAATGGCAATAATAGAGTCTGCATAAAGATTAGCATACCTTGGAATGGTACATCTCCTGCTTGAATCAGGTGTGGAATACAGAAATAAGCCCAATTTGCACATCCACTTGAACACCTAAATGTAAAAACAGGCACTTCAGCTTCATTTGCTATGTCATGACCAAAGTTCATCCACCCATCTAATATAAAACATGTAACTTTATCTGTTTCTTTTGGTCCTAACAGCAATTCCCTTAAAATAGGTTCAGCACTTGGTTTCAACCCTGCAATTAACGCCTTTATCATGTCCTTCAGCTTGCTTTTACTCGAATCTGACGGAGAAATTTTATTGAGTACAGGGTCGGGTATTGTCCTGAATTTGAAACCCGGGTAGCAATTGAAACGAGATTCTATATTGGTATACTGGCTCAGGTGTTTCTGGTTGCGGGCTGTGTTTATGAAGGTTACTTTGAATTTGGCAATGCACAAAAGTTGAGCAAGATTTAACATTGGAGTAACATGGCCTTGTACAGGAAGTGGTAAGATGAGCACATGAGGTGTAGGAAAGGATTGATGTTCCATATTTGATATTTCAGAGCAAAAATTATCCCTCACCAGTCACCACTTAAAACGCTATGTTTTCTTAAATGATGTCATATGACAAAAAAAAAAAAAATTCTTCACCAACTCCAACTACAAATTTCCCCTTTTTAAAATGTTGTTACTCATTTTATTATACAACCATCTTTTGACCCTGTTTATTTTTATTATTTAAAAAATTGAGGCTCTTTACCAAATATTTACAAATTAACATAGGCTAAATTTTATGCTATATAACTAAAAACAATATTAAACATTTATAGATACTAATTTTTATACTAAATAAGAAGATATAACATTCAAAACAATAAAAAAAATAACAAGATAGCTATAATTTTGAGTAAAAATAAAAGTGACAAAAAACATCTAATGCCAAATGAAAAATAATCAAAGCATTAAATAGAAAAAAAAACAAAAAAAGAAAGAACACAATCAGAATAAAAGAAAAAAATGATAATTTAGTACAAAAAATAAAACAAATAAAGTCCATGGCAATTGGCAATTAAAGAAATATTCAAGCACTTCTTTGCACGAGTGAAAGACCGGAAATTATTTCCTTCAAATACGAATATCACATTTATTTCCACCACAAAAAAATAATAAAATGGCGACAACCGATTTCCTCGTCATTTGAAAGTTAATTGGTCATAAAGTGGATCTGGCGATGGGGTGGCGTCGGGTCTGGTCCCGGACGCCATTACCTTGGACGCTAAATTAAAATTAAACGTCATTTCATTGCCATTTTTCGTAAAAAGGACGCTAAATTAGTATGCCGCCGTCATAACTATCACCATAGCCATTGTGTTGTCGCCACAACCACTACTATTATTTTTCTTGCTTCGTTTCTTACCATTTGTTGGAATAAATGAGAAAAGTCATGGGTGAAATGAATATAGGAAAGTCGAAATCAGTTCCAAGAATTGAATTTGGTAGAAGAAGAGACAAGCAATAACAAGCTAATTTAATGACTGAATTGAGGGAAGAAAAAAAGTTGATCATGAAAATAGGGAAAAGGATATAATTAAAGTAATTAACTGAGACCTTTTGTCTTCTCATAAATTGTATTCTCCAAAAAACTAAGCAGGAAAGATTCGAACCCCAGATCAATTCTCCTGGCATAGAAATTCACTACCAGCTGAGCTACCTTCAATTACTGATTACAAAATTGTCGCATGGTATATGATGCCCCTTTATTTTCGGGGACCTATACGGTCGCACACTTTAAACCCCCAAGAACCGTCCTTGATATTTTTAATAAAATTTTAAAAATATACTTTTATCTCTAGCTCGTCTCCCTATAAAAACCCCCAAGGCCCCTTTGAAAAATTTAAAGATCTTCTCCCTATAAAAACCCAAACAACACTCTACTCGTTATAAAAATCACTAAAATTTACATTTAAATTTTCTTGATTAATTTAAAAATATAGGAACAACGATTTACTAACCAAGGTAATTTCTAATGAAATCTTTTGTGAGTTTTAATTTTTTTTAAAAAAATATCCAAAATTTGGACCATTCACACAAAACATGCAATTTGGTCTAGGTCCCCTAGGCCAAGTCACTTTTTTAGTTTTTTAGCAATAATACACTTAGAACTTTTTTTGAAATTTCTATTTTAAATTTATAATTTTTTTATTTGTAATTTTTTAACATAAAGTTAAAGTTTTTTTGTTAGATAATTTTTTTAAAAGATAATCAATGATTACTTTTACTAATTTTGCAATTTTATGTTAGTTAAAACTTAGTTTTTTATCTTGCGATTTCTTGTCTTATTTTACTAATTAATTAATGTATATGAATTAATGATTGTTATTCATCTTGGATAATAAACTGCTATGGAAAGGCACATTTAGTTATTAATGTGACGCTTGAATCAATTAAAGTATTGATTCAATGAAATAAAATAATTAATTGATGTCTTTCTTAATCCATAAATGAGACAAGGACATGACTTTATATATAATATTTTTTTTCTGATTTTCTTTAATTAGTACCATTAGATCAAAGCTCACGAATTCTTATGATTTTTGGTTGTACTATCATAAAAATTATGTATTTTCAAGTTGATCTCTAATTATTCTTCTTTCTTACAACTTTTCTTAGTGCTTAGAATTGTTGTGTTGTTGATTTTTTCTCATTACAATTTCTAAGATTTGATAACACATAAGTAACATAAGTAATGTTAGAGTATATAACATATCCTGGGGCCTCAACCATCAGTTTAATCTTTTGGTTGAGTTGGTTCCTTGACATGGTATCAAGAGCCGAAGGTGGTTCCTGGTATGATGTGGCTCACATGTGTGGGGGTGTTAGAAATACTTCACATGTGAGACAATATCCCACATCGACAAAATAGTTGGTTGTTGACTTATATATATAATTGGTGAGCTACTCTTCCTACTACCATATGGTTTTGGGAAGTAATAAAACACACCAAGTGCATTTGCAAGTCAACGCTCCTGACCCGTGGGTTTGTGGGCCCGAGCCCACGGGTTTCCCGTGTCCACATGAGTGGACCACGGTGAGATTATGTGACGAATTGTCACGGCCTATCATGTTAAGGCCCCAGGATATGTTATATACTAATGTGTGGGGGAAGTATTTGTAACATAAAACTTTTTAGGACGAATTTAAGAAATACTAAGAATAAACTTGAATATCATACTATCTCGATTCTTGAACTAGGGCTTTGCCTATTTTACAATTTTCAATGCAAAATTCCAAATACGACAAGATATATTTCATGGCTTATGTATACTTATTAGGCAGAGGTTGTAACATGACAAGTGTTTAAATTTTGATTTCAAGTAGACATCGCTTTAATTTCCTCAATTAGATTATTAAGATTAGAATAAGATGATCCTCCTTCAGAAATACTAGTCTTTGCTAATTGTGACATTTTATCCATTGATTTCTGCAGCTCCTCCTTCATTCCTTCCATCAAAGCAATGATCATTTTCTGTACTATTCTTCTATCACAAGTATCCTTCATGTCTATTCCAATTCTCCACACTTCACCAACAAACCTACTATTTACTTGTTGATCAGCAAAGTAAGGCCAACACAACATTGGCACCCCAGCCACTATACTTTCTAATGTCGAGTTCCATCCACTGTGAGTTAAAAACCCGCCAATAGCAGGATGAGCTAAAACCTCTTCTTGTGGCGCCCATCCTACCATGTATCCTCTCTTCTCGGTCTCCTTCAACAGGTCATCTGAAGTTGAGCTATTTGTGTCACTTCCTATTATAAGATTGGGCCTTATAACCCATAAAAAATACTTGTTGCTTTGCACTAATCCAGCCCAAATTTCTGTGAGTTGATCCCTTGTAAGAGTAGTTAAGCTACCAAAACTTACATAGACAACAGATTTTTGAGGCTTCGGATCTAACCATGAAATGCAACTTCTATCCGTTTCCCATAAGTTGCTAGACAACGAATGGTTAAACGATGTCGTTTGTTCTTGCTGGCTTAGTTTGTACTTTATTTGAGCATGTAATGGGCCTATACAGAAGAGTTTTGTACAATGAGAACGAAGCAAACTAAGACTTGTGCCTTCTAAGTCCTCAAAGGTGTTGAGAATAAGTGCATAGGCTCTCTGATTTCGTTGAATCTCACCGGTGAATAAGTTGTGCAAGCTACGACATGAAGATTCATTTTGGTGCCGACAGAAACTAGGCAGGTCACGGTAGCGAAAGAAGCTATCCATACCCAATGCATTCTTCACTAGCTTTTCCATTTCTTCGTCATTATCTGCTCAATTTTTTTTTTTTTTTGAATATCATTATCTGCTCAATTAAGTCATGGAAATATAATAAAGAGGATGAGAATAGTTATTGGTAGTTACTAGCATCAAATCATTTACATCGTTGAAATAAGCTATTTGACAAATATTTTGGGCTTATAATTTGTAATCATAAACTTTTATCATATACCTTTCTCTTGTTTTTCTTGATCCACATTAAGTTTAGTTTCGCTCACCAAAAACATGTTGATTGATAACACAATCACATACTACACCCTTTATCTCAAACTACTCGTCAAATCTGACTCTAAAAGCTCGCACAAGTTAATAGAAGTAAATGTGAGGATGAGTGGTTAGGTCGACAAAAAAAAGCATTTAGGTATCCTATAAGAAAAAAGTGTAAGATGAAGGATGTATACATCTTTACCCTTGTGATGACAACTGATCCATTTGACTATTTAGATTATTTTACTTTATGTAAAGTTGAATGATATAATTTACAAAGATTATGTTAAGTAACCAACTCAACTAAAAGTTTAAGCCGATAGTTGAGGCCCTAGGATATGATATATGCTCCAACACGCCCCCCTAACAAGAGGGCCGTTGGGCTAGAAGTGTGAATGCGCATAGACACTAAATATTCCACTTTAAATGAAGGGTGGTTGAGATTCGCACCCGTGACCTGTTGTCACATTGGTTTCTGATACCATGTCAAGGAACCAACTCAACCAAATAAGCTTTTGGTTGAGTTGGTTCCTTGACATGGTATCATAGCCAACGTGACAAGAGATCACGGGTTTGAATTTCAACCACCCCTCATTTAAGTGGAATATTTAGCACCAGGTATGAGGAGAGTCTGTATTGCAACCACACTTTTAGCCAAAGGGCTCTCGTGTGAGTGGGCGTGTTAGAGTATATAACATATTTTGGAGCCTCAATCATCAGCTTAAGCTTTTGGTTGAATTGGTTCCTTGACAGATTGGATATTCGTAGCGTTACCCTAATAGTGACAAACAATTTAAGCCATCAGATCGACCATCTCATTTAAATTGGTTTTTGTTTAAGTAAAGTTGTACATACCTTTGAAGGGTATTTCTCCGGCTTCAATTAGGTTGGGAGTAAAATAATAAGACCAATTACAGGCAGCACTAGTACATCTGCACAAAATTACAGGTATAGCAGCTTCATTTGCTGCATCTTCAGCAAAATCCATCCACCCATCAACTATCAAACATGTAGATCCAACCAAAATCTGTGTCAAATAAGGCTTAGCAACTGATGTCAAACCGTCAACAATCTCCTTCAACCAAGTGTTGGAG
Organism: Amaranthus cruentus; assembly: GCA_019425755.1. Lineage (NCBI taxonomy): Eukaryota > Viridiplantae > Streptophyta > Magnoliopsida > Caryophyllales > Amaranthaceae > Amaranthus > Amaranthus cruentus. Next base: position 10,532,616 of record CM033451.1, on the reverse strand, counting down.
TTAGTCTCACCTGTCCGAGGATGATGATCAGGCAGCCCATCAGGCACTGTCTCAAACATAAAGCCAGGATAGCAGGCAAAACGGGTTTTGATATCCGCAAAACGGATCAGGCGCTTTTGGTTATGGGTTGTGTTTACAAAAGTGACCTTGAAGTTGGCAATACAAAGAAGCTGAGCAAGGTGTAGCATTGGTGTTATATGACCAAGTGCTGGAAGTGGTAAGATGACCACATGAGGTAAAGGATTAGGAGAAGATTGATGATCTTCTGTATTGCCCATTCAACTTGGGTATTGAACCTGGAAGTGAAGAAACCAGAAGCTATTTAACCTACCTTTCTTAGACCTGTTTAAAAGCGTCCCGACCCAAAATCCAAACCGAAAGTACAACGACACTATTGTTGTAACCAACACATAACGATAAATCGAAACTACCCGAAACTAATAATAAGCGACCTGAGTCATATCCGACCCCAATCATGGTCAAAACCGAACTCGATCCGACTAAAATCGACTTAACCCGAATGAATTTTAAATCGAATTGCTGTAAACCTGAACCGATTTTTAACATAGAAGTATGATAGACTTATATTCAATCATCTTATTAGTTAATCTAATAAAGTGTTACATATTTTAATAAATTTAATTTCATAAATACATGGTTTCATATATTTAGAGTTTATAATCAAGTCAATGTATATTATTACTTTAAATCAAATTAGATGAAAATTGATAGAACTTTATAATTTTAATTTTCGGTCAAACAAGTAAAAATAACAAAGTAATGATGACTACTGATTTGCATTTTAACTATTTTGCTTCAAGTAAAGGAAATATTGTCATCAATTAGAAAATAACTAATAACTGACAACTTAATTTGATATTGACTCGATCGATAGTAATTAATTAGTAATACGTTGTCGAATTCCGTTTTTTTAGAAAAAAAAACGAACTCGATCTGTATCCAACAAAACTGAACCAATTAATAACCAATGACAACCCGAGACCGATTTACACTCGACACGAACCTCAACCGACACCGAACCGATGTTAACCCGATAGCTCGATGTAACTAATCTCCAACCGAATCGGGACTAACCGACTCAACCCGAGTGTGACCCGTCGTAACACGCAGCCGAAAAATAACCAATCCGAAAATACAACCAAACGAATGACACCTCACCGACCCGATCATCCGAATGAACACTTCTAATTATACTAAAAGCTTTGGAAAATTTCAAGTGTCACAAAGAGACTTTTTCTAATAGAACTCATTTCTTTGGTAAAAAAACTAACATAACATTTGATCTTGATCAATATTTTTACCATTATATCATCTTTAATTAACAAGCAATTATTTGTAGTTAATTGAGTAAATTAAATAACATAATTTACTGTATGATGTATTAGTGATAACTTCGAAAATTAGCAAGTTAATTTATGTCAACTAACATTATTTTTGGGGTAATGCCAGCTTACTGACAGTGACAACGAGTATTCATTAATTAAATATTTCTCTTGCCATCAGTGCCTAGTGAAAGATGCACGGAGGATCCTCGTGGAACATCATCACCGTACCCGTCCTTATGAAAAAGAGCTCGCAATATTATCGTATGGAAAAATTAAAAGAAACTACCTAATTTATAGATCTATTTGTAAAAAATTACTTATTGTAATTTTTTTTGTAAAAAACTATCTAATCTAATATATTTCTCTGTAAATGACTATCACTTAACGAAAAACGTTAGTTGATCGTTAAGTTTTAGGGTTTGACCAATTTGAGAGATTAAATTGTCTATGTGGCAATATCTTATTAGTCCTCGTATTTTTAAATCATTTATAATTAAAACACACATAAACAAAATAAAAATAAGAGACATTTAACGTCATTTTTACTCATCATAACGATTTTTTTCAAAAAAACGGACGTCCTGATTACCCTTATGGGCTAACTCTTTTGTAAATCCGGTCGAAACAAGTACTTATTTGACTATTTTTCGTTACGTAAACCGAAAAAGATATTTAACGTCATTTTTACCCATGTCATGACGTCTGTTTTTTGAAAAAAAAACCGTTATGATGGGTAAAAATAATGTCAAATATCTTTTTCGGTTGACGTATCGAAAAATAGGCGAATAAGTACTTGTTTCGACCGGATTTTCGAAAAAGTTATCCCTTAAGGATAATAACGATGTCCAATTTTTGAAAAAAAATTGTTGCGATAAGTAAAAATGACGTCAAATATCTTTTATTTTTATTTTGTTACTTTATGTGTTTTAATTTTAAATTATTTAAAAATACGAACAAAGATATTACCACATAGACAACTTAACCTCTCAAATTGGTCAAACCCTCAAACTTAACGGTCAACTAACGTTTTCCGTTAAGTGGTAGTCATTTGCAAAGAAATATATTAGACTAGGTAGTTTTTTGCAAAAAAAAATAACATTAGGTAGTTTTTTGCAAATAGACCTATAGATTAGGTAAATTTTTATAATTTTTACTTATTATAACTAGATATACCCATGCCATTTATGGAGATTGAGAAACATGTTTTTAAGTTAATTTTAAACTTGTATAACATTTGCTTTGAAGATTATTTACTTTAAAAGTTATAAAGAAGGTTATTTGTGTTACAAAGTAATAATGCGAAAATAAAAACTACAAATATAAGATGATCTTTGTAGCGTTTCCTTTGTATGTGACGACGAACCCTTTCTTTGAATGTATCACGAACCAAATGAAGAACATCGTAGAGAAGATTATTTGCGACGAAGGCGTCACCAGAAATCTTGATGTAGATTGAAGGCTTCTACAAGATTTCCTTTTGTGATATTTCTCCCATAAAGGTAGTTGGGTTATGACATTCACAAAGAGATACAATCAATCACATCGACCGATTAGTACGAATCGATTGAACTAAACAACTATATGCTTTTGCAGAGAATGAAATCAGAAAACAATAAAGAAGTTAATTACGCTCCTTTACGTTTCAAGAGAAATGAGAGAAAGATGACAAAGTTTTGATTCTCAAAGATGTGATTTGATTTCCATGCACTCACTTTTATTTATAGAGTTGAAGTGTCACATCATCAGCTACACTCAATATATAAACTGTCATATTCTCAACATAACAATTTCTTCCTTCCATCTCTTCGATCAACCAAACAGGTTTCTTGATAACTTGTTTAGGCTGCTCAAGAATGGTGTCAGATTGACCAAATGAGCCCTGATTTGACTGCTCCACCTCCTCCTCAGAGTTAGGTGAAGATGGAACAACCTCAGGGTCAGGAGTACCCGACATTGTATCCTCAGCATCATCATCAATAAACTGCACTCGAGGTAATTCAACAATTGATGACTGATGTACCTCAAAAACCCCATATGTCTGTAGTAAGTTATCCCCTTCCTTCCCTAAATCAGAAGACTCCGAGCTCTTCTTGGAACATGGTGCTTTCATAGAAAGTAACATCCCTACTAAAGATGACCCGACCCTATGAAGGTGAATAGATCCTAAACTCCTTCACTCCATCACCGTACCCAACAAAAACACCCCACCTTGGCCCGTGGATCCAGATTACCCTCACTAACATGATAATAAGCAACACAACCAAAGATCATCAAATTAGAGAAACTAGGCAACTTACTACTCCAGATCTCAAACAGGATTTTGAAGTCAATTCCTGAATGAGGACCCCTATTATGAGGACCCCTATTAATGATATAACAATTTGTCAACACAGCTTCACTCCATTACTGTCTCCCCAACCCTGCATTAGAGAGCATGCATCGAACTTTCTCAAGCAGTGTCTGATTAACCCACTCTACAACATCGTTCTGCTGTGGTGTCATCGTGACTGTATGATGCTGACCAATACCCTCATCTGCACAGAACTAATTAAACTCCTCTTTGCGAAATTCTAGCCCATTGTTTGTTCATAGCTTATTTATCTTCCTACCATGTCGATTTTCCACCAAAGCTTTCCATTGCTTAAAAGCATTGAAGGCCTTATCCTTTGACTTTAGTAACCTAAGCCAAGTGTATCGGGGTTTACCATCAATAAATGACAAAAAAGCGAAAACCTCCCATACCTTCAACCCTAGATGGACCCCCGCAATCTGAATGGATATAATCGAGCACATCATCAGTAATGTGAACACGTTTGTTGAACAAAGAATTGTGTTTCTTCCCAAACACACAATGCTCATAAAATTCAAGGCTGGCAACCTTGATCCCGAATAGTAGACCCCTCTTAGACAATAGTTGAATCCCCTTCTCCGCTATATGACCAATTTTCATGTGCCAAATCTTGGTCATCTCCTGGTGAGACACCAATTCGCAAACCGCAGAACTAGATAGTGTAACACCCTCAAAGACGTAAAGGGTGTTCCTCTTGATACCCTTAAGTATCAAATAAGAACCTTGATAAATAGACATCTTCCCATCCGAAAACACTCCATTATACCCCAAATCATCCAAGGTACCCAATGAAATTAGATTTTTTCCCAAAGCAGGAACATGCCGCACATTAGTCAAAGTCAACTTTCACCCATCACTTGTCCTAAATCTCATGGACCTCATAACCGTAATCTTACATGGTGTATTGTTACCTACAATAACCATACCCCTATTGCAAGACCCATACGTGTCAAACCAGTCTCGACGTCGACTCATGTGGAACGGACACCCTCAATCCAGAACCTAATCATCAGAAAGATCCCTACACTTAGCAAAACTCACTAATGTCTAGTCTTCCTCCAAATTATAGTTCTCGTTCGGTTTCTTCTCAGCTACAACAGCTTGGGACTTGCCCTTCTTCACTGGATAATTCGCCCTAAAGTGACCCGATTCTTTACTGTAATAACAGGTATTTCCCGCAGTCTTACTAGATCCCTCATTGTCGTTTCCAGCACCCGACCGAGTAATGTTGCCCTTGTTAACCCCTTTTTTCTTTTTAGATTTCTCGGACTTAACAAACCACATACTACCACTTTCTCTGTTATCAACAATTATAACTCTCTGACAAAGTTCCTTAGTCTTCTTCTAAGGTCAGTGAGTCCTTACCAACAACAAAAGACTCAACAAAATTCTCATAGCTAGATGCCAGAGACACAAGTAAATAAGCACAACATCCTCATCATCTATTTTAATATCTAAATTACGTAAAATCCAGCAAAACAACCGTTGCTTCAGCGATAACTTGTTGGTCAACGACTTAGTCATATACAATCACTACAAAAAAGTTGCGTCTACCCACGCTTAAAAATGTTAGGGAAATTATCATTGGTGCCCCTGAGGTTTGGGCTTTTATCAATGGTGTATAATCTTTTTTTTTATTCCATTGGCACCCCTGAGGTTTAATGTAACTAACAACCGTGACACTTTTATCATTTTTTCTGTTAAATACACGTTAAGTATGAAAATGAACTCAACCATGGTTAGTTTTTCATGTTTATATACCCAACTCCTCATTTAATTTCAGTAGCTCTCTTCTCTCTTCTCTCTTCTTTATCATCTTCCTTCTCCTTCCATGGCTACCTCATCTAATAACTCATCTTGCAAAGTCTACTCTGGTACCTCCAAAAGACATCAAGCAATCCCTCTTCTCTCTTCCTTATCATCTTCCTTCTCCTTCCATGGTTACCTCATCCTTATCATCTTGCAAACTATGAAACAAGAAAAAAATAAAGAATTTAGGTATTACATATACGCTAAACCAAGATGGGTTGAACAATGGTGGGTTTTTCACATATTTAATTTCCCCAAATTAACTTCCTTAATTTATGACCTTATAATAAATCAATTGGGTTCTATAACATAACAATAAAAACATGTAATCCCAAATAAATTAAACTAGATATTTCTAAATTTGCAAAATAATTATAATCCAAACAATAAATAGACTGATTTTAACACCAAAATGAGCTAATTCATGAAAATAATTATAATCCAAACAATCTTCACCCTTCAATAAAACCCCACGAAATCAGTGTTTTACACCTAAAAAATTGAGGGTTTTCGATTGAAGATTCATTACAATCATGCAAGAAAAGAGGGTAGATCTCATTAATTAATTTCATAAAATTAAGATTTTAGGCTTTTTTTTTTAAATGGGTAGTCTTAATCATGCAATAAAATGGAACTAATTGGGAGTTTTCAGCCAAACAAACAAAACAGAATGCACATTCACAATTCAAAAATCCAATTTCAAACTAAGCTGAAAATTGGGGATGAAATCATCAAACTCAACAAGAAAAGAACAAAAATCCCAAATGCAGACAAAGAAATTAGTTAAGAGATTGAGAATTTAATGGAGTGTAAAAAATGGTAATGAAAAGAGGATAAAACAAGAAATGTAAGAAGAAAAAGAGTGAATCCATATTGCCAACAACCCAGAAGGCAGAAAATTAAATGAGATTGGCAGATCAAGACAGAGCAATTAAAGCAAGAAAAATAAGGAAAATTGAAACAAATTTGCAGAAAATGAAGGGAATAAAGGGTAAAAACATACCAAAGGAATTAGAAAAGGTTGCAAGCTTCAAAGTTTAAGGAATTAGAAAAGGAGATGAAGATGATGATGAACAGCACAGAGAATGAAGAGCCAAAACAATTCACTTAACCAGATATAAACCATGGTTTGCTTTTTTATCAAACTTAACGGAAACTTAACGGAATCCGTACGAAAGTGTCACGGTTGTTAGTTACACTAAACCTCAGGGGTGCCAATGGAATAAAAAAAAAGATTATACACCATTGATAAAAGCCCAAACCTCAGGGGCACCAATGATAATTTTCCAAAATGTTATTACCCACACTTATATGTGAGGGTAAAGTATTTCTCCACACTTAAATAAGTGTTAGGAAAAATTCTGTGGGGAAATTTTGCCCACACTTATTAAGCGTGGGGAATGACACATTTAGCCACGCTTATAAGCGTGGTGAAATAGACTTTCAGCCTCACTTATAAGCGTGGGCACGTTTCCCCACTTATAAGTGTGGGGAAATAAAATACATTCCTGTTCATTTATAAACTATTTTTGTACACTTATAAACGTGGTAGATGATAACTACCTTTTTAACAAATTTTGGCGGGAAAAGTTATAGTACTATTTTTTACTATTTTTTATTATAGCAATTATTATTATTATTATTATTATTATTATTATTATTATTATTATTATTATTATTATTGTTGTTAATTATTATTATATTAAGGAAAAATTATATTAAACCACCTATTGTATACTCTTTTTTAAAAAACCACCTTATATAAATTTTTTTGCAAAAAACTACCTTACATAATACTTTTTTTTGCAAAAGACAACCAGTTAGGAAAATTCGTTAGTTGACTGTGATTTTTAACGTTTGACCATATTTTAATGCTGTCACGTGCCTCTCACGTGAGTTTAATTAAAAACCCATCTTCCTTTCTCCTTCATTAAAGCAATTTGAACCACCTTCTTCTCCATTACTGTTGCCTCACTGTCTCACTGTCTCCTTCTTCATTAAAGCAATTCGAACCATCTTCCTTTCTTGCATCTCAGTGAAGACCACATTCATCTTGGTATGTTTATTTTTCTTTTCTTAAATTTTCGGTTTTCTTATATTTTTGGGTTTTAAAGAATTTCTGAAATTAAGCAAATATTTCGGTTATCTTTGTTGATTTGTTATTGTTTATTTTGCACCTTTTGAATTGATTGTTGATCTTTGTGAATTATTTTTTAGGATTTTTCGAATTTTGGTTGTTTAACATCATGAAGAAATTAAAAATCAGAAAAAGGGCTAGTAAATTGAAAAAGGGCTGTATTCTGTGTGCAAATCAAATGCTGATTCTGATGTTCAAGCAATATTCTGCGGTTCATGAAGCATATGAAGCATATATTCTGTACAAATCAGTATATGAAGCATATGAAGCATATATTCTGTACAATGTGCATTTAGGCAATGTTCATAAGCTGCTGTGTTCAATGTGCATATGAAGCATATATTCTGTACAATGTGCATTTAAGCTGCTGTTCATAAGTGCATATATCCAATCCAATCAATGTGCATTTAAGCAAGGTTCATAAGCTGCTGTGTGCATTTGTGTACTGTGCTGGGCTTTCCTTGCTCCATGAAACTCTCTTTGCAAATGGAGCTCCACACCCACATTTCTCGGGCTTCGAAGTTGCTATTGAAGAAGGGGAAACCATTAGTACGCAATTGAAATAAATATATCTTGAATGATTTATAGAAAGATGATGAAATTGGTTGAATTTGATTCTAGGGTTTCATTCAAGAAGAGAGAAGAAATAAAATGGGGGTTGTGAGGAAGATTGAGATGGGTTTTTAATTAGTCTCACGTGATAGGCACGTGACAGCCATAAAATGGTCAAACGTTAAAAATCACAGTCAACTAACAAATTAGAGCATTAGGTTGTCTTTTGCAAAAAAAAGTATTATGTAAGGTGGTTTTTTGCAAAAAAATTTATATAAGGTGGCTTTTAAAAAAGAGTGTATACAATAGGTGGTTTAATATTATTTTTCCTTATATTAACAAAGTTTATGAAAACAAAGACAGAATATAGATAATGCATATGTTTTCATTTCAAAACATAAACATATAACACAAATTGTTGTGAGAGACGGTCTTTCCTAGAGACGCATTAAATATATGGGCTAAATAATCCAATTAATACAAATTAGAGAGAAAATAAAAATATGGGCCTTTTGTTTTGAGGTCGTCTCTTTGAAAGACGGTCTCTCACAAGAGTAACTGAACATATAAATATTATTTTCGATTACTACATTAAGTTCACAAATTTTTTCAATCGTAACAAACAAAGAATATTCTAAAAATATTCAAAATCAATATCAATGTCATGATATTACAATACAAAACTAAAAACCAATGTTAAACGTCTTCATAACTGCTTTTGAATGCTAGTATTTGGTACTTGTAATTGTCGTATTTGTACCTTTGTGGCCACCTAAACAAAAAGTAATAAAATATTTTTTAGTTTCGATAAAAAAAATTAGGAGCTAAAAAAGATACCGCTACACCGTTAATCAATATCTTCTTCTCTGATTTAAAACAACCATTAATACAAACCACCACTTGCCTTTTAATTGCTTAAAATATATAGTTGTAACCCCAATTTAGTAATAACACCTTCGACAAAACTAATGGAGCCGAAAAAGATTGATTTACCACAACCTAATTTATCTATAACCACCCATGTCAAAATAAACGTTCAAAAAATAGCAGACTTTTATAATGATGGAAACTCTAATTTGCCTACAAACAAAGAACTTGCTTAAGCTAACCTTAATTACCTTCTTTACTTTCTTCTTTTAAGAGTTGTTGAACCTGATCAATTATTGCATCAAAAAAACAACATCAACAATTCGTCAAAATTTGAGAACATAATTAAATGTATAATATGGCAAAGGAGTAAGATTAATATAAACCACTAAAATGCTGCTTAGTGCTTATACATTGTCTGGATGCCAAAAAACTAACAGAGCAATAATGGGTACATAATAAAAACTTACTTTAAACATAATACAAAGTTTTGATCATAACTTCATAAGTTTCTTCAATAGCTATAGTCACCGTGAATCTTTAAGTTGAAGATCAAGACAAGAACCACATGGTAATGTACATATAAAAATGAAAAGTACATCTATGATGAATTAAGCCAACAAGTGGTTAAAACCATTGATTTAGGAAAGCAGGTTAATCTACTTATGGAGAAAGACCAAGGCAACAAACCAAATTTAAATCTCCAAAATACACACTAATTTAAATCTACTCAAGAATATTAATACATATCAAGGCTCAATCCTCAAAAGTTGTTAGTTAATAATTTGCTCAAGTTCAAAGGCGGTGACACCATATGTAAAAACTTCGAATGCTTAAACAACAAACAACGAATCCAACCCAAGAAAAAAACATAACAAATGAAAGCAAAGATTGAAAATAAACCTGTAATCCCAGAACTCCAAACGGAATCATAATCAACTGAAGGGGAAATGAAATTCTACTCAAGTTCCCAACCGTTGACATGAGGTTGAACCGTATTAAATTTTAATATACTATCAAACATTTACAATTGATTATTTAATAAAAAAAACAAAAACAAAAGAGATATTTAAACCCTAAAAAAACTACATTCAGAAATTCAGAAACAATTGGCCCACAAAGAAGCAAAAACTCAAAGTCCCCAATCTATAAACCCTAACTGCTCAACAATTTATACCCTAACAATTGAAATGCAAACTAGCAATTCATTGAAAACAAAGAAACCCTAGAATTCAACGAAAACCAGAAAGAGTCATGCAATAGAAAAAAAAAACAGAAGCAAACAAAACTCGAGAAGAGGGGGAAATGGTGATAGTAGCTGATCTTGAAATGATTTACATACCTAATTAATTGTTTAATTGGAGCAACGAATGAATTTCAAACTCAAAAAGCGAAGTTTGTCCAGTTTTCATTTCATCTCCTAGTAGCATTTTTTGAATTACAGTAGAACATCAAAAAGCAAAACCACAATCATATAAACATTTGATCAATTAAAGAAAAAGAAATGAAATTAATTGAAAACGAAAATAAATAAAATGATACAATAACCTAGAGAAAAATTACCTGAATTAGAAGATTTGGCAGAATTATGCAAAGGTAAGTGAAAAAGGTTGAAGAATTTCGATTATAAGGCGTGAAAAAATGAAAATTAGGGCAGAAGTAGTTGATGTAGCGCTGGTTATGTAGTAGGAGATGAATAAGTAAGGAAGATGAAGAGTCTGTGAAATAACCACGCCTAAATAAGTAACATTTAAGTTTTTTATTTATTTTTTAATTAGCTAATACCCACGCTTATAAGTGTGAGTAAGGATGCCTATACGGCTATACCCATGCTTATAAGTGTGGGTAATTGTTTATCCAAATTAGATATATTTGTTTATGAAATGTTGTTCCCCACACGTATATGTAGTTTTTTTGTAGTGAATGACTCCAATTTCTTCCAAAATGCCGTCGACGTAGCCTGATCAGCGAACTCAGTGATGATTTGATCATCTAAACTCATCAAAATGGTAGGATGGGCCTTTTCCTCAAAAACTGCTAATTGCCCATCAAATAGTTCATCTTAATTTGCCATAGCCCGAATATATTTTTCTCGGTAAATTTCTCTATTCTTAATGTAGAATCTCCATTCATTGTTTCACATAAAAACACTCCAAGGACTTAAATCTGAGCTCTTGATGGCAATTGTTGTGCGACAGCGGAAGCAAGGTCAATGAACAACAATGGAACAATAAAAAAATTCAAACCAACAATAAGAAAACACAAGAGATTTTACGTGGTTCACTATCAATGTGATAGTTCATCGACATCGAGATCAAACACTTTCACTATGCACGCAAAGAATCACTAGTGGAAAAATCCTCATATGCTGCGGTTTTTGCCCATTAAATGTTGCGGTTTTGACCCCAAGCATTAACGATGACAACAGATAATATTTTTTAATGCTGCGGTTTAAAAACGTAGCACTAAAAATATTATATGCTGCGGTTTTGGGGTGAACCGCTGAACCGCTGCATATAATGTTTTTTTTTCAAAAAATATACTATATGTTGCGGTTAACCCCAAAAACCACAGCATATGTATTTTCTCTGCAAAAATTTTTTTAATATATATTATATATATATATATATATATATATATATATATATATATATATATATATATATATATATATATATATATATATATATATATATATATATATATATATATATATATATATATATATATATATATATATATATATATATATATATATATATATATATATATATATATATATATATATATATATATATATATATATATATATATATATATATATATATATATATATATATATATATAATACAATCACCACCAATTATCATCAATAATCAACAACTAATATATATACAATCTCGATCGTATATCACACGGACGTAATAAACAAATACATTTATAATTTAGTTGTGTATTATAATATATACAAATATACAAAGTCCTTAAATCTAAACTAATTAAATAATTATCAAGCACATAAATTAGCAACATACACGGTAATCTTGTCTTTCAATTCGCGCATTTCCGTAACTATCAAAGTGCGTGTTTCCCTTGGAGTGTCGTATAAAACCTATAAAAGTTTATGAAATAATAAAAACGTTTATATAATACATTTACCAATAGTAAATAAATAATATTATAATTTAAGAACGTAATAAATACTTACGACATTAATATTTTTGACTCAAACGTTCTTTCTGTCTTGTATGAGATCATCCATATATTTGTTAGTGTAATAGCCGCAATGAATGTTATTAGTTTTTTAAAAGCACAAATAATTAAGAAAAAATATATGTTAGTGCTAAAAACACAACTTTTCATGTATTATATACCAAATAGTGTTGTCTGTCAAGTTTCGTGATGTCATACTTTATGTGCGAAAATGCCAAAAACGCTTAAAAACCCTTAAAATCGCAACTTAATACGTAATTTCAAGCATATGACTTATTTTCGATTCTAACAATTTCAACCCAATAATATATACCAAATAGTGTTGTATGCCATGTCTTCCTTTCTCCTGGAGTAACTTTCCACTAATTCTTATAAATAAAAACCTACCAACAACATTTTCGAAGGATACTTATTATTCTATAACGAAACTCTGCCTAAAATAGTACACACCGAAAAACCTGAATACAATCCTCCAACTTCTTTATCAATTGCCTTGCATTCAAATTAATATTACTTATTCATTAATCTCATCACCGATCTGACTTAAGCGTCGGAGGGGTTTTTCGGGAGATCACCCCCGGGCAAAGCTAACGTGTTGTGGTGCAGGATCTCAAGTTATATCGGTAGAAGAACCAGTTCACATCTTCAGGTCGTGGACAATTGACTACTCAGTACAAAAAAAACAAAATACCGACTACCCAAAGTAGTCGGCATTTAGTCGGTATACGAGTATACCGACTAAATTCCAACTACTTTAGGGTAGTTGGCTCAGATTGGTTTGTAAGTCAAAGTAGTAAGTAAAGTAGTCGGAATTCCGACTACCTGAGGGGTTGTAGGAATGTGGACGGAATTCCGACTAACCAAGGTAGTAGGAATTCAGTCGCAAAATACTGACCACTTTCCTTCTCCATTGCAGTCGCTAATTACTGACCACCTATATAGTCGGAGTTTGGTCGCAATGTTCAAAAATCCAAATTTCCTTATTTCTTAGAAAATAAAGCAATATAATATGTAATTCCTTATTCCGACGCATTTTCGACCAACATCTAGTAGGAGATTAGTTGGAAAAGTCAAAGCTCAACTTTGACTATTTCTAACAGCAAAAGACGGCTGTGGATTCCGACTACTTTCCGACCAATGGTTGATAGGAAATTGGTCGGTAAAGTCAAACGTTGAAGGTTGACTAACCCTGACCAGATAATGGGGGCTATTTTTTCCGACTAACTTCCTACTAATATGTAGTCGGAATTTAGTCGGAAATTTTTATTATTAAAATAATAAAACTGGTCAAATGTGGTCAATAATATTGACCACATTTGACCAGTTTTATTATTTTATCAATAACCTAGATAATCGATAAATTGAAACAAAAATGTAGTAAAGATAATACGAAATAGGCATGAAAAAAATTAGAATTACAAATATACAAACACATTAAAGTAACATATTATACAACCCATATTGTTTCAAAATATAACTCATGCATAAAAATCAAAATACAAGGGTCAGGTAGTCGGTGGAGGCGGAGGAGGATGTTGGTTGGCTGGGTTCTCATGGAACAAGGTGCGCACAAAGTTGAGAAGATTGTTGACCACTTCCCTCAACCTGCGTTGCTCCTCCAAAAGGGAGTCATGCTCCTGGTTGAGGCGAGCCTCAACTCAGTTAAGCACCCCCTGGAGGTGATCCATCCTCTCGTTCACCATTTGGGCTGGGGGGGAGTGGCCTGGTGTTGGGATTGCGGCGTCACAATATCAGCATAATAATGTTGTGTCGCGTCACCAACACCGAAGACTCTCTTGAAGGCCTTCTTCTTTGCGGGCTCCTGCGATTCAATGTTTTTAACGGCCTTAAAATATACATTGTTAATCTTCGCATCAGGAGCATCAACAGGAAGTTCGGCAATGAGACGCTTGTATTCGTCCTAAACAAAGAGACAATAAATTCTATGAAAATTTCGGCAGAGTTTCCTCTGTAAACTAACAAAACCAAAACTTAAATAAATCCTGAAATATAAACCAACATTGATAAAATTTATATCCAATTTGAAAAGACCTATGAAACCAACATTTCCTCAAAACGTAATATCAAATATCCCAATGAACGTTCCAAAACAGCTAATATACCCACATTTCCTCAAAATTCAATATCAAATATCCTAATGAAAAACAACTAACATCAAATTGCTAATCTGCCAAAAATAATATAGATAAGAGGATAAACTTACACTTATGGCCTTGGACTTTTCGTTGATCCATTGCAACCCGTCCTTTGTGCGCACCTTATCAGTGTGTAGAAACAACTCATAAGAAAGGGGCGGCCGGTGTTGCTCTTGCTCCTGCAATTTTGCAATTTCAACAATGGTTAATTGATGTGTGTATAAAACACGTAAATCAAATTATAGAATTTAAAAGACTTACCAAAATGCGCAACGTCTTGCGCGCAGACACCGAGCCACCAGTATGGGTGACTTCAGCCACACCCTGTTCGTCCCCCTGGCGACCGTTCCTCCTCCCTCTGGTTAGACTGGATTGGAACTCTTCAGACCTCCAAAAACCAACCCATCGTTCCCAGATCTCCCTCGACACCCAGCCGGGCTTGTAGTCATTATTCTTCTCATAGGATTTTCTATGAGAGTGAATAATGTCCTTGTACCTCAGCTTGACCCTCTTCTCCCACTCTGCGTACACTAACGGAGTGATAGAAGGATTCCAAGACCATTGTTTCTGAAAAAAACATCAATTACTATTTGTAAAAAAAAGCAAGGCAATCAAAAGTCAATCAAATAAATCATGAAGTCAAAGTTCCTTACTTGAAATTGTTGCCAATAAAAATTGATCGTTTCTCGTTCTAGATACCTCCATGACCATCCATTAGGATCTTGGTAGGCCTCAAAGAACCTACGAATGGACGTAGATAACTGGGTGCCACCATCTGCGGCAAACCTTCATACATAAACATGTTCTAATTAGTCTACGAAATACATAAAAATATAAAAAATGCAACAAATAATAATACGTACCTAGTATCATCAGGCATCCATGGTAGGGGTGGTCGTGGATGCGGCGTCGCAGAGGTTGAGAGAACGTCAAAGCAAGGGGTTGAGGTCGTTGAGCTGTGGGTTGAGGGTTAGAACGTGTTCGAGGTTGAGGTTGAGGTTGGGAAGGACGAATGGGGTAGTTTATTTCCGGATGGTCATTGTAAGACTCATACGGTTGATCGGTTCTTAGGTTAATCATTTGTCCATGACTATTTCTCATTCGAGGCATCCTTAATAAAACAAATTTATTTGTGTTTATAACTAACAATTTTAATTTTTAATACTTATGCAAGATAATTTTTAGTACATATGCAAGATAATTAATTCAATATAAATTAATTCAATAAATTTATTTGTGTTCTTGATAAAAAAGAAACGAAAATAATCAATAAAACATGTAAAAAACGCCCCCAAAAACGCCCCAAAAACCACCATAAACCCCTCACCACCACCATAAACCGCCCCCCACCACCATAAAAAAATCGAAAATTTAACCCTAAAAATATCAACAAAAATAGGTAAAAAAATGAAAACCCACAATATCTCGAAATTTCGAAAATAACCCTAATCATTCAATAATGTCGAAAATACATGTAAATAAATCCTAATCATGAAAAGAAGACTAACCTTGTAATGTCAAAAATACATGTGAAAAATCGAAAATAATCATGCAATAATGTCGAAAATATCTCAAATAAACCCTAATAATGTCGAAAAAACCCTAATCATGAAAATTTAACCCTAAAAATAATCATGTAAAATAATCAAATAATCATGTGAAATTATCAAATAATCATGGAACATGTAAAATAATCTTGTAAAACGAAAATGAACAATAAAACATGTAAAAAAAAATTCTATTTTCGATAAACATACAAAAACAACCAGAAATTCACCAAATTATCCAAATAATAAAAAAAAAGTTAAAAAGAAGACTACCCTTGCACCGTTGGAGAGTAGTAGGCAATGAAGTAGTCGGGGATGGTCTGAATTGAGCCCAAAATGACGTCGGAGATGAAGAAGTTACAATAAGGTCGTCGGAGTTAGAGGGAAATGAGAGAAAAGAAGAAATTAGGGTTAAAGAGGAGTAAATGAATTCGTGTTTTTGGTGAAAATTTTTGTATTTATATCAGTTATTTTCCGACTAAATACCGACTAGAATGTAGTCGGTACATAGTCGGTGCTCTTTTGTACTAGCTCAGCTACCATAATAAATACCCATCGTTAACTTTTCAGAAGACGTGGGAAAGGTAAAAAACTTTTCAGTATACCGACCAACTTCCGACTAGATTCCAGTCGCAAAGTAGTCGGTGTACTGAAAAGTTGGTTTCCATCCCAAGGCGTCAGACTAGTCAAAGAAGCTTCTTGGATACGTTTCTCATTAAAATTTTCGACTACCTTCCTACTAGGTTTTAGTCGGAAATTAGTCGGAGGTTTTGGCGATTTGAAATTTTACGCGCCTTTGTATTTTTGGTATATTTATTATTTTTGTTATTATTATTATTATTATTATTATTATTATTATTATTATTATTATTATTATTATTATTATTATTATTATTATTATTATTATTATTATTATAGGATAACAAATTATTCATTGGGTTACATAATTGTCATCGACATCATCGTCGTCCGATAATACAAGATCTTCGTCGGTGTCTTCTTCATTTTTTTCAATATAATCAATCGTTTCAACTAGCACTAACAAATCACATGTTGATCACGCAACGGTTCGACTATTGTCTCTGCAGCATCTTCATTCAATACAAAATCTGGTGATTTCTCTTCCAGTTCGAAAGTCATTTACTCGAAGTGCTTTGATCTGACTTTGCAAACAGCTCGCCAATCTTTCATGTTTTGCCTTAAACTGAGATAAGGTAAATAATGCGCTTGTTTTTTACATTAAGCTTTAAATGTCGAAGGTACCTGTAATTTAAACCAAATATTAATTAGTAAGACATACTCACTTGTAAACTAAATAATAGATAGTTTAGAAATTTAATTACCTCTCAAAGGGATACATCCAGCTATATTGTACCAGACTAACAATCCTTGCCTCGTAAGCTAGATGAACCTGCAGATGTTCCATGACATCGAAGAATGTTGGAGGAAATATAGTCTCTAACTTACAGAGTACCACTGCAATTTCCTCGTCCAACCTCCACATATCAGCTGCAGAAATCTTCGGAGAAGTAAGACTTCTAAAGAACAGACTAAATTCAGGTCCAGCTTCACATACTTTCGCTAGCAGCAACTCCCGAAATGCTATGGCAATTAGTCGCTGCATGAACACATGACAATCATGACTCTTCATCCCAAATATTTGATGTTTAGCCATGTCGATAATCCTGGCCAAATTTGACACATACCCATAAGGAAATCTTAGAGTTTTAAGCCACTCTAGAAGGACAACCATTTGTTGTCTGTTTAGTGTGTATGAGGCCTTAGTGATGGTAGAACCAACTGGATGCAATTCCGACCGGATGCCGAGCTCGGCTAAATCTTCACGTGCCTTGAGATGATCCTTAGTTTTCCCCGGCACACACATTAATGTATTGAAAATATTATCAAAGAAGTTCTTCTCAATGTGCATCACGTCAAGGTTGTGACGGATCATGTTCGTGCTCCAGTACAGTAGATCCCAAAAAATGCTTTTCTTCTTCCATCCAACATAATACTTACTGATTTCTTCGTTGTACTCAGCTGCATCGTCTTCAAAAACCCGTAAAAAGCCAAAACGATCCAGCTCCTCTAAAAGCTCATTTCCCGTACTTATGTCAGGACTAACATCCTTCTCAACAGCTCCACGGCTGAAATGTATCCAAATTCTGCGGTAGGGTGCCTATTATCTAAAAATCTCCTGTGTGAGTCAAACCAACTCACTTTTCTGCTGTGTCTTAGATAGACAGCTTTGGATTCATCCATGCAGTATGGACAAGCGTGCACGTTACACTCCACCCCGACATCATTGAATAAGCTGGAAAGTCGTTGATTGTCCATATCAAAGCAGCACGAAGATGAAAGTTCTGCCTCTTAGACACGTCGTATATCTGGATCCCATCTTCCCACAATAGCTTTAACTCGTGTATCAACGACTGTAGGTATAGGTCAATCTTATGTTTTGGATTGTTAGGACCGGGGATGATCACCGTTAAGAACATGTATTGTTTCTTCATGCACATAAAGGGTGGAAGGTTTTATGGAGTTAGTATTACGGACCAGCATGAATATTGTTGTCTCGAGCTGCCAAATGGGTTGAAACCATCTGTACACAACCCCAGTCTCACATTTCTCGTCTCCCTAACAAAATATGGATGGGTGGCGTTGAATGTTAACCAAGCTTCACTGTCTGAGGGGTAACACATCTCTCCATCTTCTGAACGGTGCTCCGCATGCCACCTCATGTGGTTATCAGTAGTCGTAGAAACATACAACCGTTGTAGCCTAGGACCGATGGGAATGTATTGGAATTGCTTTCTAGGGCTCTAATTTGCTATCCATCTAGAAACCCCACACTCATCACATTGTGTCATACTCGCTGTGGGGCCCTAATATATCATACACCCATTGACACAACAGTCAATCTTCTCTACCGGCAATCCAAGAGCCGAAATTTGTTTCTTCGTATCGTAAAAACATGTTGTCATCCGATTACCTTTCGGTAACATTTCAATAATGAATTGACATAATTCATCGTAAAGTCTCTCTGGAATACGAAAGTCCGTCTTCAGGCTAGACATCCTTCCTATGACCGACATCTGAGAATGCGTTTCGCAACCAGGGTACAGAGGTAAGTTGGCAACTCTTAACATTTCAAAGAATTGTTTTGATTGGGGGTTCGGATCTTCGTCAATAAGCATGGGCGAGTGTGGCACATTTGCGACGACATCATCGCGATGAGGTAGACAATGATGATGTGTATCGCGAAAAGTATTCGTTGTTGCATCGTACACCATTTGTGCATACGGATTTTAAACCGTGTTCTACTGTTGCTCTGCTGCAGCCGACTCATTCTTAATTGGTGCACCGTTAAAACATTTGTGCAGGTACCAATCGTAGTAGTTTTCGACAAAGCCCTTCTTTAATAGATGATCTCTTACAAAATCTGGAGCCCACAGTCTACGGTTATCACACCGTTTACACGGACCTCTAACCTCATCTGCATTTTTTCTCGATGCAAATTGTATAAATTGTTCGACCCCTTTTAAATGTCTATATTATAAACTCCTTTACAACTTTGCTTATACATCCAACTTCTTTCATTACGTAAGTCCATTGATTTGTGAAATAATAAATACCACGTTTATTAATAAAACAAATACCAGACATGCAACAACTTTTTCAGTATACCGACTACTTTCCGACTAAAAACTAGTCGGTATACTGTCGACACATAAAAAGTAGTGCCTTATTAAGAATCCTATCAGCCAGTTGTTGGATTTTAAATTTTGAATTTACCGACCTACCTGCGACTAAGAGGTAGTCGGAATTTGGTCGGTATGTTCATAGTTGTCTTCATGAATAAATGTTGTCAGGCCACCTTTTTGACTGATTTGACGTTTGAAATAACGACTATTTTGTGACTAAATACCAGTCGCAAGTTGGTCAGTAAATTTACTTTTAAAAAAAAAATTTAATGAGTTTTTTTGGGGCCATTTTTGGGTAAAAATTATAAGTACTAAATTGAAATAGTGGTTTTTCTTAATTATTTTCTCGTATGTACTATTAAAAAATAAAAACTTTATAGTACGCATACAAGAGAATAATTAAGAAAAACAACTATTTCGGTAAAGTACTCATAACTATTACTACAAAATGGCACAAAAAAAAAGTTCATTAAAATTTATTTTTACAATTTAATATAACATAATATAAATGCACATTATTAAAAAAAAAATTTTAATAAGTTTTTCGCACTGTCATTTTTCCGTAAAATTAATAAATACTAAATAGAAATAATTGTTTTCTTAACAATATCCTTGTATGTAAGAACAAAAAGTGAAACCGTTAAATATATGTTTCTCAAATCTAAGTAAACTCAGCATCTTAAGAATTTATTGCTGCAAAATTTAAGTAAATAATACGATATGATGCTGAATGTTTTCAAATTTGAGGAACATATTTTCATCAATTCTAACACATTTTTATAGTACCATGAGAATATAATTAAGAAAAACTACAATTTCGGGTAAGTACTTATAATTATTAGAAAAAAATATCCGCAGCGAAAAGCTTATTCAAATTTGTTTTAACAAAAAATACATAAATATATATATTATATATAAATAATGCAGATAAATATATAATATAAATTAAAGTAACCAAAATATAGCTAAAATCATACCTTAATAGTGTATAGCTCGAATTCTTGTCCTTGTTAATTGGGAGAAATAATGTAAATTTTTTTTGAAGTAAAAAATAATGTAAATTTAAATGAAAGAGATTAAATTATTAGGATTATTTGGAGATAATAAAGGAGAGAGAAAGTGTAGATGAAAAATGTAAAAAACAATTTACGTGGGGGAGGGTATTTATAGAAAGATTAGGATAATTTCCGACTAATCTCCGACAAAACAAGTAGTCGGCAAATCACCGACCAACCTCCGACACATAAGGTAGTTGGTAAGTTTCCGACTATCCTATTAGTCGCTATACAGTCGAAATTTGCCTACCACAACTGTTCAGTAGGAATTTAGTCGAAAATTCCGACTGTCTGTAGGTAGTCGATATTTTAGTCGGAATTTTCCGACTAAAAGAGGGTACCCGCCTAGTCGAAGATTTTAGTCGGAATTTTGTCATTTTTTTGTAGTGACTACAACGATTCATTATCAAGTGTTATTATAAGTTTCATAACCGAAACAATACCGAACTACGTTATTATTGATGTTGATTTTCTTTGGTGTTTGTGAATTGTTATTGTTTCTTTATTGTTTTGGGTGATTTGCTTCCACCGTCCGCACACATACTCTAATAAGATAAGCGGTCTATCAAACTCCCTATTCCATTAACTTTGAAAATAAAATAGCACTGTAGCGCTACATTGTAGATTTGTAGATTCATGCTAACTAAACTAAATATAAATACTTAAATAAAATAAATACTTATAATACATTTTAATATTGCAATACAATCTGAATATTTATCATTACTTGATTAATCCAACAACTTAAAAACCTATATAAGGTAATAAGCTAAAAATTGTACTACTAGGACTTAATTATAGGAAAATAAATTAGGAGTTAATTAGGACCATCTGTTTGAGATTAAAAGGATAAGCAAGGTTTTTAGGGCCATTGTAAGCCTTTAAAGCTAGGTTCCTATGAACTGCTTGAGTTGGATGAAAAGCATCCCAAAAAGCATATTGATCTCTGTTCAAACATGGTATTGATAATGGAAGACACATTTTTTCTGCATTATTTCTCCCCACTCCACAACATGCTCTGTCCAACTCCGTCAACCCTGCAATTGCATTTATTCATATTTTTTTACTTTTACTAAATTAAAGACATTTTCGCTCTAAATACATTTTAATATACTCTTCCATTTCTTTTGGAACCATGTAAACCTTTTATTTTAGATTATAATATTTTTGGACATGATTGCACCATTTAAGCATATTTTAATTTTCGTTTTTTCCTAATAAACCCACAAAAGGATAAGAAAATAACCCATGCCCACCCAACTGAATCCATTAAACTTTGTGTCATCCCCTATAATACAAGGATAGAGAAGTGATATTTCATGTAAAAACGTAAGTTGATGATCGAGATATATACATATTTTAAGTTTTGTATTTATTTTACTAATCTTGTACCAATATATGGGAAAATATTGTTGTTTACATTATTTGGTACAAATAGACAATAGTTGTTTTGTAAATCCAAGTTTATTTTAGTTTTATACTTACTTGCAAAATTAAAAAAATGATTCTCGCTCGTTTTTGACTTACCATATGTGGAAGGATGAGTAAGTATCTCCATTAAACCTTGAAAAGTATCCCCAAAAACAAAGGTTGCATTTGGGTGGGTGACCTTAAGCTGATCAACAAAAGTTTTAAGCCTTGTATTGAACATTTGAATCACATCATTTTCGAAATCATTGCATTTACCAGGTGGCAATCGGGCTGCTGTTTTATGAGAAGGGGTACAACCAATTGGCCCTACTCCAGCTAAGAAGAATCGTCGTAATCCTTGATCGTATAGTGCCTGATAATTATAGTTTAGTACAAATACTAGTGGGTGAAAATCGACTAGTTTAACCAAATCCAACAAACATGTCTAAAATAATAGGAAATACTATAACACGGAAAAAACACTAGATATTAAAGAGACGACAACCGACGACATAAAAAGCTCCTGACAGGGGAAAAGCCATAGGAAGAGGACAACTAATATCCATACCTCCCAAACAAAAAACATTTAGGAAGACTATGCAATACAACATTCATCAAAGAGCAAACTACAAACGCACAATAATCCCAACAAACATCCCATGGCCCAAGAAACCACAACCAAACAACTAAACCGCACAAAAAAAAAAAAAACCCTACAAAAAATGTAAAAAACAAACAAAATTAAACACTCTTCAAAATTCCTTGTTATAATATTTTCTATATTTCAAAACAAAATGTGTAAAATATGAAAAACACTCTTTTAAGTTATTATTACCGTGATTTGGTTAGAGTAAAGATGAATGACAGTATCAGCATACTTGTCGGGCTTAAATTTAGAGCGAGTCGGGTAACCCGGATTGAGATAATTGTTGACATAGTCGTTGCTTCCCAGGATCACCACAGCTAAAGCCTTTTCAAGATATTGCTGTAGCTCTTGATCACTCATATGGTTTTGCAATTGCTTCTTTGTCATCCCAAAATTTTCAACTTGTTTACTGAAACTAAATCTTTCCCCCTGTCACATTTTAAACTTGCCCATTAGCTATTATCTATTCTAGCCATTAGTTATTAGCTACTCATGTCCAATTGCATCTATTCATAACCGTTTGAAAAATAACTCACATGTCATATTTAAATATTAAAATGAGAAAAACTTGAATATTAACTTAATAAACTACTAAAAAGTAACAACTATGCTCTTGTGTATCTTTTATTGTATACAAGCTCACAAGGTCGACTATATTGGTGGAGCTCCATGAGCTACTGCTCAAGGCCCCGATTTATAGGGGGCCTCAAATTTTTTCTAGAAAAATTAGAAGAATGCCAAGTATTTTAGAGGCTTGTTGAGAATAGAAGAACTGACGACTACGATTGATTTAAAGGGATAATTATTGAACTTGGTAGGCGTAAAAGTTGTTTGTCGCTATTAATAATGACTTGACTCGATCTGTTTAACCCCTTTTCTAAGGTTTTCTTAATTTTATGAATAATACGTCATGAAATATATATTATGCGCCATCAGGAGTGTTCCATCCGGACAAGAACCGGTTGGACCGGAATCTCGAATATGCTAAGACCGGAGACCGGACCGGTTCCATCCGGTCCGATTCCGGTCTAACCCGGATTCCATCCGGTCCGGTCCGGGTTCGGACCGTTAGACCGGAAATAATTTTTGATGCCAAAAATAAATTAAAAAAAATGTAAGATTTTAAAATAATTTAGCTAATTAATTATTGTAATATTAAAATATTTAAGTTAAAAAATTATTTTGTGTTGAAAATAAAATTTTTAAAGCCCTTTAAATAAGTATAAACATAATAATCATAAATATTAATTCCCTTCAAAATCACTTTTTTGTACATTCGGTCCAACCCGAATTTTCCGGGTTTAGACCGAACCGAAAATCCGAAATGGTGAATATGTAAGACCCGGAGGCCAGACTAGACCCGGTTCCGGTCCAGACCGCCGGTCCGGTCTCATTTTGCACGCCCCTAGCGCAATGTACATATCTTACAACATATGTTTGGTCAATATCTTGATCCATTGATTAGCAACGGCAAAATGGATAATCATTTAGAATTTAAACTCTTTTGGTGTCTAAGAGATTATTTACATGTACAACTATAATTACTCAAATTAATATGAGTTACTATTGTTTTTTTATAAAGTAATTAAAATATAAACAATAAAATATAAAATGACTATTATATTATTTTGTTACGCCTTAAATTTTAAATGGCCCATTTTATTTTTCGTTCTTAGGCCAAAAAGCAAGAGACCACTCTAGTAGCTATCATGAAAAAAATAATTTCATAAAAGAAACAATGACCTTTCAAGATAATTGTTTATTTTTCAAGAGGGTGTCAAGTTTCCCTCGAAAAATTTAGGTTATCACTCTTTGCTGTAAATTTTAAATTGAAAAATTATCAATAAAAACACGTGTTTTAGTACTTTATTAATGGTATTTTAAAAATTTTTGAATGTTCAATTATACCCTATATTATTTAAAATTTTCAACCATGACCTTATACTTTTTTTCGCTTATAAATAGTTGAATATTTTTCTTTTTTTATTTTTCAAATTTAAAAACTAAAACAAAACCTTAACTTATACTCCACCTCCCTCACTTCTCTCGATAAGCCTTTTCTTCGATTTCTTATGATGATTAACAACTTGATTCAGACCACCATTTTAATTTATTTAATTTCTTTTGACTTATGATGCAAATATTAAAATTGCTTTAAATGCAGAAAATCTATCATTGCCTCTATAGGTGAACACTGAACAGTGGCGGATCCAAAATTTAAAATCTTGGGTAGCACTAACCATGTTGAATCAAATTAATTCAAAAATTCGGTAAAGTCTTATTTGTAAAAAGAACAACTCAAAAATTTTTCATTATTATAAATTGACCTGTAAGTAAAATTAAATATCGCACTTGCATGTCACTGCCACTATAAAATAAAAAGTGATAAATGTCAAATGTCATCCAAATCACATCGTACAAAGTTATACGTTACAAGTTACAAGGAGATCAATGAACAAATATATGCAAATGAGATTTTGCTTGAATCGTCTAATCGCTTACTATTATAAAATTAACTTTTTTATAATTTTAAATGTACATATTTCAATATATAAATGATTAAAATAATATATTATATTTCGTAAAAAGTTAAATGTAGCAAGTATAGTGAAAGGGAGGAAGTATAAGGTAACAAAAATAGAAAATTATTTTTGTTAAAAAAAACATGGGTAGTCAATGCTACCCATTGTTATAATGTACATACGCCTATGTAGGTGGATCCACATGCATGGGGGCCTTCGGTGGCACGTGCCTCCATGCAAGTTGAAAAATAAAACAAGTTTTTGCAGCATTTTCGTTTGAACAATGGTGCCACTCTTATTTTTTTTTTATTTCGTCCTCATACTATCTTTCTATGATTAACCACTCGTTTATATATTTAGTTATTTATTGGTCTCTTTCTCGAACCAAATTTTTTTTCACTAGCTTTCACAAATTTTACACTAGGTGTAAAGTGAAAGTAACAGAGAAAGTAGTTGTTAATGCTCTTCAATCTTGCTAGACATTATATATGAATTAGAATAAAAATTTTTTTTTCGATTATAATTTTTTTTTAATTTTTATCATTAAGACATTAGTTTACTAATGTTTTTAAAGTGTTATGTTTGTTTGAATTTTGTTTGAATTATGTTAGAGTGTCATCTTTTTCAATTTTATTGTTTTTATCTTTGAATGTGTTGTTGTTAGAAATATTCAAAATAATGGAAAATTTTGTTTTGCAAAACATTTAAGCAGAGAATGTGTTTGTTAGATTTTGCTTTAGACTATGTTCGGATGACGTTAATTATATTTCATTGATATTTTTGGTTGCCACTATTTGAGATGAGAACTACGTTAATTGATCCCTTAGATATTATTTTGGCTTTAGGTTTAGATTATTATACTTCTATATGTCATTTTACCGAAATAAAATATTTTAATTGTTAATTTTACAAACGAAACATTGTTGAAATTGCAGCAAACTTCTCTTAAAATCTTGTTCATTTAGGGTGTGTTTGGATTGAAGAAAATGGAGAGAAAGGAAGGGGAGAGATTTGGAGGGAGGAGATATCCCTTGTTTGGATAGCAAATTGGGAGGGAAGGGATTTGGAAGGAAAAGTTGGACAAGTTTTATTAAGAAGACAATCTCTCCTAAAGAGGAAAGATTTGGAAGGAAAACACTTTCCTTCCTTTTCCCTCCCCTTCCCTTCTAAACAAACAATATACAATTTTCCTCCTTATCCCTCCCTTTCTTTTCCCTTCCTTTCCTTCCCCTTCCCTTCCTTTCTTTTCTCTCCTAATTTGCTATCCAAACATAGTGTCAGTGGTTTCATTGGGACCTTAAAGCTTGGATACGCCCCTTTTAGCCTCCACCTAATTTCACATTACCGTAATTATAACATTATTTATGACTCAGAATATAGTACTAGTAGTTAAGTGTATATGCTCCTACATGTAAACGGTGTTTGAGCTCCAATCTCAAAATAATTTAACATAAAAAACTCTGGGTTTTCAGTAAAGAGAGGATGCCACATGGGATTGGGAAGGTAACATAAGAATCATTTAAAAATCTCTGAATATGAAAAATGTAAGGTGACTCATAGGAAAAATATGAGGAGATAAGATGGATGAATTTAGCTTCAAAAAGTCATCAATAACTCAATGGAGAATTGGTGTGATGGTGGGTTTAGACAAGTGAGGTATAATTAATGAAATACTAAAACACAGAAGTAGAATTGATAATTTCACTTTAAAATGTTCACTAACGAAACAATGATATAAGATTCGTTCAAGTTGTTAAGAGTAGTAATTTTGAATTAGACGTTTAGGAGCACAAATTATTACCATTTGTTTTAAATTTAATTTAATCTAATGGATACATAAGATAAGAAATGTTTGTATGTATTAGGAAAGGAAAATACTAAGCCTTGTCCACTTTCTTCAAGAACACCACCAGCAGCTGAGGCGTAGTTTACACCAAACATGATGTCTCGGTCAGTTGAAAACGGATTTGCAAAGGGTGGAATATAAGGTATTCCTATTAGCTCACCTACACAAAAAATATAGCTATCGATTATTCAATTACTTCTACTGAGAAACAATAAAAAAATCAAATATCCAATCTTATGTAATTATAAATAAACTTAAAAAGTGTACAATAGTAAAATCATATATTGTCATGTATTATTATACTCCATATTCTTTTTAAGAGGACGATTTGTACTTCTATATTCCAAGTAAATAGGGTTTTAGTGACTAGCGTGAGAGGCGTGGAATAGAATATATAACACATATATCTAGGCTTTAGCCATTAACCATTTCCTCGAATATTAAATGAACAATAAAGAAAATTAAGAGATTGAGATGAATAGGATTTACAAAGAAAATCGATTATCGTTTTTCCATTGGTGAATCTTCCGGTGGGTCCTTGATAGAAATCAATCCCATAAGGTAAGAAATTTGCTTTGGCTTGAGCATTCAAGTAGTTGTTGTTTCCATTGTCAACAAGTGAATCTCCATAGACATACATTGCTGTAAATTGTTGACCACTTGCTAACCTAATAAGTAAAACAACATAAACCAAAACTACCATGTTGCTAATATTAAGCATTCTCATGATCCATATATTCTTCATGATATTAGCTATGTTTTGTTATGAATTTTTTAATGTGTATGTAATATTTAAAGGATATGTACACAAAAATTTAGCTCAACCAAATAACCCTATATATAGTAAAAAATGTGTTCTTTTACGTCCACAAGTAACCTATTAAATTAAAAGGTTCACTTTTTTTATCATCAATGGTTGTTAGTTTATTGTTTTTATTCCCACATTGCCTCCTTGAAAACTTTCTTTTCATTTATGCTTTTATCCTCGTTTCGTTCCCTTTTTTCAAACTATTTTAAACCTAGCTAGATTTGGTAATTTAGTAATTTAATTATAGTAATAACTTATATTTTCATGTTTTTTTATATTTTATTTATTGGTAATTATTTTATTTAGTCGTGGTACTTGAGTTGAATATTAGCGTTAAAGTTATTATCCAAACAACTTTAACTCAAATTATTGATTAAGTATTTTGTTCCCACTACAACATAATTTGCTTTTAGTGGGATATATTTAGCGACATTTAATTTAAATGTCGCTATTTCAAATTTCTTATAGTGTATATAGAGGTTTTAGTGACATTTATTAGACCCTTTAGCAGCATATTAAAAAGTCACACTAAAGCTTTTAGCGACATAGGATCTAGTGACATTTCTCACAAATGCCACTATAGACTATAGTGACATTTACATATGCCACTAAAGACCAAATTAAGTGTCGCTAAATCACTTTATTGTTGAAGTTAAAATAAAAACCAATAATTACTACACTAAAAATATGAATCAGTGGCATTTTTTTAATGCCACTAAATCCAATGTCGCAAAAGGCTAAATTTGTTGTAGTGTCCTAACCACTAAACCACATATTTTTATTGTCTCGACAAGTGTGAAAAATAAAATGAGACGATTAACCTGATAGGAAGGAGTATATAATTTACAAAAATTCTATATATGTTTAAATATATAACAATTACATTATAAAAAGTATATTTTGGAGTAATTATATACAAATTCCTTTACTTAATACTCCTATTAAATTAGAAACCCTCTTTTATTTTTGAGTCAGGTGAGTTTCCTTACCCTTATTAAAAGAATACAAATTAGAAACACTCTTTTATTTTTAAGTGAGGTGAGTTTCAAAAATAATTATGTATCCATTATTCATGTTGTCTTGCCATAAAAAAGATTAAATTTAGTTGAGCCTGATCATTTGAAGTAGATATATGTGTTAATATATATTTATTGTAGGTGAAATATGTGTTTATAGAACGTGAAATGTGTTTAAGATTTTGCAAGTCGGTTTATCTTTTTACGTGCTTTTTAGTCTATTTTTTGCCAATTTTGAACAGATAGTTACTCAAAAAGATGGTTTTCACAATGATTTGTATTATTAATTAGACACGTTAAATGTATAATTTTTGAAAGAAAGAAATTAAGTTTCCAACTCAGACACCTTAATGCCAAAAGTACATGCATGTAAAAGTTTCGTCCATCCTGTTCACCCTTACATTTAATTCACTTGTGATCAAATCATTAATTATGCTCTAATATAAGTTCAATTTAGTTTTATTTGAACAAGTCTAACAATTTAGACTAGCTTACCAAGTCTAAGCAATTCGAATTAGTGCTAATGAAAGAATTAATGATTGTCACTTTATAAAACAAAAAATTAAAAAGTATATTGTTAACTAAATTAAATGGAAAACTCAATGTGGCATCCTCACAAAGATTTTTCATATGGAATAAATTAAATTTATCAATTACTCCCTCCGTTCCCTATTGATGTTCTCATAGGGAATGTTCACGAGAATTAAGAAAAAGTGAAATCTTTTAGATAGTGGAGATATTATTTTATTGAATAATAAATTTGATGGAGAAAAAGTGGGGACTACAAATATTAAAAAAGTATTTAAAGAAAGTTAGTTGAAAAAATATAGGGACCACAACTAATTAAAAAATGTCTTTATGAAGTTAGTGGGAAACATGTGGGGACCATAAGGAATATAAAAATGTTAAAATGGAGTTAGTGGAAGATATGTGGGCCCATAATCATTATTAAAATATTAAAATAAGGATGAGTGAGGTTATTTTTGACCAAAATTTGTGATATAAATGGAAAGATTCCTAATGAGAACAATAATTGAAACACCCTAAAATGAAAAGTGGGAACTTCTTTAAGGAACGGAGGAAATATTACATTTATCAAACTACATAAAGTAAAATTTATTCTATTTAATTAAACTAAATTAAATCCACCTATCATAACATATATTAAACGAATTGTTAAACGACAAATGACAGCTTTTATAAGCTTTGCCTAATGTTATTTTTTAACTAACTAATTCAATTGACAGCGCATTATATTTGAATTTGGCAACTCTACACTTTTTTTAAAAAAAATGATTACAAAATAGTTGATAAAAGTAGAGTGTAATATTTCATAAAATCTTTGATCAGACCATAAATTAACAATTTATAGAACAAAAATAATTCACAAGTTTTAATAAGTGTGACATTCAATTTTAGCAGTTTTTATATATTCTTCAAATATCATTGTGCCAAACATTACTTCCTTCTATTCACCTAAGGTATCCTAGTTACTTTTGTGATACTATTTCCTCTATTACTCTTAAATTATATTTTATTTTTAATCTATAAATTAAAATATAGTCAAATATGATCTTATTTTATTCGTTTTAATGTAAAGTCTATAAATATCAACTTTTTATAATTTTTGGCTATTCATAATTAGATAAATTAAGATTTATATAAGTGCAATAGATAGAGCATGGGCGAAGCCACGTGGGGCCGGAGAGTAAAAATATTACAAAAATTACTATAGTTCAATGGTTAACACATGTGTAATTTAAGGTTAAGAGATCAAATCCAAATTTAAAAAATTATATTTTTATAGACTAATAAATTTATATTATAATGTCATTACTATTTATCTTTCATAATTTAATATTCATCTCTTTTAGTTTGTATATATATTTTTCCATCTTAATTTTAATAGTGTATTTTTGGAGAATTATTAGGCAAATATAAAACACTTAGTTTTTTCAAAAATATTAGAGAAGCTTCAACTTTATTTATTGTTAAATATAATATTTGCAATGACTCAAGTTCATTTCAGTTTATATGATTTTAATATTTTCATAGCTTAACTAGTGCCTAATGGTGTTCGTTCAGGTCATCGTTGATTTTGTGTTAGGTGTTTCGGGTGGGCTTAAAATTGGATTTTGTGTCTATATTGTTTTTACATAGTTGAAAATCATTTTTAAAGTCGAGTCAAATCGAATTCAGTTACAATGTCTTGTAAATTTCAAGCCATCATGTCTGTTTCTAAAATCCGTTGTTTGTAAAAAAAATTTCTAGTATATCGACAATGTGCCCCCCTAAGTCAAAATCCTGGCTTCACCCCTGAGATATAGTGCATAAAGTAAATAGAACACTTGAAGCCAGACCGACTATTAGGAGGAGCAGCATGAGCTCCCGCTCAGGGCCTCATATTTTTGCTATATGGTTAAAATTAAAATGAGGACACTTTGTGTATTGTTTAGCGAAAGTAAATGGATAAAGAGAGTATTAAAATTTAATGCATTCGATTTCAATCTATTTTTAAAAGATAAGTATATAAATCCGCTAATAAATTTGTATTATCAGCATGTATTGAATGATTAGGATATACTAATATAAATTATTCTAGGTCAGCAATATAATATTTAGGATAAATTTCGTGAATCACACGATTTCTAGTTATAATGATTGTCGCTTTTCTATCCCACCAAGTACTTTTATAGTTAGATAGAAGCCATTTTTGGCATAAGCAAGCAAAGGTGCTCATGCAAAAATGCATATTGCCTCTAAATCAAGGGCATCATATATTATCTTTTACTTATTTCGTTTATTACAATTGTTTCTATTTTTCATTTAAGACTATTTTATTTGTTAATCTCTAAAGAATTTTTTTATTTATATCTTAAACTTTGGACATAATTAATCTTGTTTATCCCCATTTTAATATTCTGTTAATGTTTATGACCATTACATATTTTAATTAACTTTATTTTAAAATCTTTTTAATGCTTATGATACCCACATGTTTCCAATAAACTTTTTAAAATATATTTTTAATGATTGTGGTCGTCATATTTATTTCACTAATTTTATTTTAGTATGTTTTAATATGTTTTAATACTTATGATCTTTAATATAAAAGAAAGTTTTAATTGATACAACTATGAACGGCGGCCCGAGTATAATTTTATATTAATTTTTCTTTAATTTAATTGATTTTTTGTACAGTATACCTCATAAATAATCATGATGAAAGGACTTATAAAATTGTCAAAATGGCTGGTTGTTTCCTAGCATAAAAACATGTAATGCTCAAATTAAGCATAGATATAGTGCTTAATTAAGGTATCAAAATCAAGCCAACGTGTTTGCTGTTATAGCCTAGCATGTTTTGCCATTGAAGAAGTTAGATTGAAGCATAATATTTGTGATCCTCAAAACAAAAAAAATTAAAATAAAAAAACAAAGCATAATATTTGTGAAGCAAATGACAAAATATAACGTGGCCCATGTCTTATAAACCAATACATCATGCCTAGGGCTGTAAATTCGATTACTTGGTTTGGTTTTGGGTCGGATTTCATCGGGTTCGAATATTCTTGGGTTCACGAGGTGATTTAGCGCTTTGATTCAGAACGATTCGATTACGGTTTCAATCGAGTACGGGTCTATATCGGGTTAATACCACGCTGGGTCAGTTTCGATTTCGGGTCATATCCATTTCAGTTTGGATCTATATCGGGTTCGGTTAATACAATTTGGATCCAATCAGTTATGCTGCAGGTCGAATTGAGTTCGATTAAACTATGGGTCGTGTTATTTTTTTTAGGTTAACGTTAATTCGAATTATTTTGGTTTGGGTTGACTTCGGATCAATTATATCATTTTTGAATTGTGCATTTAGTTATTCTCAGGATTCGGGTCGATTAAAATCCAATTTATTTGATTAAGTTTGATGTCGGATGAAATTTATGGTTATTATTAGGGGTGTTCATAATAACCCGATTCGAAAAATTTGATCCGGTCGAGTAATTTACCCAATTTTCGCAAATCGGATAATCCGAGTCTGGTACCCGATTTTAAAATCGGATACCGGATCCTGATTTGGTTCACGACTTTTTGGAAACCGAGTATCCGGTTTTATTTAATTATTATTATTTTTTTCTTTTTTCGTAAATAAAATGATTATGATATCTCTTAAGCTAACCTTCAATTGAATATTTTTTGAGAGTTAATATTTGAATCTTATAATTGTTCTTACTTAAACCCATAAACAAAAATATTATTCTTTTCATTTTCTTAATTAATCTTTTTTGACTTATTAAGTTAAACATTTTAGAGAATTTGTATTTGAATTTTATATAAAAAAATATTTTAAGTAAAAATAGAGATAAACAAACATATGGTTGAACGACAAAACGACAAAAAAATAAAAAATAAAAAAACATTCTAACAAAACCGGGAATCTGTTTTCCGACTCGGTTTAAACCGGGTCGGAACCGGATCGCAATTTTAGGTACCCGAAAAAGAGGGTACCCGGATTTCCGGATCCGGGTCGGC
>CM033451.1:10305931-10498611 GCA_019425755.1 Amaranthus cruentus | reverse complement strand
AATAGAGAGAACGGAGATAATCGCACCCTCACCAAGATTGATCACGCCATTGGGAATCTCCAATGGTTAGAAACCTTTCACCAAGTCAGTGCTTACTATGCAAACCATCAGTCCTCAGATCATACTCCTATCATTCTGAACCTTGAGTCGTACGAGCAAACTCAGAGCAGACCTTTCCGCTTCTTCAATTACTTGTGCGAGCACCAGGATTTCATCAGGGTGGTAAAGGAGGCTTGGGAGATCAGGGTAAAAGGGAGTGGCCTTCAAAGACTGTGGTACAAGCTGAATAATGTGAAAGCTAGACTGAAAGATCTGCATTCAAAGGAGTTCGCAGGTATCCAGGGGAAAATAAAAAAGTGGGAGGAAGCTCTAGAGGAAATTCAGAACAGAATGAAGAACAACCCCTTAAATGAAGATGATCATCAGCAAGAGAAAGAAGCGGCAACCCATCTGAGGAATTGGAGGAAGATTGAAATAAAGGCCCTTCTTCAAAAGTCCAGAATAAATTGGATCAAGCACGGAGATGAAAGCTCAGCTTATTTCCATGCTACCATCAAGGAGAGACAGGCAGCAAACAGCATATATGAGCTCCAGGATAGTGAGGGCAAGAGGATCAGCACCACCCACGAAATTCATAAAGAAATCACCCAGTTCTATGAACGCCTCCAAGGTACAGCTACGCCAAACCTAGAGATGATAGACAGAACAGTGATGAGAGAAGGTCCTCAGGTTGACAATGCAAATAGTCAGATGCTTATCGAGGAGGTCAGTGAAGAGGAAATCAGAGAGGCCGTGTTCGGGATGAATGATAACAAAGCCCCTGGTATTGATGGTTTTAATGCGTGTTTCTTTAAAAGAACGTGGGATATCATCAAGGAAGATCTGGTTGCAGCCGTGAAAGACTTCTTCAGCCAAAGAGACATGTTCCGTCCTTTCAACTGCACCTCAGTAACTCTCATCCCCAAGACTTCCCATGCCTGCAAGATAGGAGACTTCAGACCGATTGCCTGCTGCACAGTCGTCTACAAGATCATTTCTAGAATTCTAGCTGGCAGAATGCAGAAGGTGATGGGTAAAGTAATCGATCAAGCTCAATCAGGTTTTATTCCAGGGAGACTTATGGCTGATAATATTTTGCTTGCTGCTGATCTCATCAAAGGATACACAAGAAAGAACAACAGCCCCAGATGTATGATCAAAATGGATCTGCGAAAGGCTTATGATTCCCTCAGTTGGCCCTTTCTGTTCTCGGTCATGAGTGAGATGGGTTTCCCTCCAAGGTTTGTAGATTGGATTAAGTCCTGCGTGACTACAGTTTCTTTCTCTATCCTGGTGAATGGTTTACCTCTGAATCCTTTTGCAGCTAAGAAGGGCCTTCGTCAAGGGGACCCCATTTCCCCGTACCTCTTCGCCATAGCTATGGAATACCTGTCCAGGTTGATGCAGAAGCAGTGTAATTCTCCGGGTTTCTATTTCCATCCAAAATGCAGAGCCGCAAACATAACACACCTCCTGTTTGCAGATGATCTCCTGATGTTCTGTAGAGCCGACCTCACTTCAGTCAAGACTATGTTGCAAACCTTTAGCCGCTTCTCCAAAGCCTCTGGTCTAGAGGCTAACACTAGTAAAAGCAATGTTTATTTCTCTGGGGTTGATAATCAAGCAAAAGAAAGGATGATGCATTTCCTGCAGATGAGTGAAGGTAGTTTCCCTTTCCGTTACCTAGGGGTCCCGCTCCACTCCAAAAAGCTGAATTCTAAGGACTGTAGACCGTTAGTGGATAAAATCATAGGCAGAATCACCTTCTGGTCCTCGAAACTCCTCTCCTATGCTGGGAGAATCCAGCTGGTTCGCAGTATTATTGGTGGCATGCAAAACTTCTGGGCTCAAATCTTTTGTCTGCCGAAGAAGCTGATCAAGATGGTGGAAAATGTGTGTAGATCCTTCATTTGGACAGGGAAG
Organism: Amaranthus cruentus; assembly: GCA_019425755.1. Taxonomy (NCBI): domain Eukaryota; kingdom Viridiplantae; phylum Streptophyta; class Magnoliopsida; order Caryophyllales; family Amaranthaceae; genus Amaranthus; species Amaranthus cruentus. The sequence goes on along the minus strand of CM033451.1, from coordinate 10,496,649 downwards.
GATGGCTTGTCTCGGAAAGCTGCTATTGCTTGGGAGCAAGTGGTCTTGCCTTATGAAAAAGGAGGCATGAACATTCGCAATATGTATCTTTGGAACAAAGCAGCTTTGATCAAGCAGTTATGGAACATCACGCAAAGGAAAGAAAACTTGTGGGTCAAGTGGGTTCACGCGTTCTATGTGAAAAATCAGGAGATTCAGGATGTCAATCCGTCTATCCATGCCTCTTGGAGCATTAGGCAAATCCTCAAACAGCGATCCCTAGTGGAAAACCTTGGGGGATGGTCAGTCATCACGCAAGCAGGCGCATACTCCATTGGAAGGGTCTATGATCTTCTAATTGCTGACAAGCCCAAAGTTAGTTGGGGTAATATTATGATCCGTAACGTTGCGACTCCGAGTGCTAGATTCATCACATGGCTCGCTATCCAAAACCGATTGGCGACTAGGGATAGAATTGGTAAATGGCTCGACTTGACGGATGACAAGTGTGTGCTGTGCAATGGAACCAACGAAACGGTTCCGCATATCATGTTTGAGTGCGCTTATACTCGTGAGGTTCGCACTAGGTTATTCAAATTCCTCCCAAGAAGCTTGAACGAGCCAACTTTCATAGATGAAATCCAAAAAATGAACAAGCTCAATAAGAAGAAGACGGATCGGGCAAAGCTTATAGTGGGCATATGGACAGAAATGATCTACAGTATCTGGCAAGCTCGAAACAGAAGGATTTTTGATAATCGTGTAGGCAGTATGAAGGATCTTGTTGACTGTGGGCATATGGACCTGAGTATATAATACAAATCATTTGGAAAAAATAATATATATATATATATATATATATATATATATATATATATATATATATATATATATATTTTTTTATATTTATATATATATATTTTTATATATATTATATATTTATATATATATATATTTATTTTTATTTATTATTTATTTTTATATTTATATATATATATGTATATATTTATATATTTATTATATTTATATTTATATATTTATATATATATATATGTATTTTGGCAATTAATTTGTATTATATACCAAAGGAAGATACAACGAAAATGCTCCAGCTGGAAATTAACTCCAACCCGAGCCACCAAAAACACCAATTCTCCTTACAAAAATATGAGAGCGGAGGCCCAAACACCCCAAAAGAGACAACTACGTAAGTTACAAAACCCTAAAAACCCTCCCAGCAATTCTAAAGACTATACTGTCAATGACTTCCTTCAAATTCCTAGTGTGGTTATCAAAAATTTTTCTGTGGCGCTGCATCCAGATGCTGTAGATCATCTCCGTCCAAAGGCCTACTTTAAGCTTGGATCGATCCGTTTTCTTTCTGTTAATTTTTTTCATCCTGAGAATTTCATCGGGGAAGTTGGGATATTCTAACCTGCGTGGAAGGAAACTGAATAGGCGTAGTCTGACTTCCCGGGCGTACTGGCAGCCAAAAAAGAGGTGTTGAGCCGATTCACTCTCCCGACTTCACAGAGCACAAGTATCATTTGGGACCTCTATCCATTTCCCAACTCTATCTTTCGTCGCCAATCTATTCTGGATAGCAAGCCATGTGATGAACCTGGCACTTGGGCTGGCACTATTCTTGATCATGATGTTACCCCATGGGACTTTGGGGGCTTCCGCAATGCTTAACTCATACACCCTACCAATCGTGAACATGTCCCCGTTAGTAACTTTCTCCCAGCCGCCTAGTTTCTCCACTATCTCCCTTTGCTTGATGATCTTCTTAAAACTCCAGGATGCATGGATAGACACCCTCACATCGTGAACACCTTGAGCTTTCATATAGTAGCTGTGAACTCACTTAACCCAAAGATTATCCTTTTTACGAGCGAGATTCCACAAGTGCTTTAGCATTGCAACTTTGTTCCACGTGTACATATCTCTTAGATTTAGGCCCCCCTTTGAGAAAGGCAAGACCATTTGGCTCCACGCAACTGCTGCTTTCCTGGATAACCCATGTTTACCCGTTCAGATGAAGGATCTACAGATATCCTCTACCATCTTGATCTGTTTTTTCGGAAGGCAGAAAATTTTAGCCCAAAAGTTTTGCATGCCGCCAATAACACTGCGCACGTGTTGGACCCTCCCGGCATACGAAAGAAGGCGAGAGGACCAGTACCTGTATCTACCAATTATCTTGTCCACCAAGGGTCTACAATTCTAGATTTCAGCTTCTTGGAATGAAGGGGAACTCCTAGGTAACGAAACGGGAACTCTCCTTCTTCCATATGCAAGAAAAGTAAAATGCGATCTTTACCCTGACTATCAACCCCGGAAATATAGACACTACTCTTATTCGTATTAGCCTCAAGCCCTGAAGCCTTTGAAAAGTGGGAAAAGGTACCCATCAAGCTGCTGACTGAGGGGATATCTGCTCTTCTGAACATGAGGAGGTCATCCGCGAAAAGGAGGTGCGTAATGTTATCTTTCTTGCAATGGGGGTGGAAATGGAAGGAAGAGGTGTCATCCTTGTTGTGCATAAGTCTGGATAAGTATTCCATTGCGATGGCGAATAGATAAGGGGAGATACGGTCCCCCTGGCGCAACCCTTTTTTGGCAGCAAAAGGCTTGAGAGGAGAGCCATTCACCAGTATCGAGAAAGAGACTGTCGAGACACAAGCTTTGATCCAATCCACAAATCTGGGGGGAAAGCCCATCTCATCCATAACCGAGAACAGAAAAGCCCAACTTATCGAATTATAAGCTTTACGAAGGTCCATCTTGATCATACATCTTGGACTATTGTTCTTGCGTGAGTAACCTTTGATGAGCTCTGCAACGAGTAAGATATTATCTGCCATTTGCCTACCTGGGATAAAACCTGATTGGGCTTGATCAACCACTTTTCCTATCACTTTCTGGAGTCTACCAGCCAGGACTCTGGAGATGATCTTGTAGATAACAGTGCAACAGGCGATCGGTCTGAAATCTCCAACCGTACAAGCATTACTAGTGTCGAAGAATTCTTTGATGGCACAGATCGGGTCTTTCTTGATGATTACCCAAGATCTCTTAAAGAAGCACACATTAAACCCATCAATTCCTGGGGCTTTGTTGTCATTCATCCCAAAAAGAGCTTCTTTGACCTCTCCGTCGTTCACATCCTGGATAAGCAACTGGCTACTGCAATTATCTATCTGGGGCCCATCTCTCATAATCTTCTTGTCAATGCCTTCGAGGTTAGGAGTTGCCTTACCTTGAAGGTTTTGATAGAACTGTGTTACTTCGTTGTGAATCCCATGCGTGGTATTGAGCCACTTGCCCTCCCTATCTTGAAGCTCAAATATGCTATTTGTAGCCCGTCTCTCTTTGATCGTAGCATGAAAGTACGCGGAGTTTTCATCCCCGTATCTCATCCAGTTGATCCTAGATTTTTGGAGCAAAGCCATGTCTTCTATTTTCCTCCACTTCCTCACTTGGGTCGAGGCCTCTTTCTCTTGGTGGTGCGCCTCTGTATTCATGGGGTTAGTTTGCGTACAAGTTTGGATGTTATCCAGGGTCTCTTCCCACTTCTTGATTTTCTCCTTTATCCCAACGAACTCCTTGCTGTGTAAGGATTTCAAGCCAAATTTGACATTATTCATCTTGTGCCAAAGCCGCTGCAACCCTACACCTTTTACTTTGATTTTCCATGCCTCACTAACAACCTTAAGGAAGTCCTGGTGTTCACATAAATAATTGAAGAAACGAAAGGGTATACTCTCCGTCCCGACTTGTCTTGTGAGGGTGAGGGTTAAAGGGGTATGATCGGATGTTTGAGGGTTGTCATAGTTAACACTAGCTTGGCTGAAGGTATTCAACCATTGGAGATTCCCTATTGCATGATCAATCTTTATAAGGGTATGGGTTTCCCTATTTTCTTTGTTCGTCCAGGAGAACTTGTGACCTCGCTCAGTGATTGAGTGAAGCACTCTAGTGTCTAACCAATCCAACATATCATAGGTCTCACAAGTAGAAACCTGAGACCCATTCCTTCTCTGTTCCTCTTTATAAATTGAATTAAAATCGCCCATGTATAAGCAAGGTGACTTGTAATCAACCTTCTCCAACTCCTGCCGCATCTCTTTTCGGTCCCTCATAGTATGTAAGCCATACACAAATACAATATGGAAGCTATCTGTCGAATTGATTGGGATGATTTTAGTAGCAATGAATTGGGGGTGAGAATCACACGGCTCAAGTTTACATCTATCATGTCTCCAACCAACCCACACTCGCCCCTTGTCATGATGGCTGTAGTTAGTGCCCCAAACCCACTTGTTGCTAAACTTTTTCTGAATTTTCTTAGCATTCACTTCTTTAACTTTAGTCTCCATCAACCTATCACACTGATATTGTTTCCCACAAGGAAGTTCCGAACTTCCTTGGTTTTAGAGGGGTTGTTCAAGCCCCTAACGTTCCATGACGCAATAATCATTGAGTGCAGGGAATTTGAGGGTTCCCGTCCCTTTCTCTTGTCGAGTTGTCTGCTGTTTGAGCATCCCCTTGGGTTTCCTTTTCTCCACTAGCTTGAACTGTCTCATCTGGAGGTTTTGTGATGAGGTTGTTAGCTTTCTTTATGCCTCGTCTCGCTGCTTTCCCAGGGGCAACTGGGGTCCAGCCATCCTCCTCATCTTCCCCTTGGCTACTTGGGTTATTCATGGTTTGAACCTGTTGGTTGTTCAACACCATACCTATACTCTCTGTTCTTTCCTCCTCCTGTAAGGCCCCAACAGCTAATTTAGATCTAAGATCCTCCATATTCGTGACATTATTCATGATCTTCGCAATGTTAGTAGGAATCCACATTCTCTTTCCCCTCTTCAAATTTTCCCCTTCACCACCAGTGTGCATCTGTAGATCTTGCTCAGGAGCCCTTGGTCTTTGCACTTATGTCCCACTTTGTTACATTTCCTGCAAAAGAAAGGCCTCCACTCTAGGATGGCTTTCTGAAGAAACTCACGCCCAATGTTGTCCCGTACTGTAATCTCTTTAACAAAATCTTGAGTGATATCTACTTCAACCAAAACTCTCGCATATGAAACTTTTAATTGTTTCGCCGTGCATTCATCTGCAAGAATCGGAACTCCCACCACACTTACTATCCTACTCAAGGATTCCTCCCCCAAACAGTGAAGGGGGAGACTTGGTAATCTAATCCAGACAGGAATGACCCTCAAAATCTCCTCCTTGAAATCAAAATTTACACTCCATTTTTTTACTATCATAGGTGCACGATTAAGGATATATGGACCTCCTTTTAGAATCACAGAGCAATCATCCTCATTATGGAATTTCAAAATTAAGTAACCATCCTCATGGGCATGTATAGCAGGCATAACAACATGCGACCAATGTTTACGAATGAAACCCCGAATAAAGTCAGCAGATACATTCCCTCCCACCACATACACCACAACAGTAGTTTCCCAAGCACTAATTAAATCTACTGCATTTTGAGAGTCAATATTCACAACTTGCATCCCATTTTCAATAACAGGTGGAACAAATTTTAGTGGCATTCCTATTTGAGAGTTTGGGCTTGATACCTTATCCCTCCATGAAGGCAGTGGAGCTGGACTACGGATCATTGGTGATGTTCTGTCTTTGTGGGTGCTACCAAGGATTGGGAAGTCCTCCTCTGTTAATGGCTGGTTGATTCTGCCCACCTCCATGTTCTTCGTCTGTGAGTCATCGGTTGTACCAGTCAGTTTGCCCAAGTTTTGCAATTGAATCTGTAAATTCTCCATTTTTTGTTTCAATTGCTTCAATTCCTCCTTCACAAGGTAGTCTTCCTCCGCTGCTTCAGGCCATGAAACTGATTCTTCGCCATTCCCAGCCTTACAGTTCGAATTAGAGTCTTCTTCCCCAAAAAATTGGTCATCTCCCTTTTCATCTATAGAATCCCTAATTTCCATTTTCTCCAAATTACTTCTTGTGACCATTGATGTAGTTCGAAGTTCCTCTCCTCTACCTCTTCCTCCTCTTCCTCTATACCCAAACCGCCTCTCTTGCCGCCGGTGGTGCTACTGCTCGTTGCCGGAAATTGAATAAAGGCCACTGGAGAAAGATGGCTAATCGCCCATCCTTCGCCCAACACTTCTCTCTCTAAAGCTGTTTTTTATGAACTATTTAATTGTGCATACACAAATAAAATATATAATATATAATATATATACATAAGTCCTAATTAATTATCGAAAATTACTACGAAACATAACTAGCTAGCAACATAAATTAGCAAGATACACGGCAACTTTGTCTTTCACTTCGCGCATTTCTGTATCCGTCAATTTTCGTGTTACCCATACAGTGTCGTATAAAATCTACATAAAATTATAAGAAATCATTAAAAAGTTAATAAATATATAATTTGATTTTCTAATAAATATATAATATTATAATTTAAAAACATAATAAACACTAACTGAATCAATATTTTTTACCCCGACATTCTTCACGGCTTGTATGATAGCATCCATAAACTTAATAATGTAGTAGCCGCAGTCAATGCTATTATTTTGGTAAAAACACTATGAAAAAATATATTATATATGTTAGTGCCAAAAACGATTCAAAACCGTTAAAACCGCAACTTAACACGTAATTTCAAGTATTTGATAAATATTTTCGATTCTAACCACTTCAACACAATAATATGTACCAAAGAGTGTTGTGTGCCAAGTTTCGTGCATAACAAACTAAGTTTAAGCTATTTTACGCGCTAAAGTGACAAAAATAGTTTAAAACACTTAAAACGCAACTTAAGACGTAATTTCAAGCCTTTGACAATTATTTTCGATTCTAACCAATTCAACACAATAATATGTACCAGAGAGTGCTGTGTGCCAAGTTTCAAGCATAACAAACCAAGTTTAAGCTATTTTACGCGCGAAAGTGACAAAAATAGTTCAAAACACTTAAAAACGCAACTTAACACGTAATTTCAAGCATTTGACAATTATTTTCGATTCTAACCACTTCAACACAATAACATGTACCAAATAGTGTTGTGTGCCAAGTTTCATGCATAACAAACCCAGTTTAAGCCATTTTACGCGCGAGAGTGACAAAAATAGTTCAAAACATTTAAAAACGCAACTTAACACGTAATTTCAAGCATATGACAATTATTTTCGATTCTAACTACTTCAACACAATAATATGTACCAAATAGTGTTGTGTGCCAACTTTCATGCATAACAAACCAAGTTTAAGCCATTTTACGCGCGAAAGTGACAAAAATAGTTCAAAACACTTAAGAACGCAACTTAACACGTAATTTCAAGCATATGACAATTTTTCATGTCAAGAGGTGGGAAGTCCAATAGGCTTTGCCATAGCCATATACTCGGCTATAAAGTTACCAATCTCATCGCTTACAGTGCCTTGAATCATACTACCCTCTGGTTGTGCTGGATTCCTCACTTTGTTTTGTAAAACACCCATGTGTCTCTCAAAAGGATAACACCACCTTAAAAAAACTGGACCCAAAAGCTTGATTTCACGAACGAGATGAACAATAAGATGAACCATTATGTCAAAGAAAGAAGGTGGAAAATACATCTCAAACTTGCATAAAGTTACAATCACGTCGACTTGAAGAGCATCAAGTTTATAGGGATCAAGAACTTTACTACACATTGTGTTGAAGAACGAACATAGCTCGGTAATAGCATATCTCACATGTTTTGGCAGTAATCCACGGAGTGCAATCGGTAAGAACACTTGCATCATTACATGGCAGTCGTGAGATTTCATGCATCCCAACTTCAACTCACCATTTAGGGTCACAAATCTCTTCATGTTGGATGAGTACCCAGACGGAACCTTAATGCCATACAAAGAGTCACAAAAGGCCCAATTCTCTGCTTTGGACAATATGTAGCAAGCTGAAGGCAAATAAACTTTTTCATTACTCATCTTCTTCTTACCGACCTTTCCCTTGCTACTGCCACCAGCTTCATCAGCTCTTTCTCTTTTCTTACTCACCTTAACCTGTGCCCACAACTCCGGACGAATACCCTTACATTCAAAGTGATCTGGCACGACCTTAACATCCTTTGTCTTACCCGGAATGTTCATGAGAGTCACGAGTATGGCATCGCATACATTTTTCTCTATATGCATAACGTCAAGACAATGCCTAACCTGTAGATTTCTCCAATATGGAAGGGTCCAAAAGATTGATTCTTTTTTCCACAGTCGATATTCATCCCCTTTTACTTGCCCTGTTTTACCAAATACAGTCTCAACCCCCTTAAACTGTTTGTAAACCTCATAACCGGTCAACAGTCGACGAGCTACACGGTCCTCAACCTCCCCGTTGAACATCTTCTTCTTCTTACGGTATTGGTGATCTCGTGGGAGGAACTTTCGATGGTTCATGAATACATGTTTGCACTTAGAAATCCACGTGGATTCTATGTAATCGATACATATTGGGCACGCTTTCTTCCCTTTGTTCTTATACTCTGATAAGTTTCCATATGCCGGAAAATCATTAACGGTGCATAAAAGCATTGCACGCAAGGTGAACTCCTCATTAGCATATGCATCAAACAAGGAAACTCCTTCATCCCACATCTTTCTCAATTCCTCAACGAGAGGTGCAAGATATACATTTATGTCATTGCCAGGTTGCTTAGACCCGAGATAAGAAGGGAAAGCATAATGTACTTACGCTTCATACACAAACAAGGTGGAAAATTTTAGATCACTAAAAGTACCGGCCAAGTACTATGTTGAGAACTAAGATTGCCGAATGGGTTCATTCCATCCGTGCACAGTCCGAGCCTTAAATTACAAACTTCATCCCTAAAAGTCTTATGCAACCTATCAATACTCTTCCACTCCGGAGAATTAGATGGATGAGTGAGCAAGTGATCTTTCTTCACCCTATCTACATGCCACCTCAAATTTAACGCATCTTTCTTTATAGAAAACAAGCGCTTCAATCTAGGTATTATTGGAAGATACCACAATACCTTAGCCGGGGGCCCTTTAGCATCCCGAGCCCCTTTACGCTTGTAACGCGATAACCCACACCTAGGACACTCTTCTAAGTTCTCGTTTTCATTCTGATACAATACATAATCATTTGGACACGCATGAATCTTCTGGTACTCTAACCCGAAAGGACAAATTAGCTTTTTGGCATAGTATGTCGACTTTGGAAGTTCATTTCCCTCAGGAAGCATCTCACCTAACACTTCTAATAACATTGTGAAACTAGTGTCACACCAATTGAACTTTGACTTAATGTTGAAAATTGTCAAAATTGATGTAAGTTTGGTGAACTTTGTACATCCAGGATACAAAGGCTTTTGAGAAGCCTCTGTCAACAAGTCAAATACACGAGGACGTTTTCCTAACTCATCCTCGACTCCCTCCATCATCTCATCAACACGATCCACATCCTCATCGACATTCTCTTCATCCGTCTCATACCCATCAACACGATCCACTACATCCTCATTGACATCGGCCACATTATTGACATCCTCAACAACACTCATTTCCTTGTAAACTCCCTCCTCACCATGCCAAATCCAAACATGATATTGAGGCCTAAACCCACTTCAAAGTATGTGCTCCCTAAGGATATAAACACTATCTACCTTTAATACATTGCCACAATTGACACATGGGCAATAAAAACCAACTCTCCCCGTCCAAACTTGATGTTCAACCGCAACACTACAAAATTCTAATATGTCATCAATAAATTCTAAAGATTCAATGCTTCCATACATCCAAGAACGATCTTTTGTCATCCTAAGTGTGATTATTTAATTCAAAACAAAATTAATAACAACTTTTTAACATATATACTTAACGAACCTTAATAAACCACAAAATTAAGTAATAGTCAGTCATTTAACCCTAATTTACAGTATTAATAATAAAATTTCATATTCTAATAATAACATTGTTTTAACCCTAATTTATAACTACATATACATTCATAAATAAAATGTAGAAATTACTTAAAAATATAACAAAACATAATATATATGATAAATTTAAAAATTAAAAACAACAACTAATACATACACATTCATACTAACAACTAATACTAAACAACATATAACAACCAATACATTTTAAATAAAATCACATTTAAACTATAAATAATAAACAAAAATCATTTAACCCTTAAAATTTGAAAAACAATGAAAAATATAATCAAAAGAAATTACCTTGTGTATCTAGATGAATAATAGCTACAATGTGACCTACAATTAAACAAGAAAAAAAATTAGTAATATAACTAACCATTTTTTCGTGCAAAAAAAAACAAAAGAAAACGAAACAAAAGAGAAACCAAATAAACCAAAATTACCTTGAACTTTTTCGTGGGTTTTGAAGAAGATGAACAAGAAGAGCAGCAACTCGTGGGTTTTGAACAAGAAGAAGAGCAGCAACTCGTGGGTATTTTCATGTGTTGAACAAGCTTGAACAATGATGATGAACAGGATGAAGGGTCGTCTGAAGCAAAGCAGCAACTCGTGTGTTGATGATGAACAAGAATTAAGCTATTTTTCGCACAACAAGATGAAGCGCTTGATTCTTTTTTTTCGCACAGCAAGAGAGCAAGGAAGAAGAAGAGGAAGAAGGGTCGTGTTAAGCAAGGAAGAAAAATGAAACAGTAGGGTTATTTAGGAAAAATGACATTAAGAGGCGCGTTTTTTAAAAGACTTATTGGCTGCGGACATAAACAAACCGCAGCCTTTGTCCTTTTTTTTTGACCAAGTTTGAAAAAAACACTTATTGACTGCGGGCATCACCAAAAACCGCAACCTTTGATTCTTTTTTTTTGACCTAAATTTTATTGCTCCTATTAGCTACGTATATCTAAAAACCGCAGCCAATTACCCGCAGCCAATAGCTTTTTTTCCATTAGTGAATAATCTCATCTATTGATTAACCATGAATAAACTCAACTTTAAAGGGTTTTTGCCTAGAGTAAACTTGGGTAACCCGATGATCTGCTATAGTAGGTAATTCCAAAAAATGTAAATTGAAAATTAATTTAAAATTAGAGAAAAATTTAGAAACTTTACATAAAAAAATCTAAATAATAAAAAAAAATCATAATTTTTTTTTGAACATTTTAAAATTTTTTTTCAACATTTATTTTTAATTTATCTTTTTTTTTAAAAAATAATACTTGCTATAGCAAGTCATCCGGTCACCGGGTTTACTCTAGGAAAATACCCCTTAAAGTTAGGATTATTCATGATTAATCAATAGATAGGATTATTGTAGAAAAATCACGAATAAGTTAGATTATTCTAGATAAATTTTCCTTTTAATAATAAGCATAACAACATCAGAAATTCAAAGAAGACTAACGTTAGACTATATCTCATCCCAACAATTACGAGGCCCAATGAGCTAACTTATAAGTTTTAAAAATATATTTATATATTAGTTGCAATCTTTTTTTCTAAGTTCTTGATTATTTTTAATTAGTAATTTATTTCTCTTAAATAAAAATTTTAGGTTTAAAATATTAGCTTTTGGAAAGGAATTAATATTTAATTATTTTTTTCTTATTCTATTTTATTTATATATGATAATATTATTATATTTCTGCTAAATTAACTATACCAACTTAATTTAGTGTTTTCTTTTTCTATTTTATTATCTAATGTTTCTTTTTAATAATAAATATAAATAAAAAAACGTTGGAAAATTTGCTCAAAATAGAAACATTAGATAATAAAATAGAAAAAGAAAACACTAAATTAAGTTGAAATAAATTGCTCAATTATGATGTTTCTTTTATAAGTTGAAATATTTTGAAATGAATATGATTGATGTTTTAAGTTTATGACTCTTAGTATAAATGTCAGAACGAACTTAAGACTAAAATATACTATCAGTCAATGAGCGAAGTTTAATGATGAATTACATCAAAGTGAATCTCGTTACTTCATAAAACACCTTGAATATTATTTATTGTGATGCACATATTTTTGCATTTTACTTATTTCAATGCACATATTTCTATACTTGTATTTTTGTTGTAAATTTCTATACTCGGTTTATTAGCCGACCGTTTTTCACCGGTTGTTCCCTTATTATGGGGAGTAGATGACTTTGGGTGAAGTTTAAGAAGCTAATGTATCTTTTATGTGATATTAGGCTATAGGATCTATGTAATTTATATATTAGGTAGTAGTAACTATAGTAATGTATTAAAATAAGATGTGATATGTAAAACTATATTTTAATGTTTGAAGTATTTTTTTTTTGAAAATAATGCTTTTCCGCAAGAATAACGTCTCGGCCAATTACTAGACTTTTGTTTTTGCGTTATTTACAATCGTATTATATTAAACCTCAAATTAGGAAAGATTGGCCCTTTACAGGTATTGCATTTTCAAACTTGATTTGTTTCTATTGTACCAAATGCGCTATGTTTCATAGAATAATATGGAATTCCAAATCTTCTTAAGTTTTCTCGACCTTGCAAGCTGATCGATCAAGTACAAATTTATCGCACATCTCATATAATACTCCTTTAATTCCCAACCGTTGCAATATCATCATCCATAGTTTCCATGCAAAACTTGAGAGTGAAAAGCATATATATAAATATATATAGCTATTTATTTTTCAAGATTACAAAAAGGATAGAATGGTTGTGTGTAGTCTAAAATAACAATTTGTTTAAGGAACTCACCTGCAGGTAATTTGTTAAGCATTGCAAACCATAGAATTAATTGTGCCTTAGGAAGGGAAAAACTTTGGCCAAATGAATTTCGCAACCTCTTGGGGCATACATGGGCTATTGGCTTCATTGATCTTTTGCTATAGGCTTTTAGTAGTGAAAGATCCACATGATGACCATTTTCAAACCACACTATCTTGCCTAGCTCATCTAAGGTTGTTTAATAAGATCAAAGCCTTGAACCATTTTCATCTCCCTTTCCCCAATCATAAAGGGTTCTTTTCCATTCCAATTTCCACTCCTATACTCTTCTGTTGACTTATGCTGTTGTGTTGAGATTTGAAATAGTCCTGGGAATATTTCTTTTAGTGGTTTTGAATTGCACCACGAATCATTCCAGAATTGAATTGTGTCACCTTGGCTAGTATTATTAATCAATCCCTTCTTAACCGAACATCTTTACCTTTTTATATCTTCATCATTTGAGGGTATAGTAGTCTACAATCCATATTCTGCATTTTTAAAACTCTCCTAATATTCTTTGAGACGCTTAATATTATGAATAACAATTGAGAATCTATACCACCACTTAAAGAGTAAAAAAGGTTTTTGTTTTTTTTTTGGAAAAATGTAGACAAACTAGTTCCCTTGGAAGTTCAATACAACTCAATTCAACTGGGTTCATAGCCTTTTTCTCTCTAGATTGTCCAGCCTCGAAGAAATTTCTTTAGATTGATTGATTTTCCTTAGAGTAGTTTATTACTATTCCTATAATTTGTTGTGTTGTGATATGAAAAATAGAAAGAAAGGCCTTATTTTTAAACCCTCTTGTAGAGAAAAAATTTCTTTATAGACCAAATAAAACAAGATCATGTAAAGCATTCTCGTTGACAAAGCCCCAAGCTTAGATGGTTTGAATAACGAGCTCTTTAAATCCTCTTGGTCGATAATTGGTTTAGGCACCATCAATACTATTGAACAATTCTTCGAGAATGACAACCTATTGAAAGCCTAGAATATTAGTGTAGTTACTCTTATCCCAACAACAGACTACCCCTCCCACCCATGCGATTTTAAATCGATTGTGGACCTGCTTCTTGATAGGCAACTCTTTAATACTCAATCTTGTTGTGTACCTCTTCTGTCCCTTTTAATGTGTCAATGTGCACCATGTTCTCTTTTGGCAATCACCATATTATCATTTCTCAAAATCTGATGTAGAAGAATAATTATTCTATCCATGTAACTACATTTAAAATGTTATGTTAGAAGCACCACACATTACTTTAAAAGAAACTACTACCAATTTTCATGCCAAACAAACAAATTTTGAACTACTTAAAAAGCGATTTAGTGCTTTAAAAACCTTAAAAGCCTTAAAACCGCAACTTGGCACGTAATTTCAAGCATCTGTTTATCTTTTTGCAATTCTCAGAATTTCAAGACAATAACTTATGCCATCGAATAGATTTCTCTCTATATGAATAACGTCAAGACAATGTCTAACCTGCGGATCTCTACAATGTGGAAGCTTCCAAAAGATTGATTCTTTTTTCCATAGTCGTGCTTCACCCCCTTGTATTTTTGCCCTATTTTAACGAATTTCGTAAGTAGAAGGTTTTGAAGAACAATAGAAAATGTAGTTGGTTGAATGAAGATGAATGGTTTGGAAGAAAATAGTAGCAAATGTCGTGGGAATGTGGGAATGAAGAAGAAAATAAGTATGTATTACATTCTTAGGGGCACATTTTTTAAAAAAATATAAAAACTTGATATATGTTGCAGTTCCCAAAAACCCACAAAATCTTTTCAATTTTTCAATTTTTAAAATAAAAATTAAACTGTATGTTGAGGTTCTTCATAAACTTGGCCATCTAATGTATAATAGAAATACTGATTCATTAGTCATATTTGCAATCTTATTAACAAAATTTTCAAATGATCACTACCGAATGTGCATATGAGTTTTGTATACAAACACATTGGGTTGTGTTTATTTTCTCATAATAATGTATAAAGGAAACAACATCATTTATAAGAGCACAACCTTACATCATATACAAGCTATTTTGTCCTTATTGTGCACTGGGTTGCAACTAAGTTCACTATCCTTCAATTAACCATTTTAAAAAGGAAAGTTTTACGACATATGAATTTTTTGAATAAATACCAAACCAGCCTATACCAAACCAGCCTACACCATAACCAACGTCAACACATAATTGACAGCCCCTCTACACCTGAAATAGTCGTACACCAACTTGCATCCGTAAGCCTAATTCAGTTACTGAAGTCAATCTTATTTTCATTTTTTGTATCTATAACAGCAAATCAACCCTATTGCAATCACCCTACAACATTCAACATTGACTGCCTTCAAATTCAATTTAGAAACTATTACTAAACTCACTACTGCTATTACTTTATCATAGTATATGATAAGTTTATTTGCACTCATCATTTACATTTTTGTGCTCCTTTTCGATGTTTAGAGGTGGTTTAGGATTGGTTTATGCGTATTTGCACCATTTCGGTACTCCAAGGCTAGTTTATGGGTGAATTTGTGAATTGTAGCACTTTTGAGTCATTTTTGTGGGTTTTTGGTGCTAACCATGTTTACAAGACTCAAAGAATGTATCAAGCTATCAATTTTGTCAAGCCATGAGGAGTAAAAGAGCAAAAGAGTAGAAAAGTGTTGTTAATAAAAAAGTTTTGAGGTGAAATTTGATACATGTCTACTCTTTTGGCCATAACATTTTATAGGAATATTGCATTGATGCAAGGTTTGCGGCATTGGAAACTAGACTTCAAGATCTTTCAAATGGATATTATACGTCCGATTGCGACAACCGAGCAAAAAATGGCGACCGTTTGAAGTTTGCTGAAGCTGTCAGCCCATAACACCGACTCGGCTTCCTGGGCGTGGAAGTGGGCGCCGAGCCGGCTTCTGCTTCTGATTTTTCTGCGCTTTCTTTTCTAATTACCTTAATTTTCATTTATTTTCTTTTATCTTTATTTTAATTGTAGTTCAAATTTAGAGACCGTGTATTGACCTTGTTTTTCTTTTTCAACTTTGATTTGCTCGAGGACTAGCAAAGGTTAAACATGGGGTACTTTGATAAGTGCAATTATTTGCACTCATCATTTAAATTTTTTTGCTCCTTTTCGATGTTTAAAGGCGGTTTAGGATTGATTTATGCGTATTTGCACAATTTCGCTACTCCAAGGCTATTTTATGGGTGAATTTGTGAATTGTAGCACTTTTGAGTCATTTTTGTCGGTTTTTAGTGCTAAGCATGTTTACAAGACTCAAAGAACGTATCAAGCTATCAATTTTGTCAAGGCATGATGAGTAACAGAGCAAAAGAGTAGAAAAATGTTGTTAATGTAAAAGTTTTGAGGTGAAATTTGATACAAATCTACTCGTTTGGCCATAACTTTTGATAGCAATATCTAATTGATGCAAAGTTTGCGGCATTGGAAACTAGACTTCATGTGCTTTATAACGGTATATTATACGTCCGATTCCGACAATAGAGGAAGAAATGGCGACTGTTTGAAGTTTGCTGAAGCTGTCAGCCCAAAACGCCTACTCGGCTTCTTGGGCGTGGAAGTGGGCGCCGAGTCGGCTGCTGCTTCTGATTTTTCTGCGCGTTCTTTTCTAGTTACTTTAATTTTCATTTATTTTCTTTTATCTTTAATTTAATTAACTTCTTAGGGTATATTTAGTGGGCTAATAAAAGGTATATTAGGTTAAGTCTCCTTGGGAGGAGCACAAGGAGGGAGACTAAAACCCTCTTCTCCTTCTTCTTCCTTTATCTTTCTCCATTGAACACTATTTTTATTTCTTGTAAGCTTTTAATTTCTTGTCTGTAAATTACTTTCTTTTTAGTAGTTTAATCTTTCTTTATGAATTTTGTATTAGTTTAATCTTTCTTTGTCAAACTTTGATTATGTTCTTAGAAATTGTCATTCATTAATAGTATTGTTCTTCATATTTTTTTTGGCTCTTGGATCTTTAATTGTTTGTCTCATAGTTTAATTATTGTTTTTCCTTGCAAATTTCATTATTATCATCTTTTATCATGCCTAGTTTCATTCTAGGGTTTTTATTTATTGTTGTTACCATGATTAGTGAGTAGATCCATTTTCTAGGGTTAGGGTTTGAACCTAATTGTCAAGTATGATTTGATTTTTAGATGTGTCTATGGAACAATGATTAAAGTGGTTAAATTGTGCTAATTAACCCTAAATTAAATATGCTTTGTCGGACTAGTCAATAGAACTAGCATGTGAGATTGGGATCGACTTTGCTTTAGGGTAAACTTTAGTTAAATTCTCATTAATACGTTCATAAAACTAGCGTGTGAGAATTGAATTAGTAAGGTCTAAATCTAATAGTTAATCAACAGAGCGAGAGTTTGAGATTAACAAGATCATATTTAATCACATAATTAATCCGACATTTCATAGACACTAATAAGAGTTTGATCATACATGAATTTAGGGGATTCCCAACACCCTAGATATTTTCATCATATAGTTTAATCACATTTTCTTATTGCATTTTTGGCTTGTTAGATTACAATCAATCAATCAATCTTTTTTCTCCTTAAGAAATATAATTAGTAGAGATTGGCAAGTTTCTTGTCCTAGCTTCCTTGTGTTCCACCCGCGACTACACGTACACCGTGCGCCTGTGGTTAAAATAAATTTGCTCATCAAGTTTTTGGCACCGTTGTCGGGGAAGCGACAAATAATTAATTTCTTAATTTCTATTGCATATATTGCTTTCTTGTGATTTTTTTTATGTTCTGTATCTTTATCCATGGCTATATTTTCTTTTCCACAATAAGAAGGTGAGAAATTCCACACATATTTCTCTAGATTTGAAGATTATGTGGAATACTTGGCTTCTTGTGGCTACACTTTTTTCTATGAGGATTTAGGCCATGTGATATTAAAGGGGTAGAACCCCGAGTCTTGGAATCTAGCCAATTTTATGGTTAATGGACAGATACATGACATGGATGACGGTTATCTTTGGGATTTGTTTTGCAATATGTCTGCTCAGTGTTTGCAGGATGAACAATGTCAAGAATCTCATTCTAAACTAAAACCAACAATGAACGAGCTATTAGCAATAATGAATGAACATTTGGTTAAGCAGTCAGCTAGTATCGCTCGTAATCAAGCAATTATCGGTCAAATGGTAATAAACAATGAGAAAACCAGTGGTGCAACAATTGAGCTTGATGATTCCCTTTCTTCAAAGGGTAATGTGGGTGAGTTACACTTTCCAATGTTACAGGGTGATAACTTTAATAACTCTTACTTGTTTGATGCTATTGAGTCTTATGATATTACTTCTTATGATTGTGTCTCCCCATCTCCCCTCATTCATTCACCACCCATTGAGTATGAGTCCACCATTGACCATCCCAACTTCGTTAATGAGCAATGTCATTCCAAGTCTTTTTGGGAACGTGAATTAGATGCACTTGAGATAATGTTAGAGGGTAACGGAGTCTATAATGATGAAACATTAGCAGTGGTTAACTCTTTTGATACTGAGTTTCTTCATCTCGAGACTTCTTCATGTCTCGATTTTTTTATGGCTGAGGAAGAAAAGTCCCTTATAGTTGCATCTCCACCTTTAATTCATAAGAGTACTATAGAGTTTGTTGATTCTGATTTTATTTCTGATAATTATGTTATTGACAAACTTCCCTGTTATAGTCTCTTTGACCATAATCCATATGTGTTAAATTGTATTATTGCGCATGTTTTTCCTTAACGTGCCGCTAGACTTAGAGCTTTGTCGATGTCCCATCTTGAGCACAATAGTCGAGCTATAGACATTAAACATAGCGCTTGCGGGTCGCAACCCGTACTTTTAGCTAGATCTTCATTTTGTTTTAGTTCTTTTCCTTTTAGACTTCCCTTATCCATGTGTTTCTGTTTTTCATGGTTTGTTCCCTTGCTTTGCAGTTAAGCATTGGGGACAATGCTTTAGATAAACATGGGGTGGAGTCTACATCTGTTAGCTGTAGTTTTTATCGCTTTCATAGATTAGTTTCTTTTTCTTTTTTATCTTTTACCATGTCTTTTTATTTTCTGTTCAAAAAAAAATTAAAAAAAAATTGAGTGTGCTAGCCATAACCTGTGAAGGAGGTCTAGGCAAAAGGAGAGTGAGTGTGCTTCAATTGATCTTCATCTACATCCTTCGCTACGGCATCCGCATGTATACTTCTTTTCCTATCTCAGTCTTCTCTTTAATTATAGCTCTATTAAACTGTCCCACCTTAACCCACCTAGCCATCCTCACTTAGATTCTTGCATATCATCTCATATCAACCAATGCATGCTATTTGACTTGCAAATTTTTAACCAACATAAGCCCCCATCCTCTTTTGTCCAAATTAGTTGTTGGATTGCGAGATCCAAGAGCTCCATTATATGAGCCATACTGTTTGGAGTTTGGGTGTTTTATTTGGTTTCATCTTGTTGTGGTTGTGTTGAGGTTGTGTTGTGTTGGGTTGGGTATAAGGTCGACAAGGGGTTTGAGATTTTTATGGCTTAAGCGAGATTGTTCTTTTTGAGAGTTAAGGAGATTAAGATAGGAAGCCTCTTTCTTTTTGGGGAGCCATAAGGAGATCCAGTGCTCATGTCTTAAGAGGTAATGATGCAACTGATAGTGCTATCCCAACTCATCATTGGAGTATGTTAGTTAGCTATGCATTCTATCTTCTGTGCTTTAAGCTGTTTTTATCAAGTGTTACTGAAGACCCTATTGCTACCCATATTCTCTTTGTTATTCATTTCTGTCAATCTTAGCTTTATATTTATATTGTATCATTGTTTTTGTTTTGCTAAATTTGTACATGTTATTCATTGGAAAAAGGGAAACATGGTTGATAAGTGATAAGTCCAGCTAGGTCGAAAACCTGAAAGGGCGACCTAGGCAGAAGAGCGGCATGAGTGGGTGAGCAATGTTTATGTGAGATTTGGAAAAATGAAAGAGTTTCTATGACGAAAACCCAAAATGAGTTCTTAGGTAAAATGAGAGTAAAAGAGAGAATTTGCATTGAATTTTGTATCTCATTTGTACTTGGAGCCGGCGACATAAGAAGTGGTTGTTATAAGGTAGGTGTTTGGGTAAGCCACCTCGGAGGGATAAGTGTAGTTCAGATTTGGAGACCGTGTATTGACTTTGTTTTTCTTTTTCAACCTTGATTTATTCGAGGATTAGCAAAGGTTAAACATGGGGTAGTTTGATATTTAAACAGCCCAAACCAGCGGAAATAGTATAATAATATTGTCTACTAACACAGCGGAAGACTTACAGATGTTTGGACTGAATCTGACCTATGATCTGATGATCATAGCAAACTAATATCAGAGTTAACGAAAACTACTTCATACTTAACTTTAATTTAATCAATCACAAAATATTTCTAAAACTTTAAAGTCTTAATTTACAATACCAAACAAAGAAAACGTTTACATAACCAAAAGTCAAAAGGAAGTGATGACAAAACGGAATCCTTGCCGCGCACGTAGCACATAATACATATATACATCACTTCCACGACCAAGCTACCCTGAAAAAAATTGGATTTACTCCCATAAGAGTAGGCCCCATCAAAAGCAGTAAATAATAATAATTATTGAGTACTCAACAAACGATATATCATTGAAAACCATTTGTAAATTCAGTTATTTGTTCAACTTTGTAACCTTTTTCAAATAAGTTTATATTAAAACATAGGAAAAGTATTGTAGAGCTCTTTTGTTATAAATCGAACACGGCTAAGAACTACACAAGTTCAAAGCTAACATTTTGAGGTAATTTCCTCACAAAAGTCAAAACATTTGCCGAAACATCAAAACAATACTAAAAACAGTATTTTAAAACATAATACAAAATTAACACGAAAACAGGGAATATTCATTGACCGCCAGAAGTAGGCTTGATCTAATATTCTGGTAAACGGGTGATCGTCATCACCTAAACGACTCTTGCAAGAACTAAGCGGGATAGGGGGCTCAAGGCCGATCCTAAAAGGTACCTGGAATCAAGCTCTAGGGTTTTCACACAAAACCGGATACATAGTATCTGTTGTCCAATTCCCAAAACGACAATCATTTATAATGTAATATACTTTATACAAAACATTAAGTAAAGCATGCTATTGTAATATCTCTAAAAACAATGTTAACATACTTTATTTTATTAAATACAATTTCCATAACATGGACAAATTTTGTTTAAAATCATTTTACAATATTGATAATATTAATACATTACAAAGCAATCAATAACTACTTAGAATGCTAAATGACTCATCCTCAATCATGAAGGAGTTTAACGAATATTTACGCAAACCCAAATATCCAACTTATATCATACCCAAATAACATCAGCTAATCAATACCCAATTAATATTTATGTTCCCAAATTTATACTTGAAGCAAACACCCATATTAACCAAATAAAAACCATAACTCAACAATACCAATCAATAAAGAAAGAATAATAACCTAAATTGATCTCAAATACCCAATAATAACCTTAAACATTTACCTAAAAGAATACCCAATTTGTTATTTAGCATCTAATCTCACTTTAAGAATCCCGTATCAGTACCATATCAGGACACATGTTAGTATTTTGGTCATAACTTCCTTATACGAACTCGTAAAGAAGCGATTCAAGTGGCTACGCGACCATGACTCAGAGATCTACAATTCTTATGCAAACACTAAAACCCAGAAACAATCGAAACGACCCCAAAAAACGGCAAAACAGAAAGCTTATTATCGATTTTCATGACAGCCTGTTAGTAGTTCACTATTTTGAGCATAACTCCCACACACAAACTCATTTTGGGGCGATTCAAGTGCCCACGCGACTCAAAGCTCTACAAATCTTATGAAGACACAAGAACCCAGAAATGACTCTAACTTACTCAAAAACAGCAAACCAGATTCGGACAAAACTTGCTCACATAAACTGAAATTTACTCTCAACTTTGAACATGAATCAACAACCATTTAAGAACTTAAAACTACTTCAAAACATTCAATTTATGCTTAAATAGATATGTTTGTAAGGTACACTATGAGCAATCTTCAATCACCACAATAAAATTATAAATCCAATCTTCCATCATCATACTCATGAATCATTCTTTAAATCATAAAACATGTAACCATTTCAAATTCTTCATTCAAGATAAATCATTCAAAATCAACATTATCTAAAACAAGGTTTTTACAAGGTAAGCAAAAGAAAGTGTTTGAGTGTACCTTAAAGAAATACTCCCATATATACACTTTGAGATTGAACAACCATCCTACATAATTTTAAACACCAAATTACTCACACTAGATTGACTACTTAAGAGTATATACTCATTATCAACCTCAAAATCAAACATGCAAAACTATACCAAAACTATTGCATAGTTACATCTTAGAAATATGTTGATTGGATCCTTAAAACACCAAGTATATGACTTAATCTCTTGTTCATAAATTTCCATGATATCACCTACACATATATAAGGACATTCAAGGTCTTGGATGAGGTTTAAGTGAAGAAAGTATATAAGAAAAATATCATAATTGCTCACCAAAGGTTGCTAGCTACCCCGAAATAAGATTCCAGCCTTGGATGAAAATATTTTTAGCTCCAAAATGAAAGCTTTAATGCAAAAATCTCATTTGACAACATTTGTTTGATTCTGAGTCTAGAATATGAAATAAAAATTTGAGGGGTATGTATGTAGATAAATTATGTATAAATCAGGTAGATATTATACACTGTCGGGAACTGATTTGAGATGAATGCAGAAAGGGGTTAAAGAATGATGTGTATCTATCATATTTGGATGGTTATAATGGCGTGTGAGGTCTCAAAAGAAAGCTTAGAGTGTTACTGAAATTTTACAAATGAAATCCCCCAATTATATGGAGTATAGCTTAGGTAACTTGGTCTTTCTTCCATAACATGCAAATCTGACTTCCAATCAGACCTTTGCACACTTTTACACTGTTATCCTTAAGCATATGAAAATTTTCCTAAATCTAATGGTTGTGTGTTTTTACTAACATGCATTTGGATGACATACTAAAATATAGGATTAACATATTTTCATTTGCTATTTTAAACTGATTTTTAAAAATGACATAAGTTGTCAAGTAAAATTCTGAAATCAAGTTTTTAGAAAATAATATATTTTCTTTGAAAATAAAATCAACCCATAATCAAAAGTTGTTAAATACCAATGAACTATAACATCATTATAAAGCTATTTTCTAATCTTTTATAATTACATAAATATATGTTCGTATATAAATTATTTTTATTAAAACACATAAGATAAGCTTTTGTCAACACGATTTGTGAAACCATTTGCAAATACTTTAAAGTTTATGAACCACGTAAATATGTTTATCAAATTAACAAATTTTTGAAGGAAATATAAATAAGATATGTTTACTCAAATCTTAAATAAAACCAAAAGCATTGAAATCTTTTCTTTAATATAATAACAATATTAAACAAAATAAAACTTTGTATATTCAAAGTTAAAAGTTTAAAACTCCCACTATTTTTTTTGGCACTTAAGGATGAACAACTACAGAGGTTAATAACACTAATCTATTACTAAACCTACTTAAGATAAAATTAAGAGAAGCTTAAAATCAGGGCTATTACAGATAAGTGCAATTATTTGCACTCATCATTTACATTTTGGAAAATTTGCCAAGAATAATCCCAACTATCATCAGTTGGCCAAAAATAATCCCAACTATCGATTATTTTTTAATAATCCTAACTATTCATCGAATTTGCTCAAAACAGTCCGACACCCTCAATTGGGTGATATTGTAGTTGCTTCGAATTTGAGCAGGGATAATGTTTCTGATTATGATGAAATTGATGAAGAAGGGACACATGTTGCGAATGAGCACACATATTAGAAGAAATTCAAATGGTACTGTGGGACTGTTTTGAGCAAATTTGATGAATAGTTAGGATTATTAAAAAATAATTGATAGTTGGGATTATTTTTGGCCAACGGGTGATAGTTGAGATTATTCTTGGCAAATTTTCCTTACATTTTTGTGCTCCTTTTTGATGTTTAGAGGCGGTTTAGGATTGGTTTATGCAATTTGCACCATTTCGGTACTCCAAGGCTATTTTATGGGTGAATTTGTGAATTGTAGCACTTTTGAGTCATTTTTTCGGTTTTTAGTGCTAACCATATTTACAAGACTCAAAGAACGTATCAAACTATCAATTTTGTCAAGGCATGATAAGTAAAAGAGCA
The DNA here is from genome assembly GCA_019425755.1 of Amaranthus cruentus. Lineage (NCBI taxonomy): Eukaryota > Viridiplantae > Streptophyta > Magnoliopsida > Caryophyllales > Amaranthaceae > Amaranthus > Amaranthus cruentus. The sequence continues at coordinate 10,472,601 of CM033451.1, read as the reverse complement.
AAAGAGTAGAAAAGTGTTGTTAATGCAAAAGTTTTAAGGTGAAATTTGATACATATCTACTCTTTTGGCCATAACTTCAAGAGCTTTCTAACGGTATATTATACGTCTGATTCCGATAACAGAGCAAGAAATGACGACCGTTTGAAGTTTGCTGAAGCTGTCAGGCCAAAACGCCGACTCGGCTTCCTGGGCGTGGAAGTGGGCGCCGAGTCGGCTGCTGCTTCTGATTTTTCTGCGCGTTCTTTTCTAGTTACTTTAATTTTCATTTATTTTCTTTATATTTATTTTAATTAACTTCTTAGGGTATATTTAGTGGGTTAATAAGAGGCATATTAGGTTAAGTCTCCCTGGGAGGAGCACAAGGAGGGAGACTAAAACCCTCTTCTCCTTCTTCTTCCTTTATCTTTCTCCATTGAACACCATTTTTATTTCTTGTAAGCTTTTAATTTCTTGTCTTTAATTTACTTTCTTTTTAGTAGTTTAATCTTTCTTTATCAATTTTGTATTAGTTTAATCTTTCTTTGTCAAACTTTGATTATTTTCTTAGAAATTTTCATTTATTAAAAGTAGTATTACACTAGTGGAAAAAACATTATTGGCTGCGGGTTTTAAGCCATTAAAGGATGCGGTTTTTGACCCAAGCACTTGTGGTGGCAGCTGATAGTTTTAAAGAAAGGTTCCGGTTTAAAAACGCAGCTAGGAAAACAATTATAGGCTGTGGACATAGGGCAAAACCGCAAACTATAACGTATATATTTTTTTTCAATTTTTGGGCACCGTATAGGCTGCGGTTTGCCCTATGTCCGCAGCCTATAGGTATTTTTTTCATTTTTTTTATAATAATTGTATATATTATCACCATTATAAAATAATAAAATAATAAAATAATTAACAATAAAGCAGCTGCTATAATCACCATTAATTGTCACCCAAATAATATATATATATAAATAAATAATTTAATTATCGAAAATAATTATCGAAAATAAAATATATAATATATATAAATAAGTCCTACTTAATTATCGAATATAATTACTACGAAACATAACTAGCTAACAACATAAATTAACAAGATACACGACAATTTTGTCTTTCACTTCGCGCATTTCCTTGTCAGTCAATTTGCATGTTTCCCATGGATTGACGTTTAAAATTTACATAAAATTATATGAAAGAATTAAAAAGTTAATATATATAATTAGATTTTCTAATAAATTAATATATAATATTATAATTTAAAAACATAATAAATACTTACGAGATCAATATTTTCCACCCCGACGTTCTTCACTGCTTGTATGATAGCATCCATAAACTTAATAACGTAGCAGCCGCAGTCAATGCTATTATTTTGGTGAAAACACTATGAAAAAATATATTACATATGTTACTACCAAAACGATTCAAATCCGTTAAAATCGCAACTTTTTAATTTTTTACTACCAAAACGATTCAAACCAAAGTTCTAATATGTACCAAATAGTGATGTGTGCCAAGTTTCGTGCATAACAAACCGAGTTTAAGCCAATTTACGCGAGAAAGTTAAAAAATAGTTCAATACACTTAAAAACACAACTTAACACGTAATTTCAAGCATTTGACAATTATTTTCGATTCTATCCACTTCAACACAATAATATGTACCAAATAGTGTTGTGTGCCAAGTTTCGTGCATAACAAACCAAGTTTAAGCCAGTTTACGCGAAAAAATAACAAAAATAGTTCAAAACACTTAAAAATGCAACTTAACACGTAATTTCAAGCATATGACAATAATTTTCGATTCTAACAACTTCAACACAATAATATGTACCAAATAGTGTTGTGTGCCAAGTTTCGTGCATAACAAACCAAGTTTAAGTCATTTTACGCGCGAAAGTGACAAAAATAGTTCAAAACAATTAAAAACACAACTTCACACGTAATTTCAAGCATTTGACGATTATTTTCGATTCTAACCACTTCAACACAATAATATGTACCAAATAGTGTTATGTGCCAAGTTTCGTTCATAACAAACCAAGTTTAAGCCATATTACGCGCGAAAATGACAAAAATAGTTCAAAACACTTAAAAATGCAACTTAACACGTAATTTCAAGCATATGACAATGATTTTCGATTCTAACTACTTCAACACAATAATATGTACCAAATAGTGTTTTATGCCAAGTTTCGTGCATAACAAACCAAGTTTAAGCCATTTTACGCACGAAAGTGACAAATATGCTTCAAAACACTTAAAAACGCTACTTAACACGTAATTTTAAGCATATGACAATTATTTTCGATTCTAACCACTTCAACACAATAATATGTACCAAATAGTGTTATGTGCCAAGTTTCGTGCAAAACAAACCTAGTTTAAGCTATTTTACGCGCGAAAGTGACAAAAATAGTTCAAAACACTAAAAAACACAACTTAACACGTAATTTCAAGCATTTCACAATTATTTTTTATTCTAACCACTTCAACACAATAATATGTACTAAATAGTGTTGTGTGCCATGTTTCGTGCCTAACAAACCAAGTTTAAGTCATTTTATGCGCGAAAGTGACAAAAATGCTTCAAAACACTTAAAAACGCAACTTAAAACGTAATTTCAAGCATATGACAATTATTTTCGATTCTAACCACTTCAACACAATAATATGTACCAAATAGTATTGTGTGCCAATTTTCGTGCATAACAAACCAAGTTTAAGCCGTTTTACGCGCGAAAATGACAAAAATAGTTCAAAACTTTTAAAAACGCAACTTAACACGTAATTTCAAGCATATGACAATTATTTTCGATTCTAAACACTTCAACACAATAATATGTACCAAATAGTGTTGTGTGCCAAGTTTCATGCATAACAAACCTAGTTTAAGCCATTTTACGCGCGAAAGTGACAAAAATAGTTCAAAACACTAAAAAACACAACTTAACACGTAATTTCAAGCGTTTCACAATTATTTTTGATTCTAACCACTTCAACACAATAATATGTACCAAATAGTGTTGTGTGCCATGTTTCGTGCCTAACAAACCAAGTTTAAGCCATTTAAAGCGCGAAAGTGACAAAAATGCTTCAAAACACTTAAAAACGCAACTTAAAACGTAATTTCAAGCATATGACAATTATTTTCGATTCTAACCACTTCAACACAATAATATGTACCCAATAGTATTGTGTGCCAATTTTCGTGCATAACAAACCAAGTTTAGTTTTACGCGCGAAAGTGACAAAAATAGTTCAAAACATTTAAAAACGCAACTTAACACGTAATTTCAAGCATATGACAATTATTTTCGATTCTAACCACTTCAACACAATAATATGTACCAAAAAGTGTTGTGTGCCAAGTTTCTTGCATAACAAACCAAGTTTAAGCCATTTTGCGCGTGAAAGTGATATAAATATGATGCAACACAAACAGGTGTGCTTGTAGAAGACTATCCCGAGAAGGTGTGATTATTTTGGAGCCAATTGTTCCTTTTCCCTCAAGTCTTCCTTCATGTCGAGAGGTGGGAAGTCCAATAGGCTTTGCCATAGCCATATACTCGGCTATAAAGTTACCTATCTCATCGCTTACAGTGCCTTGAATCATATTCCCCTCTGGTTGTGCTGGATTCCAAAAGCTTGATTTCAAAAGGATAACACCATCTTAAAAAAATTGGACCCAAAAGCTTGATTTCACGAACGAGATGGACAATAAGATAAACCATTATGTCAAAGAAAGACGGTGAAAAATACATCTCAAACTTGCATAAAGTTACAATCACGTCGACTTGAAGAGCATCAAGTTTAAAGGGATCAAGAACTTTACTACAAATTGTGTTGAAGAACAAACATAGCTCGGTAATAGCATATCTCACATGTTTTGGCAGTATTCCACGGAGTGCAATCGGTAAGAACACTTGCATCATTACATGGCGATCGTGAGATTTCATGCTTCCCAACTTCAATTCACCATTTAGGGTCACAAATCTCTTCATGTTGGATGAGTACCCAGACGGAACCTTAATGCCATACAAAGACTCACAAAAGGCCCGGTTCTCTACTTTGAACAATGTGTAGAAAGCTGAAGGCAAATAAACTTTTTCACTACTCATCTTCTTCTTACCGACCTTTCCCTTGTTACTGCCACCAACTTCATCAGCTCTTTCTCTTTTCTTACTCACGTTAACATGTGCCCAGAACTCCGGACGAATACCCTTACATTCAAAGTAATCTCGCACGGCCTTAACATCCTTTATCTTAACCGGAATGTTCATGAGAGTCCCGAGTATGGCATCGCATACATTTTTCTCTATATGCATAACGTCAAGATAATGTCTAACCTGTAGATCTCTCCAATATGGAAGCGTCCAAAAAATTGATTGTTTTTTCCACAGTCGGTCTTCACCCCCTTGCACTTGCCCTGTTTTACCAAATACAGTCTCAACCCCCTTAACCTGTTCGTAAACCTAATAACTAGTCAACGATCGACGAGCTAGTCAGTCCTCAACCTCCCTGTTGAACATCTTCTTCTTCTTACGGTATTGGTGATCTTGTGGGAGGAACTTTCGATGGTTCATTAATACATGTTTGCACTTAGGAATCCACGTGGATTCCATGTCTTGGATACATATTGCGCACGCTTTCTTCCCTTTGTTCTTATACCCTAATAAGTTTCCATATGCCGGAAAATCGTTAGCAGTGCATAAAAGCATTGCACGCAAGGTGAACTCCTCATTAGCATATGCATCAAACACGAAAACTCCTTCATCCCACTTCTTTCTCAAATCCTCAACGAGAGGTGCAAGATATACATCTATGTCATTGCTAGGTTGCTTAGGACCCGATATAAGAAGGGAAAGCATAATGTACTTACGCTTCATACACAACCAAGGTGGCAAATTATAGATCACTAAAAGTACCGGCCAAGTATTATGTTGAGAACTAAGATTGCCAAATGGGTTTATTCCGTCCGTGCACAGTCTGAGCCTTAAATTACGAACTTCATCCCCAAAAGACTTATGCAACCTATCAATACTCTTCCACTCCGGAGAATCGGATGGATGTGTGAGCAAGTGATCTTTCTTCACCCTATCTGCATGCCACCTCAAATTTAACGCATCTTTCTTTATAGAAAACAAGCACTTGAATCTAGGTATTATTGGAAGATACCACAATGCCTTAGCCGGGGGCCTTTTAGCATCCCGAGCCCCTTTATGCTTGTAACGCGATAACCCACACCTAGGACACTCTTCTAAGTTCTCGTTTTCATTCCGATACAATACACAATCATTCAGACACGCATGACTCTTCTGATACTCTAACCCGAAAGGACACATTAGCTTTTGGGCATAGTATGTCGACTTTGGAAGTTCATTCCCTCAGGAAGCATCTCACCTAACGCTTCTAATAACATTGTGACACTAGTGTCACTCCAATTGAACTTTGACTTAATGTTGAAAATTGTCAAAACTGCTGTAAGTTTGATGAACTTTGTACATCCAGGATACAAAGGCTTTTGAGAAACCTCTGTCAACAAGTCAAATACACGAGGACGTTTTCCTAACTCATCCTCGACTCCCTCCATCATCTCATCAACACGATCCACATCCTCATCGACATTCTCTTCATCCGTCTCATACCCATCAACACGATCCACTACATCCTCATTGACATCGGCCACATTATTGACATCCTCAACAACACTCTTTTCCTTGTAAACTCCCTCCTCACCATGCCAAACCCAAACATGATATTGAGGCCTAAACCCACGTCGAAGTATGTGCTCCCTGAGGATATAAACACTATCTACCTTTGATACATTGCCACAATTAATACATGGGCAATAAAAACCAACTCCTCCCGTCCTAACTTGATGTTCAACCGCAACACTACAAAATTCTAATACGCCATCAATAAATTATGACGATTCAATGCTTCCATACATCCCAGAACGATCTTTTGTCATCCTAAGTGTGATTAATTAATTCAAAACAAAATTATTAGACATTACATACATAAGTATATATATACTTAACCCTAGATAACCCAAATTTACCACATCTGACGTTCTTATTATTCACTAGTGGAAAAAAAGCTATTGGCTTCGGTTTTTTTGCCAATATAGGCTGCAGTTTTAACTCGCAGCATTAGTAATAGTAGCAGATGACAAAATATTATTGGTTGCGGTCCTAAAAACCGCAGCCTATAGACCATTTTTACAACAAAAAAAGGTGATTATTGGCTGCGGTCATTGCCAAAACCGCAGCCTTTGAGGGCTAATTTTTTTTTTCATTTCGTTTAATACATTGAACAAAATACACATTCATCAGCAAAAAATAAAGAAAAACAACAGATCTAAGTACTGAAGAACATTGAACATTGAACATTGAACAAAATACACATTAATAAACATTGAATTAAGAACATTGAATAACAAAAAATTAATAAAAAAATACTGAAGAAACCGATCTGAATACACATTGAACATTGAACAAAATACACATTATTAATAAACATTGAATTAAGAACATTGAAGAACAAAAAATTAATAAAAAATTAATAAACATTAATTTACATTGAATTAAGAACAATAAAACAAATACTGAAGAACAGATCTGAGTGTCTTGATTTATTTGCAACAGATCTGAGAGTGTCTTGAATTATTTGCAAGAAGAAAACGAATCTGTAAATAAAGAAAAACAACAAAGAAATTTTTTTAATTAAACTATCTTTTACATAAACCCTAATAAATTCAACAACATGAAAATTAAACTTACCCACACATATTCCCGAATCTGCAACAAATTGAGAATGAAGATCAACACAACCCTAATACATCGAATCTGCAACAAATTATCATATCATCGAATCTGCAACAAATTGATGAAGTTTTGAAATGAAAAATTGATGAAGTATAACCTTAGTGATCATTAATGTGTAATCATTCAAGGAAGTATTGAAGAAAGAAGAAAGAACTTCTTTAAAGTATGGAAGAAGAAAGAAGAAAGAAGCGGCGGAATATAAAGTATTGAAGAAAGAATTAGGCTTAAAAGAAATTGAAGAGGCGCGTTTCACAAAAAAAAATTTTTTTTAATGTTATTGGTTGCGGTCATTGCCAAAACCGCAGCCTTTGATGGTTTAAATTATTTTTTTAATGTTATTGGCTGCGGTTTTGTCAATGACCGCAGCCTATGTGCTATTTTTTTCGCCTTGTTTTTCTTCTATTATCTGCTGCGTTTATTAGGAACCGCAGCTAATGTTTAGCAGCCAATAGTTTTTTTTCCACTAGTGAAATTATTCAAATTATGTATATTTTAATTAATTAACAAACTAAGTACATAAGTAAACTATTGTGATTATTCATACATAAGTAAACTACATACATAATTAAATTACATACATAATAAATCAGACTACATACATATACATAATAAACTACATACATAATTAATTAACAAATTAAACAACTAAACAAATATAAATTAAACAACGTACATAAGTAAACTACATACATAAAACTTATAAATTAAACAACTTAAAAAACTCAACAAAATAATCAACAAACTAATTATAACATCAACCCATAAAAATATCAAAAATAAAACTTCATAGTTGAATAGAAATTTACCTTAGTATTTCGATATGATAATGGTGTGCTCTACAATTGGGTACTTACAATGAAAAAAAAAAACCAATTTCATTGGTTTAATTTTATGGGTTTGAAGAAAATTTTATGGTTTAATATCGTGCTTGAAGAACTAGGCAACTTGCCCTATGTCATAGAAAACTAAGAAACAAAACACCCTCTCTAAATCCTCTGCGAAGCTAGAACACACATCTATGACAGATATTAGTTATGAAATCATGTGGCTCAAAAGATTGTTGTTGAATCTTAGAGTTCACCAACCCAATTGACCTTGCACATTGCTAAAAGAACTAGTCAACATGAGAAAACAAAGCATATTGCGGTAGATTGTCATTTTGTTCGCAGTGCAATTACAAATGGGTAAACTAATCAAAATTTGGTCACAAACTTGGACATAGATAGGTCACTTACAAATGGGCAAAATTATGAATTTTTTTCATAAAATCAACCGTAACTCAAATGTTCAAATTCAAATAAAAAAAATAGTAAATTAAAATTGGGTGTTTGAGGAAGAAAAGTTCATGAACTAAAACTTAAATACAATAAAAAAAAATCATGTATAATCTAACTTCTCCATTCATTTCAACACTACCCATCATGTATAATCTAACTTAAATACAATAAAAAACAGTAAACTAGTTATACCTTGAACAAACAGTGGGCTTGAACAAGAATTTCGCACAGCAAGAATTTCAAACAAGAACAAGAACGAAGGGTCGTGGGCTTGAACAAGAAGAAGAAGCAGCAAATCGTTTTTTGAATGATGAACGGCAATAACAAAGAACACGAAGGAGAAGAAGAGAACAAGAACAAGAACGAAGGGTTGTGGGCTTGAACAAGAAAAAGAAGCAGTATGGGTGATGAAGAAGATGAAGAAGAGCAACTCGTTTGTTTTTTAAGAAGAGCAGTATGGGCTTGAACTCGTTTTGAAGAAGATGAAGAAGAATTCGTCGGTTTAATTTTTATGAAGAAGATGATGAAGAGCGGCAGCAAGGAGAGAAAAAAGAAGATGAGAAGTTTTCGAATGCAACAGTTAGGTTTTAGAGAAATGAACGTTGCAAGGCGGAACTTTTTAATTTTTATGAAGAGGCTATTGGCTGAGGACATAGGCTAAACCGCAACCAATGAGTATTTTTTTTTTTTAAATTACGGCTATTGGCTGCGGACACAGGCTAAACCGCAGCCAATGAGTATTTTTTTTTTAAATTAGGGCTATTGGCTGCGGACAGGGCATAAACCGCAGCCAATGAGTATTTTTTTTTTTTTGAAATTTAGGCTATTAGCTTTGTTTATCTAAAACCCGCAGCCAATTAGCAGCAGCCAATACGTTTTTTTCCACTAGTGATTGTTCTTCAAATTATTTTGGCTCTTGGATCTTTAATTGTTTGTCTCATAGTTTAATTATTGTTTTTCCTTGCAAATTTCATTATTATCATCTTTTATCATGCTTAGTTTCATTCTAGGGTTTTTATTTAATGTTTTTACCATGATTAGTGAGTAGATCTATTTTCTAGGGTTAGGGTTTGAACTTAATTGTCAAGTATGATTTTATTCTTAGATGTGTCTATGAAACAATGAATAAAGTGGTTAAATTGTGCTAATTAACCCTAAATTAAATATGCTTTGTCGGACTAGTCAATAGAACTAGCGTGTGAGATTGAGATCGACTTTGGTTTTGGGTAAACTTTAGTTAAATTCTCATTAGTACATTCAATAAAACTAGCGTGTGAGAATTGAATCAGTAAGGTCTAAATCTAATAGTTAATCAACAGAACGAGAGTTTGAGATTAACAAGATCATATTTAATCACATAATTAATCCGACATTTCATAGACACTAATAAGAGTTTAATCATACAAGAATTTAGGGGATTCCCAACACCGTAGATATTTTCATCATATAGTTTAATCACATTTTCTTATTGCATTTTTAGCTTGTTAGATTACAATCAATCAATCAATCTTTTTCTCCTTAAGCAATATAATTAGTAGAAATTGGCAAGTTTCTTGTCCTAGCTTCCTTGTGTTCCACCCGTGACTACACGTACACCGTGCGCTTGCGGTTAAAAGGAAAGTTTTACGAGATAAGATTTTATGAATAACTACCAAACCCGCCTACACCATAACCAACCGCAACACAGAATTGACAGCCCCTCTACACCAGAAATAGTCGTACACCAACTTGCATCCGTAAGCCTAATTCAGGATACTGAAGTCAATCTGATTTTCATTTTTTGTATCTACAACATCAAATCAACTCCATTTCAATTACCATACAACATTCAGCATAGACTGCCTTAAAATTCAATTAAGAAACTATTACCATAGTCACTACTACTATTTCTTTATCACAATATAACTCATAATATGCTGATTCTAGTATAAATGATCTAGATACTTCTTGGTTGTTGAATCTACATTCACTTTCTAGTGGCTTTGCATCTTTTAAACCCCTTTTTCCCTTCTGTGTTGCTTATGTGTTGTTAGCTAACAACAACTCTTCTAGACGTAGTACTGTCATTCTCTGTTGCATGGCTGCTTTAATTTTTGTATATTATGCTATTCACATTTTCTTAGACAATAATGTTGCTTCAATTACAGTCTTTTTCTATTGCATTCCTACTTTAAGACTTGTTCCTTAAGTAACCTTTTTGACTGTAGTGAAATACAGCTTCAAATTGTACATGCGAAAGGTCTTTTGGACCTGCTTCTTGATAGGCAACTGTTTAATACTCAATCATCTTGTGTACTTCTTCTGTCCCTTTTAATGTGTCATTGTGCACCATTTTCTCTTTTGGCAATCACCATATTATCCTTTCTCAAAATTTAATGTAGAAAAATAATAACTCTATTCATGTAACTACTTTTAAAATGTTAAGTTTGAAGCACCAGACATCACTTTAAACGAAACTACTACCAAGTTTCATGCCAAACAAACCAAGTTTGAACTACTTAAAGTGAGTTAGTGATGTAAAAACCTTCAAAAGCCTTAAAAACCTAACTTGGCACGTAATTTTAAGCATATGTTTATTGTTTTGCAATTCTCAGATTTTCAAAACAATAACTTATGGCATCGCATACGTTTTTCTCTACATGAATAACGTCAAGACAATGTCTAACCTGTGGATCTCTTCAATATGGAAGCTTCCAAATTATTGATTTTTTTTCCATTGTCGGTCTTCACCCCCTTGTATTATCCCTATTTTACCGAATTTCATAAGTAGAAGAATTTGAAGAACAATAGACAATGTTGTTGGTTGAATGAAGATCAAATGTCGTGGGAATGTGGGAATGAAGAACAAAATAAGTATGTATTACATTCTAAGGGGCGCATTTTAAAAAAATATATATAAACTTGATATATGTTGTGGTTCCCAAAAAATGTCAACATATTTTCAAGTTTTTATTTTTTAAATAAAAATTAGACTATATGTTGCGGTTCCTAATAAACCTGGCCATTTAATGTATAATAGAAATATTGATTCATTAGTCATAGTTTCTATCTTATTAACAAAATTTTCAAATGATCACCTCCTAATGTGCATGAGTTTTGTATATAAAGACATTGGGTTGTGTTTATTTTTGCATAATAATGTATAAAGGAAACACCTCATTTATAAGAGCACAACCTTACAGCATATACAAGGTATTTTGTCCTTATTGTGCACTGGGTTGCAACTAAGTTCACTATCCTTCAATTAACCCTTTTAAAAAGGAATGTTTTACGAGATAAGATTTTATGAATAAATAACAAACCAGCTTACACCATAACAAACGGCAACACAGAAATGACAGCCCCTCTATACCTGAAATAGTCGTACATCAACCTTCATCCGTAAGCCTAATTCAGTTACTAAAGTCAATGTGATTTTCATTTTTTGTATTTATAACAGCAAATCAACCCCATTGCAATCACCCTACAACATTCAGCATTGACTGCCTTTAAATTCAATTTAAAGAGTATTACTATACTCACTACTATTACTACTACTACTACTACTACTTTATCACAGTATAACTAATAGTGTGCTGATTCTGGTGTAAATGATCTAGATATTGCTTAGTTGTTGAATCTACATTCACTTTCTGGTATGCCTCAGCATCTTTTAAACCCCTTTTTCCCTTCTGTGTTGCTCATGTGTTATTAGCCAACAACAACGCATCTAGACGTAGTACTATCTTTCTCTGTTGCATGCTTCCTCTAATTTTTGTCTCTTAGGTTATTGACGTTTTCTTACACAATAATGCTCCTTCTATTACTTTTTTTGCTATTGCATTCCTACTATAAGACTTGTTCTTTAAGTAAAATACAGCAGCAAATTGTACATGTAAAAGGTCTATTGTGGACCTGCTTCTTGATAGGCAACTTTTAATACTCAATCATGTTGTGTACCTCTTATGTCCCTTTCAATGTGTTATTGTGCACCATTTTCTATTTTGGCAATCATCACATTATCCTTTCTCAAAATCAGATGTAGAAAAATAATTATTCTATTCATGTAACTACATTTAAAATGTTATGTTTGAAGCACCACACATCACTTTAAAAGAAACTATTGCCACGTTTCATGCCAAACAAACCAAGTTTGAACTACTTAAGGTGAGTTAGTGATTTAAAAAGCTTAAAAAGCCTTAAAACGCAACTTTGCACGTAATTTCAAACATCTGTTTATTTTTTTGCAATTCTCAGAATTTCAAAACAATAACTTATGGCCTTGCATACATTTTTCTCTATATGAATAACGTCAAGATAATGTCTAACCTATGGATCTCTTCAATATGGAAGCTTCTAAAAGTTTGATTCTTTTTTCCATAGTCGGTCTTCACCCCCTTGTACTTACCCTATTTTACTAAATTTCATAAGTAGAAGGTTTTGAAAAATAATAGAAAATGTAGTTGGTTGAATGAAGATGAATGGTTTACGTATTACTTTATATATGTTGCAGTTCCCAAAAAACCACAACATATTTTCAATTTTTATTTTTTTAAATAAAAATTAGACTATATGTTGCGGTTCCTAATAAACCGCAACATATAGTAGTCTATTATTTTTTTTCCTAGTTTTTTCATCCCATTTTATGTTGCGTCTTAAATATACCATAATATAGTTCACGCAACATATTAGCTTTTCTTTACTACTGTAGAGAAATTGAATATTTTACATTTTACTATTTTCGATCTTAAATCTCAAATAAGTAACTTAAACAAAGCTTTTAATATCAAGATTAAAACCTTAACATCAGGCTATGATAACAAGGTTAAGACCTTAATAGATGAAAATATGTCCTTAAAATAAAAACTTACATTTTAACCCTTTTTTGAAGATATGTTTGAGAAATAAAAGAAAGATCCAATTCACAATTACAACTCTTAAAGTGAGTTTCTCGTAAAGTTTAAAAAATTTCAAACAGAACTTAATAAAATATTAGGTTCAAGTCAATTATGTAGAGACAAAAGTGGTATTGGTTATGATCATAATGCCTTTTTTAAAAAAATCATCTTTACTTGAGCAAAAGATATATCCATGTACTTACTTACTCCAATTTTTGTACAAAAAAGGTTATATGAAATTTATGTCTTTGTAAAAGAAATGATCCCCATCTTGTTTTGGAAAAGAATTTTTTTTTCATTAACAAATCATCACAAAATAGTACCGCAAACAAGAGAACCACCTCCCTAATATGCGTTAGCATGAGATAGTAACACAGTTTCTAGGAAGGGTTTTCCCACTCTCACTCCTTATATAGCTTATTTCAAATATATTTTACAAAATGTCTAGCCAAAAGGTTTGATGAATATATTTGTAGGTTTCTTAAAAATATATCCTCAATAGTGTATGCTCAAGACACTTGAGTGGAAATGTGTTTCCGTTCACTTACTTCAAAGAACAACTAGTGGAACTATAACTCTTGGAGACAAAGCTAAATGCAACATTCTCGACATTGGCAATAATGGTTATGATTCTTGTAACACCATACATATATGATGTGCTTTTAGCCGATCGATTTAAGTATAATCTTCAAAGTAATCATGTTCAAATAAAATATACCAAATTTAGAAAAACTATGATTAGTGCTCTTATTAACCGTAATGTTCATAAAAGAGTTGGACATTTAAATATGCATACTATTAAACAATTTTCTTCTCAAGGAACAACCTAAAATATTTTATAACACCGGCAAGTTATGTAAGTCTTACACAAAAGGTAAGAAAAAGGGTTTCTTTAAACATAAAAGGTGGTAAATATGACTAGACCAATTAAGTTTTAAATATAGATCCATGTGTTCCTATATGCGTCAAATCTCCCAAGTGAAAACAATAAATTCTAGTAACAATTGTGTTAGCCATATTAGGTTTTGATGATGACTTCACTTTTAAATAAACAAAAATGTTTAGAGATTGTTTTGTAGGTTATATATCCGGTTTTATAAATCGTTGATGGAACCTAAAAGGACTTGGTCAAGGAATATTGTATGGGTCAAAGGTCAAAAGAGTCAGCATAGAAAATCACTTAGGAAGTCAAAAATGGATTTGATGTCTACTGTTCCAAGAATTGGAAATCTGATGATAGTTACTGATGGAGACAGTGCAGTGTTTGCAACGATACAAGTCTGGAGAAGTGCGTCAGCTAAATTAGGTAGGAAAATACTTTTTCTATTTTTTAGTTGATATGTACAGTTAGAAATTAGGATATCGCATAAATTATTAATTGGCAAAAATTAAATAACCACCTAAAACTAACCTGTAGCTAATTAAAAGGATGAGAATAAGTCTCCTTATTTCTCTCCATGAAAATAGGGAGTTAATTAGGTTTTAATATAATTAATCTTAATTAACTATTTTTAGCCTATAGAACCTAAAACTAACCGTAGCTTTATTTTATAACTTTCTTCCCCACTTTCCCACATTTAAGAAAAAGGGAAATATGGGTAGTTAGGGTTTTGTTGAAACCCACAGTTAGTCTTATATAAATATCTTTTTTATCCGGTTATTGTGTGATGTGCCTTAACCGAAAAAATCAAGTGAGATCACCTAAGTAAGAAAAATCTCCATTCTTTCATTTGCCAATTAATTTATAATACTTTTCTTATGCAATATCTTAGTTTTTATCCTTTCTAGAGAAATTCTTTTGTACGGGTTTTTGAGAGTTTATTGTAATTAGACTTAAGGGAAGTCTAGGGGAAACGTGAGAAAGAGAAAAAGAAAGAGAAAGAGAAAGAGAAATAGAAGAGAAGAGAAGTGACCTAGTTGAGAAAAGAAGAGAAGTGTTTTATGTAATTGTAATAATTGCCTAAAACTTATTAAGAGAAGCTTAAAATCCCGAGTGGTCGTGGTTTTTGCTTCTATTAGGCCTAGAAGGTTTCCACGTAAGATCCTTGTCTCAATTTATCTTTCTAGTTTTTGTTTAAGTATTTATTGTTTATTTTATATTACACAAAAAAGGACCAAAATACTTAAAAGTACAATACAACAATTCACCCCCCTCTTGTTCCATTCACTATCTCTAAGTGTTTCTACAAATTGAGTATTTCTCTTTTTTCACATAGTTCTCTTTCCCTCGTGAGAAATGTGAAGCATTAATAGACTTTTTAAAATACGCAAAGAACTTCAATCTATTATAAACCTATCTATGGTTCATGTTCATAGTGATCACGGTTAGGGATGAGCGAAATTAGACCGAATCGGCGGTCCAGACCGCAATTGGTTAAACTCGGACCAAAACTGGCCCGGACCGAAAGTATCAGGTCCGGTTCTTAAAAGTTATGAAATCCGAGTTCCAGTCCGGTCTAAACGCGGAAAATTTAGGGTCAGAGCCATGTTCACCATCTCTAAGTGTTTCTACAACTGGTATCAGAGCCCTGTTCCTCATTTGATCAAGAAACCCTGAGAGCTGTATCTTGGTGTTTTAGAGATGTTGAAAATAAATGAACGAATGGAAGAAGGTTACTCTACTCAAAGACCGCCCATGTTCGATGGTAAATTCTACACATATTGGAAGAATAAGATGGAGATCTTCATCAAGGCCGAAAATTATCAAGTTTGGAGAGTTATCAAAATTGGAGACTTTGAGGTAAAAACTACCAACTCCAATAACGAAACTGTTCCCAAACCGATCACTTAATTTGAGTAAGAAGATTTTCAGAAAATGGAGATGAATGCTCATGCCATCAAATTACTTCACTGTGGTCTTGGACCAAATGAGCATAATCGCATTATGGGTTGCAAAACAGCCACGCAGATTTGGGATCTGCTATAAGTTACCCATGAAGGAACAAGTAAAGTGAAGCGATCCAAAATTGACTTGTTGATGTCAAAGTATGAAATATTTGTTATGGAACCAAGAGAAAGTATTCAAGAGATGTTTACTAACATAACAAACGAACTTGTCTCTCTTAGAAGGCTTATTCCCGCAGATGAACAGGTCAGGAAAATTCTAAGGAGTCTACCTCAAGATGAACGTTGGAGAGCTAAAATCACAGCCATACAGGTTTTCGAAGGATTTCACTAAATTCAATCTGAAAGAGTTGGTTGGTTCCCTTATGACCCACGAATTGCATCTGGGAACAGTTGACAGTTCCCGAAACAAAGGCTTGGCTCTAGTAGCAAATGATCAAGAAGAGTCAGAATGTGATGAAGAGGAGACTGCAATGTTGGTTCAAAATTTTAAAAAGTTCTTCAGGAACAGCAGATACACCAATCAAAGAAACAACAAAGAAAGAGGAGATGCTAATACCAAAACCAACTACGAATGTCATAAGTGTGGAAGCACTGATCACTTCATCAAGGAGTGCCCTCAATGAAAGAACGAAAAGGGCAAAGGGAAGGCAAGGGAAACGAGAAGACAACCGATGAAAGGAAATTTCAACAAGACGAACTTTCGCAAAGCCATGATTGCTGCATGGGGAATATCTGAGAGCGAAGCAGAAACTAAATCTCCCGTTGAGGAAGAAATAGCTAATCTATGTTTCATGGCCAGTCATGACGAAAAGTCTAAAGGAAAAGAGGTATTGTCTTCTAATTCATTTCCTAACCACCTATTTAGATTGGATAAAAATGAATTAATTAAAATGATTTTGGAGACACAAGATAAACTGGAAAAAAGAACTGCTACCTATCTTCAAATAGAAAAGGACCTTAAAACTTGCAACGACCATGTTTTCAACCTAAATTCTTTTAGGTCTGATGTGCAAAATAAATTCTTAGATTTATTAGATCAAAATGTGATGTTAAAGGAAACTTTAGAAAAGGTAAAACAAGAAAATGTTATTCTTAATGTCGATTTGTATCAATATAAGTTGTTAGGCTTAAATGAGAATATAAATGATTAATCTATTCATGATATTAGTACTGAATTACAAAGGTTAAAATTAGACCTGGAATCCCGTAAAATCGAAAATGAGAAATTGAAATTTGATTTAAATTCAAGAGGAAAACGAAAAATCAATGAAGTTCCAAAATGGATTCTAGAGGCGAAAACTAAGAATACTGAAGGCCTAGGATACAATAATAACAAAAGCAAGAAAAACCTCCACGTTGATCAATCTAGTAGTAAAGTCAGTTCCTTTTGTGGTAATACCGGGCACCTGAAATTCTAATGTTTAAAAAGGGAACAGCACGACAAAACGAACCAAATTTATGTAGATCGCATTTGGATTAAGAAATATGATTCATGCATTATCAACAAGGAACCCAAGGATGACTGAGTTCCTCATTCTAACAATTAGTTCGTTTTACAGGTTCTAGTGAGGGGGAACAACTCATGGTATCTCAACAGTGGTTGTTCCAAGCACATGACAGGTGATAAATCAAAATTTATCTCACTAGAAGCCTATGATGGAGGAACTATGACCTTTGGAGACAATATGAAAGGCGAAATCATTGCCAAAGGAAAAATAGGAAGGTCAAGTTCCATGCAATTGACAATGTATTTTTAGTCAAGAATTTAAAACATAATTTACTAAGTATCTCTCAATTTTTCAAAAAAGGTAACTCTGTAAACTTTACTTCTTAAAAGTGCATTATTTCTAGGAATGACAAATGAGACACTGTTCTAGAAGGAATCCGTAAAGGGAACACCTATGTTGTGGAGCTCCACACTGTTCCCAAAACCAGTCTGATTTGTCTCAGTGTTATAGAAGATGACCCTCTTCTTTGGCATAAATGTTTAGGTCATGATAGTTTTTCTTTGCTTAATACTCTACGATCTAAAGACCTAGTAAGAGGATTGTCGTCCCTTGAATTCCAAAAAGATGAAGTTTGTGATCCTTGTGCCAAAGGAAAACATGTTAGGTCATCCTTCAAACCTAAGAATGTTGTAACCACCTCAAAGCCACTTGAATTTATTCATATGGATCTTTGTGGACCTATGAGAATCCAAAGTCGCAGTGGTAAGCGATATGTGTTTGTAATAGTTGATGATTACAGTAGATTTACATAGACCTTATTTTTAACTAGCAAAGATAAAGCTTTTGATGAATTTATTGCTTTTGCAAATAAAATTCAAAAATCTAGTAATAATCAACTTGTCCACATAAGATCAGATCATGGCAAAGAATTTGAAAATTCAAGGTTTATGGATTATTGTAATGAGCATGGTATAACTCACAATTTTTCCGCACCTAGAACACCACAACAAAATGGTGTGGTGGAAGGTAAAAATAGAACATTAGACGAAATGGCTAGAACCATGTTAATTGCTAGTGGTCTCCTTATAAAACTTTTGGGCTGAAGCTGTTAATGTTGCATGTTATATTTTGAATCGTGTGTTGATTAGACCTATCACTTCAAAGACCCCTTATGAACTATTTAAATGTGTTAAACCAAATATTTCCTATTTTCGTATGTTTGGATGTCGATGCTTTGTTCATGTAAATGGAAAACGAAAAATAGGAAAGTTTGATGAAAAAAGTGATGAAGCAGTATTTCTTGGCTATTCATCTCATAGTAAAGCTTATAGAATTTATAACAAGAGAACTATGTGTGTTGAAGAATTCGTTCGCATTATTTTTGATGAAACTAACTTTATTACAAGTGAACAAGAAACATGTGATTTTAAGATATGTCTTGCTAATTTGGAAGATGATGAAAATATGCATAAATAGCAAGATCAAAAAGTAAATGAAGAACAGCAGGTTCAATATGAAACAGTAGAACCTAATCAAGAGCAGGGACAACAGGGAAATCAGGACAAGCAAGGTGTTCCTAATCCAGCTGCTCCCAAAGTAGAACAAAATGAGCAACATGAAGTTGAGCAAAATTTCAATTAAGTCAGAGAGCTAGTTTCCACAACTGTCCCTACAAGAGAATTTGTGCCGAAGCCGTGGAAACATCAAAAGTCACATCCACTTGACTTGATTATAAGTGACATAAACAAAGGCACAAAAACCAGATCCTAGATAAGAAACTTTTGTGCACACTTTGCATTTCTCTCAACATTGGAACCCAAGAATCACAAAGAAGCGTTACAAGATTCAGATTGGGTTGTTGCAATGCAAGATGAGTTGAATGAATTTGAAAGAAATAAAGTGTGGCACTTAGAACCAAAACCCAAGAACAAAAAGATAATTTGTCTAAAATGGGTTTTTAGGAACAAGCTGGACGAGCACAGAACCATAGTAAGAAACAAAGCAAGGCTAGTGGTCAAAGGATACAATCAACAAGAAGGTATTGATTATACAGAGACATTTGACCCGTAGCAAGGTTAGAGGCTATCAGAATTCTAATTTCCTTTGCTGCTTTTATGAACTTTAAGTTATACCAAATGAATGTGAAATGTGCTTTCTTGAATGGTTTTCTAGATGAAGAAGTCTATGTGGAACAGCCACCTGGCTTCGAAAATCCATATTCTCTAGATCATGTCTATAAGCTTGATAAAGCTCTTTATGGGCTCAAACAAGCTCCTAGACAATGGTATGAAAGATTGTCTAAATTTTTGATTGAAAATGATTTTATTAGAGGAAAAATTGATAAAACCTTATTCTTTAAGAATAGAGGTTCTGATATTTTAGTTGTGCAAATTTATGTTGATGATATTATTTTTGGAGCTATTAACGAATCACTATGTAAAGAATTTGGAAACCTTATGAGTGCTGAATTTGAAATGAGTATGATGGGAGAATTATATTTCTTCCTTGGATTGCAAATTAAACAAACGGCTAGTGGTATTTTTATCCATCAACAAAAATATATTGAAGAACTTCTAAAGAAATATGGTTTAGACAATGCTAAAACAAACCATACACCTATGGCTACTAATATTAATTACACTAGATGAAGATTGGAATGGTATTAATGTTGACCAAACTATGTATAGAGGCATGATAAGATCTTTCTTATATTTAACTGCTAGTAGGCCAGATATTTCGTTAAGTGTTGGTTTGTGTGCTAGATTTCAATCAAATCCCAAGGAATCACATCACACAGCAGTGAAAAGAATTCTAAGATACTTAAAGGGAACAAATGACTTGTCCTTATTTTATCCTTAAAGTGATGTCTATGATTTGAAAGGTTATAGTGATGCAGATTATGCAGGAGATCTTGTGAACAGGAAAAGTACTTCAGGTATGGTACAATTTCTTGGCTCATGTTTAGTATCTTGGTGTTCCAGGAAACAGAACATTGTTGCTCTATCCACCGCTGAAGCAGAATATGTGGCAGCAGTAGCTTGCTATTCCCAAATGCTTTGGATAAAATAGCAGCTAAGAGATTTTGGTATTAAATTTGAATGTGTTCCTATTTATTGTGATAATACTAGTGCCATATGCATATCAAAGGATCCCGTGCATCATTCTAGGGTTAAGCATATACATATACGACATCATTTTCTTAAGGATAATGTTGAGCATAAAAATATTATTGTTAAACATGTCAGTACAAATGAGCAAGTTGCAGATATTATGACTAAGCCACTTCCAAGGGAACAGTATGAAAAAATGAGTTTGGAACTTGGTATGATCAAGCTCCACTAAAGTTTAATGCAAGCACTCCACCTCGAAGCAACATGAAAAACTAGAAGGGTTAAATCATCCACAAAAATCGTGATTGAGAAATCAATTATTGCAAGGTACAGGTACGCAACTATCTTAAGTACGTGGCATGAATGCGTTCTTGATTGCATGTTTAAACTGATTAAACCAAAGTAGCATATGTTCATCTTATGTGTTATTGTCCTTATATTAAAAAAAACGAGGACATATGTATTTTCTTTCCTATTTTCAATATTTTCTTCATTTTTCTTTTTCCAAAAATTTCAGTATTTTATTTTTTTCGGATGGTCAACTTAAGTTATAGTGGGAGTCAGATCATCGTGGTACTTCGAAAAACAGTTATTAACCGCTAAATTCAACGAATATACCCGCGAACTTTTTGTTACACTCCTTGTTCACACGTAATAAACTGATCAAGGAAGTGGTACAACCTCTTGAGTAACCGTCCACTCACAACTTTAAAAACCCACTCCCTCACTTCACATCACTCACTCACACACTTCATCATTCACCCAATTGAAGTACTCTACTCATAACTTCAAAACCCAATCCATCAACCCCATTTCTCCCATATTACTTTCTATAATCCACCATGAATCCCTCAAAATCCTCTTCCTCAAGCAAAACCGCAAGGAAGAAGACACCAAAAGCCTCACAACCCAAACCGTTGCAAGTGATCTATCCTTCAAGCGATGCACCACCATCCTCATCCCAAGAACAAAAGAAATCAAGCACACCCACCACCATGCATGCTGAAACCAAAAGACCCATTTCAACCCCAAAAGGTGTTTCTTCGTCCAAACCAACAAAACGGACTAAGCAAGCTGATCCTGACAGTGCTGAAGAGGTCGCCAAAGAAATGTCAGTAGGGTTCGGTCTAGACAAATACTGGTATGAATCTACTCCATTCCCTCAATTACACGTTATTTTACAAAATCAGGGTTGGGAAAATTTGATGTTTGATTTCTCTTGCAACTCGATTTGCCCAAATTTCATGAGTGAGTTCATAAAAAACTTTACAATAGAGAATGGTGTTTTTTCAAGTATGGTCAAGGACAATAAAATTGAATTTAATAGTTTGATGTTGGGCGATTGGTTTAGTGTTCCTGCAGTAGGGTTTGATACATATTACGTCGGGTCCAAGATTGTCTTTTCATGAATCAATGAAAAGACTGTGTTAAAGTTTTTAGGGATAAATGATACGAAGAGATTTAGCCACAATTCTTTTTCACCACTTCACAAACTATTATACAACATTGCACGACGCTTTATTTTGCCTCCCAATTCCAAGCAAAGCGAAGTAAATCTTCGTGATGCCACATTGATTTACTGTTTGGATAATCATATAAAAATAAAATTTCCTTCTTTGATGATATCACATTTGTCTGACTGCATAGAGAAAGGATGTATGGTTGGGTATGGAGGTTGCGGACTTACATTTTTAAGAAATTTAGTGTTCCGTTGGATGGTCTATAGTTCCCCATTAGCGTTAACAATAAAATAGGTGCAAAATGCCTCAATAATTTGCACCTAAAATTAAATGAAAAGGGGATACTAGAGGACTTTGTTAAGGAAGTTGAAGAAGTTAGTTCTGATGAGGAGAAAGGCGAGAAAGAAAATGAAGAAAAGGGACAGAAGAAAAAGGAGAGGAAAGGGAGGAAGAGGCGAAAAATCAGGGGACTGTTCCTTCTGCCCATGCTGAAAAGGCAGGAGAGGCACAGGAACAAGGGGAAGCTATAAGTGGGGGGGAAGCCTCAAGAGAGGGGGAAGGTAAGGAACTTGAGGATAATGAATCCGATATGATAGTTCAAGTGATGAGGAGGTTCATATGACGGTAAAGAAGGAACCAGTGCTCACTCCAAGGAAGAGCAGCAGGTTGGCCTCTAAGCGTCCAGTTGGAATGGATGAAGATATAACCTCACACTCCATCAAAGAGCCTACCAATGCCCCTCCTTCACCAAAACCAGCCACACCTGCACCACAACATATTCCATCACCTATACCTACTACTCCATGATAACTGCAATTATTTGCACTAATCGCTTACATTTTTATGCTCCATTACATTGTTTAGGGGCGATTTAGGGTCATTTCGTGTGGTGACACTCCATTTCGGTGCTCCATGGTCAAAGTATGAGAAATGGGTGAATTGTGCAATCTTGAGTTGTTTTGTGGGTTTTAGTGGTAATCTTGTACACAGGGCTCAAAGATCGAATCAAACTATCAATCATGAAGAGTTAAAGGTCAAAAGAGCAAATTTCACAACAAATGTCTCTAGGGGCCATGAGCCGAGTCGGCTGAGGTACGCATCATTTGCCTCGGCGACTCGGCGTTTGAAGAAGAGCTAATTGCATTTTCCAAAAGAACCAGCCGACTCGGCTGTAGGTATTTTGAAGGGACCGCCGACTCGGCAGTAATGGATTCATAGCAATGAGTTTTCCAAAAGCTAGCGCCGACTCGGCGTTTGGCCAATATTTAGTGTCGCCGACTCGGCGAAATAGGCTGACAAGTTTCATATTTTTCCAGAAACCTAAGCCGACTCGGCGATAGGTACTCTTCTAAGTTCAGCCGACTCGGCGAATTCAACTGTGAGCTACACGCATGTTTCTGTCTGGTTTTCTTTTGGGCTTTAGGGTTAATTATGTTAGTTAGTATAAATAGAACCCTTAATCCTGATTAGGGTTACTCTTCTCCTTCCGACTATCTTACTTAGTTTTTCTCTTAGTTTTTGATTAATTTAGCTTTTAAATTCATTTTAGCATTAATTTAGTTACAAGAACTTCAATCTAGCCTTTGGGATTAAATCTTCCTTCAAGTTTGTAAGTTTCCTTTGGTCTTTCATTCTTAGTTTTAATTTATTGTATTAGTTTAAGTTTTCTCTAGTAAACATTAATCTCTTAGTTTTAATCATCCTTTAATAAAAAGTGTGTTCATCTTCTCTATTATTGTTTTAGTTGTTATTGTTATTGCCATTAAGTTGTTTTCATTATTGTTCATTCTAGTTTGTTCTTTAATTCATCGTCATTCATGTCTAGCATTAATTTTGAAGTAGTATTTTTTGCATCCATCATGATTAGTGAGTAGATCCATTTTCTAGGGTTAGGGTTTGAACCTATTAGTTGAGTATGAATTGATTCTTGGATGTGTCTATGAAACTATGGATTAAAGTGATTAAATTTTGCCAATTAACCCTAAATTAAATGTGCTTTGTCGGACTAGTCAATAGAACTAGCGTGTGAGATTGGGATCGACTTTGCTTTAGGGTAAATTTTAGTTAAATTCTTATTAATTCGTTCAATAAAACTAACGTATGAGAATCGAATTAGTAGGGTCTAAATCTAATAGTTAATCAACAGAGCGAGAGTTTGAGATTAACAAGATCATATTTAATCACATAATTAATCCGACATTTCATAGGCACTAATGAGAATTAGATCATGCAAGACTTTAGGGGATTCCTGACACCCTAGATTTCATCATCATATAGTTTAAACCCATATTTCTTATTGCATTTTTAGCTTATTAGATTACAACCAATCAATCTTTTTCTCCCCAAGCAATTTAATCAATCGAAATTACCAAGTTTCTTGTCCTAGCTTCCTTGTGTTCGACCCGCGACTACACATACACCGTGCCCTTGCGGTTAAAATAAAATTTCCATATCAAGTTTTTGGCGCCGTTGTCGGGGAAGCGACGGACAATTGATTTGTTGGTTTTTTATTGAGTATATTGCTTTTCTTGTTTACCGCCTCCCCAGATCTTACACTTGCTTTGGTTTCTTTGTTGAATGACCAGGAGATCCTGGTCTCTTGAACATTTTGACCCTGAGATCGAAGCTACAGCTCGCCGACTTAATGCCCTTAGAAGGCGAGCTAGAGAAGAGGAGGTAAGACAGGTAAACATGGCGGCCCAAAATAATGAGAATAATAATGTTAACAATAGTTTTGGCCGTATGGGTGCGCCTTCGATCACCCTAAATTCTATTCTTTGTATTGTTAAGCCGAATTATGGTGTGGATAACTTCGAACTGAAACCTCATCTCATCCAGATGATTGAACGGAATCAGTTTGGAGGACACCCTTTAGAAAGTCCCCATGACCATGTTTCTGACTTTATGGAGAGGTGTGATACTATCACCCAAAAAGATTTAAGTGAAGATGTTGTATGGCTAAGGCTTTTCCTTTTCAGTTTGAGAGATAAGGCCAAAGCCTGGCTGAAGTCTGAACCCGCAGGTATTCATCGGACCTGGGAGGAGTTGGCTAATGCATTTTTGGCCAAGTTCTATCCTCCTAGGAAGACATCACAGATACGCACCCAGCTGCAAACATTTAAGCAGCTACCATTTGAGTCTTTTCACGAGGCCTGGAAGAGGTTTAAAGACCTCCTATTGAGTTGCCCCCATCATCAGATCCCAGATTTGTTGCTTGCCCAATCCTTTTATGTAGGATTGCATGATGAGCACAAGTCCTCGGTTAATGCTGCGTGTAATGGGGATATGGATTCTAAGTCACCCGAAGAGGTCTTGAGATTGTTTGAGACCATGCCCAAGAACAGTTTTTCTTGGGGAAGTGAGAGGGAACGTGCATCCCAAAAGGATGGCACCGATAGTGAGGTCATCAAGGCCCTCACAAAGCAGATGGCCGCTCTATCCGCACAGATGGCCAAGGTAAGTATGGTAAGTGGTACTTCTAGCTCCTTAGTTAATAATGTTTCTATGTGCGATACTTGTGGAGTTCCCGGTCATTGTTCAAGTGCATGCCCCCAAGTTTACAAGGAGGTAAATGCCTTGTATAGTAGACTGATGAACGACCCTTTCTCTGACACTTACAATGCAGGTACTAAGAATCATCCATACTTTTCATACAAGAGTACCAATGTGTTGAACCCCCCTCCATACCAAGCACCACACAATCCACCGGGGTTCAACCAAAGACCGAAACCTCCACACCATCCACCTCCACAACACCATCATCCACCACCATCTAATATGGAATCATAGATTGTAGAGCTCCATATGATGCAGGCACACATACAAACGAGCAGTGCGCATATGAAGATGCTCGAGACTCAGGTTACCCAATTGTCTCAACAGCAGAATATGCGTGCTCCTAATCAGTTTCCTAGCCAGCCTGAACACAAGGGCAAGGAGCCCGGCCAGATGAATGATGTGACAACCAGGAGTGGTAAGCAATTGGTTGATCCTCCCTTAAAAGAGGTGACACTAATGTTAGCGTTGATACTAATGTTGATATTACTGTTGAGTCTGATACTAATGCTGATGATGTGAATGATAAGTCTGTTGTGATTGATGCTGATAATGCTAAGTCTAAGTCTAGAGTCACGGACCTTCTAATTAAGCATGTGCCTTTTCCTCAGAAATTGGCACAAGCTAAGTTAAAGAAGAAATATGGGAAATTCTTAAAGCTTTTAAAAGATGTGTCTATAGAAATTCCTTTCTTAGATGCAATTTCTGAGATTCCTGCTTTTCCCAAATTTCTTAAGTCCATTATGTCCCAGAGTAAGAAGCTTGATGATGTTATTCTGGTGTCCAAGGAGGTAAATGTGAATGCTTTTATGATTGGTGATATGCCTCCTGAGCTGAAGGATCCCGGTAGTTTCAGTATACTTGTCACAATTGGGAACCTTACAGTGGACCGAGCTCTGTGTGACCTAGGTTCTAGTGTCAGTTTGATGCCCTATTCCATGTATAACAGACTTAGGAATGTTAATGAGTTGTCCCCCACCAGGAAGACCTTGCAGCTTGCTGATCGCCGCATTGTCTATCCTAAGGGCATTTTGTATAATGTTGACTTGAGAGTAGGTAAGCTGACTGTACCTTGTGACTTTGTCATCATGGACATACCCGAGGATGCTAAGACTCCCATCATTCTTGGTAGACCTTGTCTAGCTACGGCTAGTACCTTGATTGATGTAGCGAAGGGTAAGTTAGTGATGAGCGTTGAGGAAGATAGGGTTGAGTTTGCTATTCACGATGCTTTGAAGTCCCCAATCCCCAGTGAGTCTATATGTCAGCTTGAGTTTGCAGATGATGTGTTTGATGATCCTGATACAGCCCAAGAGATAGATGCCCTACAATCCTTTCTTGAAGGAGCTGGGGGTGGTCCCGCAGAGATAATGGGCTGGGATGACTCTTTTGAGGGTCAAGCTGATGATAATGAGTGTGTTTTATCTGATGATGTTTTGCAGGTTACTGAGTTTGAGCAGGAGAAGAAGGATGTTAAGGAGTGTTCCACACCTCCTCAGGTAGAAATGAAACTCCTTCCCCCTCGTTTGGAGTATGCTTTTCTTGGGGACGGTTCTACTTACCCTATTATTGTCAGTAGTGGCCTCGATGGTAATAATCTGGACCGATTGGTCACTTTGGTTAGGAAGTATCGGAAAGCCATTGGGTACACGATTGACGATATCAAGGGTATTAGTCCGTCCATTGTTACTCACCGTATTAATGTGGATCCTGATGTTACTCCTTCCATAGAGGAACAGAGGCGACTCAATCCCAATATGAAGGAGGTTGTTAAGAAAAAAGTGCTGAAATTGTTAAACGCTGGGATCATCTACCCTATCTCTGATAGTAAATGGGTATCCCCAGTACAGGTTGTCCCTAAAAAGGGAGGTGTGATTGTTGTTGAAAATGAAAAAAATGAGTTGATCCCGACCCGAACAGTCACAGGGTGGCGTATGTGCATTGATTATAGGAAGTTGAACAAAGCCACCCAAAAAGACCATTACCCTATCCCCTTCATAGACCAAATGTTGGAACGGTTGGCTAAGCACTCCCGTTTTTGTTATTTGGATGGATACTCTGGATTCTTCCAGATCCCTGTTCATCCAGATGATAGGGAGAAAACCACATTCACATGTCCTTATGGTACCTTTGCATATCAAAGGATGCCATTTGGATTATGTAATGCTCCTGCCACCTTCCAACGCTGCATGATGAGCATATTTTCTGAGTATATTGAGCAGCATGGAGGTCTTTATGGACGACTTCTCCGTATATGGTGACTCTTTCGATGATTGCTTAGCCAATCTAGAGAAAGTGCTTGCTAGATGCAAAGAAGTCAACCTAGTCCTCAACTGGGAGAAGTGTCATTTCATGGTACAGCAGGGTATTATCTTGGGTCACCTAGTGTCTAGTCGAGGTATTGAGGTCGATAAGGCCAAAGTCGAGGTTATTGAGAAACTACCCCCTCCAATTAATGCGAAGGGAATTCGTAGTTTTCTTGGGCATGCAAGTTTTTACAGGAGGTTCATACCGGACTTTTCTAAGGTTGCCCGACCTTTGACTAAGCTTTTGGCCAACGATGTACCTTTTGTTTTTACTGACATTGTCTAGCTACTTTTGAGAAATTGAAACAGGCCTTGACTACTGCACCGGTCATTCAACCTCCCGATTACAACCTGTCCTTCGAGTTGATGTGTGATGCTAGTGACTATGTTGTGGGTTGGGACAGCATAAGGATGGTAAGTTGCATGCCATCTATTACGCGAGTAAGACCTTGAATGAGGCACAGGTAAATTATGCAACCACCGAAAAAGAGCTCCTCGCAGTGGTTTATGCGTTAGAGAAGTTTAGATCCTATCTCATAGGGTCTAAGATTACTGTTTATACTAAACACTCTACTCTTAAGTTTTTGTTTAATAAGAAAGATGCTAAGGCAAGACTAATTCGGTGGATTTTGTTGTTACAAGAGTTTGATTTGCAGATTAGGGATAAGAAAGGGGTCGAGAACTCAGTGGCTGATCATCTGTCCAGACTTGTATTGGATGAGGTGTCAGGTACGCCTGACATTGATGACTCCTTCCCTGGTGATAAGCTAATGGTTCTCGCAGATGCTGATGATACTCCTTGGTTCGCTGAAATAGCGAACTATCTAGCTATGGGTGTGCAACCCTCTGGGTTGAATGCATACCAAGGAAGATGTTCTACCATGACGTCCGCTACTACTTTTGGGACGATCCGCTGTTGTTCAGGGCATGTGCAGATGGCATTCTCTGCCGTTGCATCCCTGAAAGTGAGGTACATTATATCCTTAGGCATTGTCATGATCTACCTTGCGGTGGACATGCTGCCTCTTCTAAGACTGCTGCTAAGATTTTGCAATGTGGATTTTATTGGCCATCTCTTTTTAGAGATGCATAGGCATATATTAAGATGTGTGACTGTTGTCAAAGAGTTGGCAATTTGCCAAAGTCCAATGCCATGCCGATGAATCCCATTGTTGAGATTGAGAGTTTTGATGTTTGGGGTGTTGATTTCCAATGTCCCTTCCCTTCCTCATTTGGAAATCGTTATATTCTTGTTGCTGTTGATTATGTTTCCAAGTGGGTGGAGGCCATTGCTACACAGACAAATGATGCTAGGGTGGTAACCAAGTTCTTCAAAAAGACCATCTTTCCACGTTTTGGTTGCCCCCGAGCACTCATAAGTGATAATGGGACCCACTTCATTGAGCAAAAGTTTGAAAATATTCTTAGGAAGTACGGAGTCATTCATAGGTATTCCTTGCCATATCACCCCCGGTGTAGTGGGCAAGTTCAGATTTCTAACCGCGAGCTTAAGCTCATTCTTGAGAAAACTGTGCACACGTCCCGAAAGAATTGGTTGGATAAGCTTGATGATGCCTTATGGGCTTATAGGACGGCTTTTAAGACCCCGATCGGGACCACGCCTTTCCGTTTGGTCTACGGGAAGCATTGTCATCTTCCCGTGGAGCTAGAACACAAGGCACACTGGGCGATCAAAGCCCTTAACTATGATTTGAAAAGTGCAGGTGAAAAGAGGCTCCTAGACCTCAATGAGCTCGATGAGATACGCCTAGATGCGTATAAAAGTGTCATTATCTACAAAGAGAAAACCAAAAAATGGCATGATCAACGCATTACTAGGCAAGAATTCAAGGAAGGTGAGAAAGTGTTGGTGTTTAATTCTCGGCTCAAGTTCTTTCCCAGTAAGCTAAAGTCTCGGTGGTCCGGACCGTACACTATTACTAAAGTGTTCCCTTATGGGTCTCTTGAAGTAACTGGACCAAATGGCACATTTAAAGTCAATGGCCACCGAGTCAAACACTACATCGCGGGTGAGCCATTTGGTGAAGAGGAAGTTATGGTATTTGAGACCTAGATTTGTGGGTTGAATCACATCAAGCTAATGATGTTAAAAGAGCGCTTTGCGGGAGGCAACCCGTATACACCATCTTATTATTTTTACTTTATTTTATTTATCATTCTTTTTATGCTAATGTTTGTTTAGTGTGCAGCCTTAAAAAAAAGAACGAAAAAAAAATTGAAATGAGGCAGAATTAAGGCAGAACCAAAAAGTCAAGTCGGCTGTGGTAACAAAAAGGCGAGCGCCGACTCGGCGCTTGAATCTGGAAACTCATATAAAATCATAGAAGGAACCGCCGACTCGGCGGTCTGGGTGAAAAAATGGTATCGCCGACTCGGCAAAAGTTGCTGGAAACTAATATTTGGCTTTTTAAAAGCCGAATTCAAGCCCTACTCCGATTCCTCACCTCATATTTTCTGATTTCCTTTCTCCCTCTACCCTAAACTCCTTCTCTCTCTACCTTCAAACCCTCATCTCCATTCATATCCTCCATTCATTAGCTCTAAGACCCAAATCTCCATCTTTTCACCATTCCCACCTCTCAAGCTTGTTTTTTTGGTTCTAAATTGGTGAAGGAGATTCTTTAAGGTTGGAATTTGGTACTAATCTAGTAATAATTCATTTGCATTTCAATTTGGAAGGTATACTTTTCTATCTTTTGCTTTTCATTTTTGATTTGTGCATTCTAGTGTTGGATAACTGTTGTTAGAAGACCTCTAGGTTTGTGGCTCTTGGATCTTGTTTGTGGTTGTTGGATTTTTGCTTGTGACATTGTTTGTGTTCTTATTGTGTGCTACTCTTGAGGATCTTTGGTATTAGCTGTTTATTTTTAGAGACCATAATGAAGAATCTATTTAGATCCAAGAGAACCAGGACAGGTGAGTCTTCCTCCTCTCAAAGGGAGGGAAGACAACCTTCACCACCACCCCCAGACCAACCTCAAAGAGCTCAAGGCTCGACCTCCTCCGCTAATATGGGGTGTAGATTAACTCCCTCACAGACCAAACTTTTTGGGAAGCTGAGGGGGCGCACTCTACTCCCCACCAAATTCGTAGATCTGAATGCATTGCACAGTACATGTTTATATAATGGCATTCACACCCTGCTAGAGCGGAGGGGACTCCATGGCTTCATGGATGTCACCGCAGACGTGTACCCACGTTTGACGTTCGAGTTTCTTGCGACCCTGACTCGTCACGAGTCTTCTGAGGGTCGATACATCACGTTTAACGCCCTGAACATGGTCCATTCCATGTCATACCTGGATGTTGCCAGGGCGTTTAATTGGGTTCTTAGGGACGATGAGTATGTTGTCCCATCTGAGGCGGATATCATGAGTTTTTGGTTAGCTATCACCGGTACCCGGGTGTATCACGGCTCGGGAAACAAAATTTCCCACGTGTACCACCCAGCGATGCGATATATATTTCGTTTCCTCTCCATGACAATTTTTTGTTACGGAGAGCCCGGTGGGGTTTCCAAACCTGAGCTTGTCGCGATGCGATCGTTCCTCCTGTACGACCAAGGCACACCCGACTGGGTGGATATTTTTGTGGAGCGTTGCCTCACTGTGCGCAACGCCGATAGAGGCAAGATTGGTATGGGTGGAATGGTGACGCTCCTGATTATGTTTTTGGGTATTGATATACCCGACAATGTCCCTGCTTTAGTCCACAACACCACCATCTATTATGACAGGCCCACGCTGCGTAGGCTGCGATTCATCACATATCGTACGCCCTACACATGCTCTCTAGTTATACCTAATGGGCGTATAGTGAGTCTTCCTCCCATCCCTAAGACCGTTTTCGATGTAAGGAATGATGAAACGACGGAAACTTTGTGTAATCGGACCATTGCCTATTCCATGCGCCACCCTGTCGAACAAGCCCCAGTCGCTGCTGTTGTTCATATTGATTTTGACGAGGGTGGCGATGAGGATGAGGAGGAAGAGGAGGAGTATGTTCCATTTGAGGAACATGTGCATAGGGACGCAATTCCCGATGTTGATTCCGGCCCCCGCTGGTATCAGCAGTTCGATGAGAGATTCTCTAACTTGGAGAACAGGTATGGGGAAAAGGAGGGTCGACTAGACCGTTTAGACGGGAATCTGCAGACCTTCCAAGATACATACGACGGAGACATGTACAATCTTGATACACGTCTCCAGTCAATATGGATTTCCCAAGATGCCCAAATGACACTACAACATAATTTGCCTTTAGTGGGATATATTTAGCGACATTTAATTTAAATGTCGCTATTTCGAATTTCTTATAGTGTATATAGAAGATTTAGTGACATTTATTTGACCTTTTAGTAGCATATTAAAAAATCACACTAAAGCATTTAGCGACATAGGATCTAGTGACATTTCTCACAAATGCCACTATAGACTATAGTGACAATTACATATGCCACAAAAGACCAAATTAAGTGTCGCTAAATTACTTTTTGGTGGAACTTAAAATAAAAACCAATAATTATTACACCAAAAATATGAATCAGTGGCATTTTTTAATGCCGCTAAATCCAATGTCACTTACATTTTTATGCTCCGTTGCGGTGTTTAGGGGCGATTTAGGGTCATTTCGTGTGATTTCACTCCATTTCGGTGTTCCATGGTCAAAGTATGGGAAATGGGTGAATTGTGAAATCTTGAGTTTTTTTTGTGGGTTTTAGTGTTGATCTTGTACACAGGAATCAAAGATGGAATCAAACTATCAATCATGAAGAGTTAAAGGTCAAAAGAGCAAATTTCACTAACAAATGTCTCCAAGGGCCATGAGCCGAGTCGGCTGAGGTACGCATCATTTGCCTCGGCGACTCGGCCTTCGAAGAAGAGCTGATTGCATTTTCCAGAAGAAACAGTCGACTCGGCTGTAGGTATTTTGAAGTGGACGCCGACTCGGCGGTAATGGATTCACAGCAATGAGTTTTCCAGAAGCTAGCGCCGACTCGGCGTTTGGCCAATATTTAGTGTCGCCGACTCGGCGAAATAGGCTGACAAGTTTCATATTTTTCCAGAAACCTAAGCCGACTCAGCGGTAGGTACTCTTCTTGGTTCAACCGACTCGGCGAATTCAGCTGTGAGCTACACGCGTGTTTCTGTCCGATTTTCTTTTGGGCTTTAGGGTTAATTATGTTAGTTAGTATACATAGAACCCTTAATCATGATTAGGGTTTCTCTTCTCCTTCCGACTATCTTACTTAGTTTTTTCTCTTAGTTTTTGATTAATTTAGCTTTTAAATTCAGTTTAGCATTAATTTAGTTACAAGAACTTCAATCTAGCCTTTGAAATTCAATCTTCCTTCAAGTTCGTAAGTTTCCTTTGGTCTTTGATTCTTAGTTTTAATTTATTGTATTCGTTTAAGTTTTCTCTAGTAAACATTAATCTCTTAGTTTTAATCATCCTTTAATAAAAAGTGTGTACATCTTCTCTATTATTGTTTTAGTATTTATTGTTATTGTTATTGCCATTAAGTTGTTTTCATTATTGTTCATTCTAGTTTGTTCTTTAATTCATCGTCATTCATGTCTAGCATTAATTTTGAAGTAGTATTTATTGTATTCATCATGATTAGTGAGTAGATCCATTTTCTAGGGTTAGGGTTTGAACCTATTAGTTGAGTATGAATTGATTATTGGATGTGTCTATGAAACTATGGATTAAAGTGATTAAATTGTGTCAATTAACCCTAAATTAAATGTGCTTTGTCGGACTAGTCAATAGAACTAGCGTGTGAGATTGGGATCGACTTTGCTTTAGGGTAAATTTTAGTTAAATTCTTATTAATTCGTTCAATAAAACTAACGTATGAGAATCGAATTAGTAGGGTCTAAATCTAATAGTTAATCAATAGAGCGAGAGTGTGAGATTAACAAGATCATATTTAATCACATAATTAATCTGACATTTCATAGGCACTAATGAGAATTAGATCATGATAGACTTTAGGGGATTCCCGACACGTACGCCGTGCGCTTGCGGTTAAATAAATTTGCACATCACTCCACCACCATTCACTACATAGGTTTCACCTCCACGCACTTCAGTCTCAATTCTTTGCTTTTAAAGATGAAATTCGTGTCTCACTTGCGTCTCTCACTGATTAGCTGTCCTAGATGGAATCCCGTCTTGGAGCCAAGCTTGATACTGTTGAAGTGCAGACCGAGTTTGTTGATGAAGAGATTGCTGCTTGATCCCTCCTTCTGCTCCACTTATTAATTTATGTTACTGTTATTTGTTGGTCATACCGTTTGTCTCTCTAACTACTCAACCAATATTTTCTTTGTATTTTGTTGATGTACCAGGTGGGGTACGACTTGATGTAACTTTATTTTGTTGAAATAGTTATGCTACTGCTTCCATTTCTATCTACTTTTGCAATTGGTCTATGATGATTATTCGTTGCATATCTTGGTCATTTTATGGTATTTGCTTGGATGTTTGATGCTTTTTTATCCTTCTTTGGCTATTATTATTATTATTAGCACTGTGGTTTGATTAAGTCTATCCTTTTTGATTGATGTCAAAAGGGGGAAGAATGCAACAAACTTAAAAGGACTTGTGAATGCCATAGTTTCTGTTTTCTAAAAAGTTATAAACTTTATGCTTTGATTGCTCTAATTTTATGTTTTTTTTACTACGTGTTCATGTTCATGTTCTACAAGTTTTTGCTAGATATTACAATGGATGTTTTTGATTAATTCAATTATTTTTCATATAAACCTAAGTTTAACACTTGATCTATGGAAATCTTAAATAATTTATGTTAAACAACTTTTAAAAACTGATTTGGTTTGAATACTAAGCGAATTATGTTTTATGTTTTCTTATAGTAAATTGGTTCGTCTTGAATACTTGGTAAATTGTATTGTAACGAGTTGATTTACTAAGTTATTTTATAGAGTTGTTTAATCACAAGCATGCTTTATAACTTTCGTTTTACTCTATTTTACTTAAGTTTGTTTATAAGTTTGTCATCATCAAAAAGGGGGAATTTGTTGGCCATATTAGGTTTTGATGATGACTTCACTTTTAAATAAACAAAAACGTTTAGAGATTGTTTTGTAGGTTATATATCCGGTTTTATAAATCGTTGATGGAACCTAAAAGGACTTGGTCAAGGAATATTGTACGTGTCAAAGGTCAAAAGAGTCAGCATAGAAGATCACTTAGGAAGTCAAAAGTGGATTTGATGTCTACTGTTCCAAGAATTCGAAATCTGATGATAGTTGTTGATGGAGACAGTGCAGTGTTTCCAACAATACAAGTCTGAAGAAGTGTGTCAGCTAAATTACGTAGGAAAAAACTTTTTCTATTTTTTAGTTGATATGTACGGTTAGAAATTAGGATATTGCATAAATTATTAATTGGTAAAAA
Organism: Amaranthus cruentus; assembly: GCA_019425755.1. Classification (NCBI taxonomy): domain Eukaryota; kingdom Viridiplantae; phylum Streptophyta; class Magnoliopsida; order Caryophyllales; family Amaranthaceae; genus Amaranthus; species Amaranthus cruentus. Next base: position 10,437,463 of record CM033451.1, on the reverse strand, counting down.
TTAAATAACCACCTAAAAATAACCTAGAGCTAATTAAAAGGATGAGAATAAGCCTCCTTATTTCTCTCCGTGAAAATAGGGAGTTAATTAGGTTTTGATATAATTAATCTTAATTAACTATTTTTAGCCTATAGAACCTAAAACTAACCGTAGCTTTATTTTATAACTTTCAAGATTATTCCCCACTTTCCCACATTTAAGAAAAAGGGAAATATGGGTAGTAAGGGTTTTTAGTCTTATATAAATATCTTTTTTATCCGGTTATTATGTGATGTGCCCTAACCGAAAAAAATCAAGTGAGATCACCTAAGTAAGAAAAATATTCATTCTTTCATTTGCCAATTAATTTATAATATTTTTCTTATGCAATATCTTAGTTTTTATCCTTTCTAGAGAAATTCTTTTGTACGGGTTTTTGAGAGTTTATTGTAACTAGACTTAAGGGAAATCTAGGGGAAACGTGAGAAAGAGAAAGAGAAAGAGAAGGAGAAATAGAAGAGATGAGAACTGGCCTAGTTGAGAAGAGAAGAGAAGAGAAGTGTTCTATGTAATTGTAATAATTGCCACTTATTAAGAGAAGCTTAAAATCCCGAGTGGTCGTGTTTTTGCTTCTATTAGGCCTAGAATGTTTCCACGTAAAATCTTTGTCTCGATTTATCTTTCTAGTTTTTTTTAAGTATTTATTGTTTATTTTATATTCCACAAAAACAGGGCCAAAATACTTAAAAGTACAATACAACAATTCACCCCCCCTCTTGTTGCATTCACCATCTCTAAGTATTTCTAGAGATTACCTTTGAGCAAGTTTAACTTCCACACAATCACACAAATCTTCAAAACTAAAAACCAAAAATCCACTTTAATTGTTGTTCTCCAATGGCTATCTTGATGGACCCTCAAAATGGCTCCTTCTTGATAATACTTCAATTGATCCAACAAAAAAAACCTTCTAAAAACTTTAATACAAAGGGACCTGAATTCTTCTACTCCAACAATATCTACAATCAATATAACCCCACTTCAAGAATTAATAACAACCCTAAGTTAATCTTAAATACCCAATAAATAACCAAAAACTTGATTAAAATAATACCCAATTGATTCCATAGCTTTTGGATCAAAAACCAAAATCTTGAATCACTATCGTTTCTGGACACAACATTACTAAAATAGGCATAACTCTCTCATACGGAATCCAATTTGGGCGATTCAAGTGGTCACACGACCGTGATTCAGAGCTCTACAAATCTCATGAAGACACTAAAACTCCAAAACGACTCTAACTGTCTCAGAAACAGCAATACAGGTTCGGACAGAATAAAACAGAAACCTCATTGTCGATTTTCATGACGGCCTACTAGTATTTTGGACATAACTCCCTCATACGAACTCATTTTGGGTCGATTCAAGTGCCAAGGCGACCGCGACTCAAAGCTAAAAACGAACACAACAATACAGAAAATCACAAAACAGTAGGACCCTTTTGTGTGATTTATCTGAAATTTAGAATCCATATTACATCATTTGATACTAGAAAATTAAACCTAAATAACCATTACTAATCAACATCAACAAGAACCCAATTACTAATTGAACTCATATACTCCAATTAAATTCAAGTTGATGCTTAAATTTGAATTAAAGCCCTAAATTAAACCATAAACACTAAGCTACTACCAAAATTCAACAATCAGTGTTTATACTTAAGAACATAAAACTACTTTAAATCATTCAATTTATACTTAAATAAATAGTTTGTGGGTTACCTTAATGAGAAATTCTTCAATCAAAACTCAAGATCCAACTTCAAACACAAAGGGGATGGGGATGGTGATAGCACTAGATGTGTTCTCCTTCTATAATGGAGAAGTAAACATCAATATTTCAGATTTTGAGTCTATGCTTTAGAGAGGATGAATATTCAGAAATTTACTCTAATTCCTAGTGAAGAAGAAAGGGAAATGGAGTATACAGGTTTATAAATAAGGAGTTAGCTTGATGAATCATAATTTACGTGGCAAAATTACGGGTGACTCAACTTCATACCCATACTCATTAAAGTATGAGATGGGTAATACACCCATATTTTTTTCGTATAATTTACTTTTGTCCCAAATTTAATACGATTGATATCCTTAAATAATAAGATATTATTTTGAGTCCCAATAAAATAACATACTTAAAGTTTAATACCCAAATTAACTTAATTAATTGCTATTAAGTAAGCCGCTAAAATAGGGGTTGTCTCAATATCATACCAAAAATAGATTCGTTAAGATTATGCGTATCAGTGTTACCAATAAGACCTTTCTTTAACTTAGCAATAATGTTATTGTATCTTGTATTTTCACTTAATCATTTAATATGATTCACATATCTATATAAATAATAACTTGATATAGTTTTATTGTTGTTGTTTGATAATAACCTAAATTTCCTATTCTTAAACTTACAACGTGCGGTTTAAGTGTCATAACTTAGAACAGCTATAAACATTAATCATTTATTAGCATTCTTATTCTCAGTGGCAGATATTCAACCGCGTTACATTAAAATAGTGATTTTATCATAGTGGTTTTTCAATTCATTTACTGTTTATTTTCCTACTAACGTAAATTCTTAATACAATACTTAACTTTACTCTTTATAGTACACTTGTTGTAAAAGATAAAGGTTAATATTGTGATGATGATTTTCTTTTAGATTGACACATTAAATCATAAAAATAAATTGAAGGACAATTTTGACATATCATTATTTCATTGTGAAACAGACCAACATCCACTGGTGAAACTAGGATCATTAAGGAAAAGATTAAATTCCTAGTTATCGTAAGTAATGATTAAAGAAACCTATGCTGTGCGTTTAGATTGGGAAATTAGGGTTGCTTTTAGCCAACACAAATAATATTAAAGTAAAGCATCTTTTGTACAAAATGCGGTTAATGTTAAGTTGTTAAATGAGAGGAGGTATTGTAGTAGAGTTACTACTCATTTGCTAAAGGTTGTTATTGTCATGATTTTTTTCTTTAGTACAGGTAAGGGATCTAACTTACAGTTGATTTCAATAATTGAGAATCGAATTTCCACATAAAGCGTAAAAGTGAACATAATTATAGTCTAATAGTAGGATTGGATGTATGACATAGTAAACGCAATTTAGACAAACTAATATGGTAAATAATCTTTCATATGAGAGCAATTAGTGGTGGTAGTTAATTTAGGTGATATGTATGTGTTGTTATGGAACACATATTAATTTAATCATAAATCAAAGGACGCAGCAAAGAAGCCATAACTGCTAATCTCTTGTTGCAAAGGCACTATTACTCGCACTATGTTAAGTAGCATCAATAGATGAAAAATGGCAAAACAATTATTTAAATTCAGTATGTAGGTATAATGTAAAAGTCATGATATGTTTTATTAATTGACATTTACACTAAGTAAACATGAAAAAGCAATATCTAGTTCTACAGAACATATTCACAGTCAACAAACTTTTTCAGATAGATTTTGCTTGAACTAAGAGACGAAAATTTGATTATGTGCCCATTAAAAGTGAAATTGATCAATACTTAGAGAGTCGTACTTTGCCGGAGGGTAATGAATTTGATATACTTGCATGGTGTAAGAGAGACAAAAGCTACCCAACTTTAAGAAAAGTTGCCAAAGACATTCTTGCAATTCTTGTCTCATCAATTGCTTCAGAAAGTGCATTTAACACAGATGGAAGGGTAGTTAGCGCTAACCGTTCTAGGCTTCATTCTTAAAACAGTGGAGGCTTTGATGTGATTGCAAAATTTGATGGTCGATAATGTCAAAGGTAACTTTATACTAAAGAGCGCTTGTGGCTCTATGGATAGAGTATCTGCATGTGGAGCAGAAGGTTTGTGGTTAGACCCAAGGCGCAGGTATCAATTGAGGGGTTTCTTAACTGCGCGTATCTCTCTTTACTCCCTCCTTTGGGGTACGAGTATGATTTGTCTCCATTTTTCAAGAAACGGAAAAACCCCCCACTCGGACCTGCCTTGTGCGGGATACCAGGAAGGTCCTTTACCTTTTTTGCACATTTAGTTTATTCCTTTACTAACTAAGATAATTATATTTTTTCTTATTGAAGTTAATTTTGAAGAAACTTGTGCTTGTTCAACTATCAACGAATATGGTGAGGATGTGGGAACATGGACATTCTTAATATGGTATTTATTTTGCGTTATAAATTTATAATTTTATATTAATTTTTTTTTAAAATAGTATCGAATAATGAGTTTTTTTTGGTTTGTTGGATCTTGATGTTGTTAGGGCTGAAATTCTTTGACAAATTGGGAACATTAGATGACTAAGAACATGAATGATCGACTTTTGTTAATTATATAAGTTATTTTGAATGAAAGGTTGTGTATCGACTATGTTTATTTATGTAACAAGCAACTTTAATGTGTTCGTTGAATATTTTCAAGACAACTTTAAGTTGTATAATGTTTTTTGGGTGATTGATATTGTGAAATAAAATATGTTATTATTATTAGTCTATGAACATAGCTTTATGGCAATCTCGACACGATTCAAAAATACAAAAAAACGTAAAAACAAGTGAGAACCGTTTTGGACCCGGATTCGGTGCTGTATCCACAGATCCGAATATGGGTCTTGCAAAAATGAACCCGCAGATCCGAGTCCGGATCTGGATCCTGCTCTTGAAAATGGATTTGAATCTGGGTCCACCTGGACCCAATCCAGGTCCGACCCATTGCAATCCCTAGTCCCTACATGTTTCCCACTAAATTTATAAAAATAATTTATTTTAATTGTGGTCCTCATATTTTTTTCCACTAATTTTCTTTTAATATATTTTTACTGTTTATAGTTTCTACTTTCCCTCCATCAAATTTATAATTCAATAAATTAATAATTCCATTATGGGTGTGCAAAATGATCGCACTAGAACCGGTTGAGACCGGAACTAAACTGAACCAGTTGTATTCGGTCCGGGCTCCGGATATACATAAAAGTAATTTTGAAGGGCTTTAAATATTTTATTTCTAACACAAAATAATTTTTTAATTCACATATTTTAATTTTATAATGATAAATTTGCTAAATTATTTTCAAATCTTTCATTTATTAAATTATTTTTGGTATCAAAAATTATTTTTTATTTAACCGGTCTAAACCCGAACCGAATAGAAAGGAATTCGAGTTAAACTGGAACTGGACCAGATGAAACCGGTGCAGTCTCGCATCTTATAGTTATGGGTAAGTATTAAAACGTAATAAAAAGAAAGTTCTAAACACTAATTAAACCTAGGTTTGGAAATACCGAAGCAAACGCCTTTACTTGCGCTAGTCCGTTATTCTCATCTCCATTTCTCACCTTTATTTTATTATATAAATAAATATTTTAAAGAGTCATTGATTTACTTTTTCCCTTCTTCATTTTAATCTTCCGTTCTCCCAATTAACTTGCATTAAATTCGCCCATCCCTGCCTTCCCCCACAACAAAAAAATAATTATTCGAAAAAATCTACTCCTATTTCCAAACAAACCAAACCGCCTTACCCTTCCTTCTTCCTTAAGACAAAAAACATTTTCCAATTAATTTTTTTTAAAAGGAAAAAAATCAACATCATTATCGTCACTCCTTTTTTTCTCTCTTACCCAGATCTGTTTTATTTTCCTCAGATCTGAAGTACTATTACTAGTCTAAGCCTTTTTTTGTTCTTCAATGGTGGTTAACGCTAGATCTCTAAAACGGATGAAGCGCCGAGTTACGGCCGAGTTATACGATTTTTTGAATTTTCCGGTACCGGAATCTGGTGATAGACTCTCTGGAGGTCCATTTAGGTCTAACGTTAAAGCTTTCCTCGCTCGCCACGCGCTTCTTCCTTCTTCTTCATCTCTTCTACCTCATCTCGTAACTTGGCAGGTTCGTTTCCGAGTTGGTGACTCGGTAGATGACTCAGTTCCTGGTGCTTTTGTTTCTCTCGATGTTGTTGAAGAAGATGTTGCCAGATCTAGATCTGTTTACTGTGACCAGTGCCGCGTTGTTGGTGAGTCAAACTTGTTCGAGTCTTGCAACCGACTCTCGTATTTTTAGCTTTATATGTGTGTCGTCCATTTGTTGCTTTTTTTAGAACGATTTACAACCGAGTTGACTCGGTGACTCGAACAAGGTGACAGACCAAGCGTGTAATACGGGGCGGTGTTTCTGCATGGAAATAGTATTTAATACTTCTATTAACAGTGCATTATACGGTGTCGTTTCCTTGTTGAATGGAGAAATTTATGCTAGAAATTAAGGCCCGATATTTTGGGGGAGGTGAGAGTGGATGAAGAGGAGGACAAAACGGTGTCGTTTAGTGATGACAGGTGGCACGAAGGGATTGAGTTGAGTGACTGTATACCTCACTTAATGCGTGATTGAGTAGCTTTGTGTGCAAGTCCAATGGACCGCTAATTTCCATAATACCTGCCTTTTAATATTTCATTTAAGAAAAACAAAAAAAAAATAATAATATTTCATTTAAGGGTAAAATTGTCAAACAAAATTGGACTAGTATCTTTGACTGTTTTGGATTTTGGTTATCCACAAATTTCCAATGTTACACGTCTCCACTGCGGACCCTTTACAATAACAAAACAAACAAATAAATAATTCGTACACTTTCACTCTAATTAGGCATAAAAAGTGGCTGTCGACCCTTCGTATGCTGTCTTTTTCGTCAGTAAAAAATTATAATTTAAATTTAAAATAAAATAACGGTTACCTACAAGCATAACGCTGAATGCAATAAGAAATTTTCACTAGGAAAAGTACAAATTATTGGTTAAATTGGCCTTCCATTCATTTGTCATCTTTTACCAAACACCTTCCATTCATAAATTTTAATTGGAAAATGATTTTAATTTAAGATTTAATTTTTATATAGGATGGGGTGGGCACCCTGTTTGCACAAAGAGGTATCATTTTATAGTTAAAGCAGATGAAAATTCACTAGGTGGGTATGTGAAGCCTTGTCCTAAATGTGGAGATGCGATTCATCTTGCTGAACCTAGGTGAGCTACTTATTTTCATCCTATGTTTTTTTTAACTCTCTTGGCTGATGGAAATTGCTATATGCATCCCCTTGAGTTTTCACATTATTCAACACAATTTTCTTAATTTATATCTTATTTTTAATTTACAAGTTAAAACGTGTAGAGGAGCAGACGTGAGGGAGAGAAAGAGTCATATGCACTAAATTAAATGAAACACATAAAAATTACAGAGTATAATATTGATATTTTTTTAAGTAGGCAAAACTTGTTCTCTATGTGCCAAGGAAAGACCTGTGTCTGTGTATATCAAATAAAAAATTAACTTAATTATATAATAACTTAATTATATCGGACAGAGCATTGAGGAAAAAGGGACGTGGAGTGCTTCATATTGATTTTTTTTAATACGGTTTTAACTTGCTGTTATGCCATTGAATGAATTTATTATGTACTTATCCTATGATTGTTTGGTGATTTACTTGAACCGTTCTTTAATAATTTGTGATTAGTGTTAAAGCGTACGTTTTTGTTTTTGGATTTGGGATTTCTTTTTTGATCTTGTACTAATTAATAATACTACTGAGCTAATTTGCATGCACACCCAATCTATTTCTATTTTTGTACAAAAGTAATTTTGTCTTACTTACATATGATATATTTTTTATTTTATTTTAATTATTATTAACAGTTTTAGTTTAATAATAAATTTTGATTGTATAATAAAAATGAATCCTACGACAATTTAGTAATTTCAGTGAAAAAAAGGTGGCGACTCAATAAGAAGGGGGCGCAATGAGAAGGGTGTTAAAATTTAAAGTTTGGGTATTTCAACCCAAACAACATTATGGCATTGGCTAGTACTAATACATATGTTTTTTTTAATTTTTTTGGAAATTCATTTTTATGTTTTACTAATGGGTTAATTTGCATGTACACCCAATTTGTTTTTTTACATATTTTCTTCATTTTACTTGCATATACCTAAGCTAATGATAGTTTTATTAACCACCAAAAGCAAAAAAGTTTAAAAAGGTCCCATACATTTCAAATATTTCCAAGTGTAATTGTGAAATTTTCAAATAATAACGAAATTATAAGTTATAACAACCTTATTTTTTACTTTAATAAATTATACACTCATATTTAGGCCTTAAAAAATTAACCCGACCCGTAATACCGCCAAAAATTGACTTGTATCCGACCCGTTGGTTGACCCGAGGTGTAGTGACCTGTAATGGATCGAAACTCGACCTGATGTTGACCCGTAGCCTGACATGTACCCGATTATTTTAGACCAATAATTGATCGGTACCCGACTCGATAACAACCGGCACCCGAGATTGACTCAACAATATGGTTAACCGAATTCAATTTGCACCCGACATGTTATAACTCGAACCCGTTTTTACCCCGATAGGTACTCGACATAATCCCACCCAAAATGACCCATGATCAACACACTAATAATAAGTTGATTGAATTGAATCAAGTTTAGTTTAGCAAAAGTTAAACAATAAATGCAGGCCAGAAATCAAATCTTATCGACTTTATCTTTCGCTAAACCAAATTTATCTAGTAATCGACAACCTAATTAACCGACTATAACTCTTTATTCTCCAACCACAAACGATTTCAACATAAAGTAATAGTATAATAACCATAATTTTCATTCGACATAAAACTCAGATGAATTGGATTTTAATCAACTCGAATCCTGAGAATAACTAAATGCACAACTCAAAAATGATATAATCGATGTGAAGTCAATTCAAACCAAAATAATCCGAATAAACGTTAACCTAAAACAAAAAATGACCCGACCCATTGTCTAATCGAATTCGATTCGACCTGCTGCATGACCAACTTGGATTCGAATTGTATTAACCGAACCCGGTACAAATCCAAACTAAAATGGGCATGACCCGAAACCGGAACCGACCCAGTGAGGTATCAAACCGATATAGACCCGCACTTGATTGGACTCGTAACCAAATGACCCTATCCAAAGCGCTAAATTACCTGGAAAAACCCAAATCCGAGAATATCCGAACCCGATGAAATTCGACCCAAAACCCGACCGAGTAACCGAATTTACAGCCCTACTCATATCGGACTATTTTCACTTGAAAAAGAAAACCGGAATTGAGGTGGGATTTACTATTGAGTGAAAGAAAGTGAATATTGGTGATTTTGTTTGATCATGAGGCAAAAGCTGGTAGTATATTTAACCATGAGGCGGTCAAAAAAATCTTATACATATGATTTTTTTTACCATCATTGTGGTTGCTAAGTTGGTTTAGTTTCAAATAGAGTTATTTTTCTTCTTGATGCTTATAAGACGCTAGTTTTTCTTCTTATTGGTTATTTTATTAGGATGTTGTGTTTTCCTATTTTATGAATAAATTGTGTATGTTAATTTGCTAATAGTGGGAAAAAAGATGTGTATGTTGACTCAGTTATGTTCAGTTAATGTACACGGGGTACAATAGATGATTTGGATAATAATTAGTACAAGTGAAGAGTGGATTGAAGAAAAAGAATTTGTATGAGCATACTAAAACAGTGGGAGTTTGTATGAACATATAGATATAGATATAGATAGACATTGCTGTCTTTGTCTCTGTCAATGTATATGTAGTTGAACTCAATTGGGGTTGATTATGACCTCAATGTCAATGTGGATCTGTCTGTCACGAAACCTTTGACTCTACCTTGGAAGGATTCGAACAGGTTGATTGTGGAGCAGAATTATTATATTCCAAAAGTATGAGATAATTTTACAATTGTGATTGTTAATGAGTATCAATTGATCATTGCCATTGGTACTTAAGATTTGGAATCCCGTTATTATTTGGTAAAAATATATAAATCATGGCACTCGTAGATAAATCTAGTTTGCATTTAATAGTTAGGTATTGTTAAGGGAGTTTTTGTTTAAAATTTGTATTGTTCTCTTATAGTTGAGTTTGAGATACCGGCTATTTTGTATGCGTTGTTTTTTAATTTGTCCACATTTTGTAGTGTTGCAAGAATGGAAGAAAAATGTCTTATGAGTGCATGTTTTGTCTAACAAGTTGACTAAAAACTAGTCTGATTTGTTATTACACTATCATGTGATGAAATATATTTTTAGTTTGTTTAATGCATTGTATGTTTGTGGCAGTGGACATAAATCTGAGACACTTCTACTGAATTGGTGAATGTTGAAAAATCTTAATAGTGATCTTATCATTTATGTTTTAATAATAGGTGCAAGACATGCAACCATGTAATGACTTGTGATGATATTGAAGACTGGATTTATCACCAGTTGGAGGACACTACTCATCTATTGCACGGTGTAGTTCATGCTAATGGATATGGACACCTTCTTAGAGTTAATGGTAGAGAAGGTGGTTCAAGGGTGCTTTCAGGAACTGATATTATGGGCTTCTGGGATCGCCTGTGTAAATACCTTGGAGTCAGGTTAGGGCTCTTGATAGTACATGGTGTTCTTACCTTTTTGTACCTTCTTGAAGATGGAAAACATGAAAAAGAATTGATTAAGATGTTAAAAGTTACAAAAAGTAGCTTTCTTTTGCTTCAAATTCTGGGGGATTTTGAATTTGGATTTCTTTTATTTCTTTCTTTAATGTCTTTTGCAGCTTTAGCCATTGTGTTATGTTGCAAAAAATCTGTTCAGTATATTCAGTTTCCATGGAAGAAAATTTTCTTGTTGTTTATATCTTCCTTCCTGTGCTGAGAAAAGCAAATATAAAAAATTATTAGCTGTTTTGACCGTTAGTCTCATGATTTTGATGCACTATAGTGCACCTTTTTCTGGTTACTATTTCCTTTCTTTTTCGATCTGAGTATCTTGGATTTTCGTTTTTATGAAAATTGTTAATTAGTTGCTGTGGTCCGTGTTGTCATTCACAATATTTAAAAATTCTTTACGAAATTCAGTATTTTAAATAAAAATAAATGTAGTAGGTTTTGAATTATATTTTGTTTTATAATCACTAAAATTATAGGAGTTATTATATTCTGGATTATTTTTAAATTTTGATTGGGTGAATTTGTAATTTCTAACATTAGCATAGCTCATCAATGTTTTTTAACCGGATCTTGTACTCATTTTATTAAGACCCTACGATGTTGCTTTGTATACATCAACAGAAAGATCAGTGTCATGGATGTATCCAAAAAGTATGGGTTGGAGTATCGACTCATTCATGCCATCACGAAGGGGCATCCTTGGTATGGGAACTGGGGTTATGAGTTTGGGTTTGGAAGCTTTGCTCTTACTCAAGATGCGTATATTGAGGCTGTTGAAACTCTCTCAAGTACGCCTCTCTCATGCTTCATCTCTCAAGGGAGGAAGCCACGTACTCACATTCAGGATTTGATATTTTTTTATCAGTCCCTCTCAGAACGAGAAATTGTAAATGTAAGAGACCTATTTAACTTTATAATGAGTCTACTGCATGATGTGCAAAAACCATCCGTTGTCAGTGAAGACACCTTCAAGAGACGTCGGTCCTGTGCTCCCGGAATACTTTGTGCATGGACGGCAATTGACATCAAACGGGTTGAGGTTGCAATGATAAAAGTTTTACGTGCGGTCACAGGTTCCAACTGGGTGAGTTGGCGTACTCTGAGGGGAGCTGTTTGTAAAACGGGTCCTCCAGAGCTACTGGACTACTGTCTTAAGGAACTTGGTGGCAAGCGATCTTCTGATGGAATGACTGTTCATGCCCGTTGTAACCCTGATACTGGTGCTCTCGAGTATAGGTAACAATTTTGTTTGTTTATCAATAAGTTAAAGATTCATAGTTCTTACAAACTTCTGAAGCTCACTTGAAATTCCTTTACAGAGTTGAGCTGGGAAACTTCTCTTTTCAAGGATATTTGGGGTGTGCAAATCCTTCTGTTTCGAACAGCCCTTCCCGAGAACAAATCTTGCGTGACATGAGAGTTTTGTACGAAGGTCTACTTCATCCCCAGACGATGATGGACTTTGGAAACAAAGGGAAGAGGGAGTGTGCATTCAGTGCAGCATCAAGGCTTCTCGACTGCAAGCAGTTTTTGAAGAACTATGAGCCTGAGTCCACAATATCCCTTGAGAATCCTTCTGCTATTTATATTTTTTGCCAAGTGGAGCTTCCTGGGCGTCAATCAGAAGTGAATGCTGTGAAGCCACCTCCTGAACTTGTTGCCCTCTCCCCGAGTGCCACCATTTCAGACCTTAAACGTGAAGCATCCAAGGCTTTTCAGGAAGTTTACGTAATGTTTAAAGGGTTCCAGGCCGAAAAGCTGGTTGACTATCGAGGTGTAGAGGATTCTACCCAGGTCAAGCTCCTGTTTCCCTTCTTCGTAACTCTGAGGCTTCAGGGAAGATGCCCTTTGAAGAATGGGCTGGGTAGATTTTGTTTGGAAAGAGGTATCGAGCGTTGGACGGTGGATTGCAGCTGTGGGGCCCGTGATGATGATGGTGAAAGAATGTTAGCCTGTGATGTATGCGGTGTTTGGCAGCACACTAGGTGTGCTGGAATTCGGGATTTTGAAATCGTTCCAGCAAAGTTTATCTGCATTATGTGTGGTGGCTCGAGTAGGGAAAATTTGGATAATGTGAGGTTGCACTGCAAGGATGAGTCTATGGTGGGGTGCAGTGGAGTCTGCGGCTGTGATGGGAAAAGCTTGACCATGCTGTTTGATGTACGTTAGGTTTAGGTAGTTTACTTTTTTTTTTGTTCCATCCATGTATATAAATGGTTTTTCTTGCCAAGGAAAAAATGTGTAAATAAATTTTTTAGAAAGGGCCCGAAGAATCTCTATATATTTATGGTTTTAACTAGGCCTGTGCATTGGGCCGGAGCCTGTTGGGGACGCTGATCCAACCCTTACATTATGTTTGGATAGCAAGTTTGGATGGAAAAGAAAGGGAGGGAAGGGGAAGGGGGGGAAGGGAAAGGAAGGGAAGAAAATGGAAGGTTCTTGTTTGTCTAGAAGGGAATAGAAGAGAAAGGAAGGGAGATTGTGTTTTCCTTCTAAATCTTTCCACTTTTGGAAGGATTACAACTCTTACAAAATTTATCCACATTTTCCTTTCAATTCCCTCCTCTCTTATTTTGCTATCCAAACAAGGGATTCTTCCTCCCTCTAAATCTCTTCCTTTCTTTCCCTCCATTTCCTTCTATCCAAATACACCCTTAATTATAAGGGTTTTAAAAGGGTTGGGTTGAATAAGGGTTGGGCTGAATAAAGATTTTAGTAAAATAAAAAAATATGGGCTGGATAAGGGTTTGAATCACGACAAGTTGAATCAAACACATTCACACAGCTCTGAATCTTTCCTTCTACTTTTTGAAATCATCTGTTTGAAATCTGGCTCATTTGTTGTTCAATGTGATGCAGTAGGTGGTAGGGTAGAGGTTTATAAAATCATACTTGTTTCTTAGTATCTGTTTTATGCCCATACATCAAATTTTCTTCTATTTAAAGTTGTTTTTCTTCCATGAATTGGAATTTTGAATTCTGGGTCTTTTTGTATGTTGTTTTTCTTACATGTTTGGGTTACTGTCATTGAAGTTAAAATGGAAAGAAACAAGCTGACTAGCTTTTATTGTTCTGTATGATCCATTCAAGTTTGTTGATGCTAATGCTTATGATGCTTTATTGATTAATGATTACGATGGCGATAAGTTCAAACACTTAAAACATACATTTATTTATAGAAATGGGCTGGGTCGGGCCGGGCTTAATGGACTCGGCCCATTTAAAGCCCGTTTCATAATTTGTAAGACCCGACCCATTTCTATTATAGCCCGACTCGACCCTCATCCGGCCCATTGCACAGGCCTAGTTTTAACTAATTCAGCTCTCCCTTTTTTGTGTTTTGTAAATGTTATGCTCTGATTTCTTTGAAGCTTTGTAAATACAGAAATGAGAAGTAGAAAAAGAATGGAAAAAAGCATTCTAAACTTAATTCGTGTAATCTATTTTCAAGTTCTGTATCAACGAAGTCACATATATGTATTTCTTAATTAATAGCCATCAACGTTTTACTTGTTCGGGATTTTCATTTTCCTGGAATAAAACAGTTAGATGTAGTGACCAGATTTTTGCAAGTTAAACAACCAAAAAAAACGCAAGAGAGTTTGGTCTTAATTGCAAATTAAATTAGACCAATCTGTAGTTTAAATATTTGGTTTGATCTAAGGTATTAATGATTTGGTTGGATTTTAATTTTTTTTAGTTTATGGTTTCTATTCTCATCCTGAATTTTATTTTTTACACCAGCATGAGTAGTAAACCGTTTGAGTAGATTAGGAAATGAAATACTCGATTTCAATATTTCATGTCTATTTTTATTATAATGTTAATCTCAAATTTAATATTCATAGTATTATAAATGGTACTTGTATAAATAGTTCGATCACCTAATTCAAAAGGAATCCAAATATGTAAATTAAATTATCAAATATTGAGTAAGATACATGTTTGAAGGTTTTTAAGAGTATAGAAAGTCTAAAGAGAATATATAGAGTTTGGCGATTTTTTTTTGAAAGGCATGGTAAGGCTTTGAAATACGCTTCAAATAGTTTTTCAGAATCTGTTCTTAGGTCGACTTTTGCAACATGTAAATATACAATAATAAAGTGTGAAATAAAACGAGACAAAACATGATAAGTTGTTTTTTGAATTTCAACATAGCATAGCATACTACTCTACCCGCCTATGGGTTCCCACAAGCCTTAGGACGCGTTTGATTATTGCTATTAAATGGTGGTAATGGGAATGATTTATAGTGTAAAATTTCATCAAAAGTTCTATATCATTCCCATGGTAATGAAACTTTAATCACAAAAAAGTTTTTTTGTTTATAAATTTTCATTATCACCTAATAGCACATCTCCCAATGGTAATGCATTGGAATGAATTTTATGAAGAAAATGAGATTATTGGAGTTGAACGCGCATGACCATTAAGGTAGCCAAGAGAAACTAAAATTACACTAATTTCTCATTTCCATTACCACTGTTTATTACTACATACCAAACTGGCCATTAGGATTCAATATCTTTTATTAATTTCTTGAAACTAGACATATAAGAAGATCTCACCATATTCGCACACACCATGTTCGTCCCCTAAAACGTGATACACAATTCCTATATTAATAAGAAACAAATTTCCAACTCTGATAATAGAGAAAGACAAACACTTTACAAAGTGTTTAAACAAAAGGCTAAGAATTAGACCTGTGCATTGGGCCGGATAAGACTCGGGTCGGGTCGGTTCTACTTTAAACGGGTCGGGTTGGGGCTGGGCTTTGCAAAACAGAAAATGGGCTTTAAACGGGTCGGGCTTAATGGCCCGACCCCACCCGGCCTAACCTGTTTATATTAATTCTTCAACTTTTCTTGCATCACCGTTTGGATTGAGGTCTGTTAATATGTCTTGGAGTAGCATGATTCTATGTGGAGCCTTAAACCTCATCGAAATTATAGTCAACCCAGAGATTGTTAAATGTTGTATAATAGATTGTCAGATTATTTTCATTTGCTTTGCCTGGAGATGTCTTTATGTAGATTTGCCTAATCGTTAAATTTTTTAAAACACAGAATTTATATGCATGGTTGTAGCAAGTTTTGATCAGTTTTTATGATTTCGTAATTTTGAATTTTACAGGATTCTCTTAGATAGTATTATAAAACTCCAAACAATGGTCATGTTATATGTTATTCGCAGTGGCAGTTTGCAGTGGTCATCATGAAAGTTGAGCAGCATTCATGCTGATATTAATGGGCAGTGGCCATGATTAATGTTGAGCAACATTAATCATTTTGAATAAAACTCCAAAAGAGTAAAGGTAGTGTAACGCCTCAAGATTTTCTGACTTTATTAATTAATATTTTAATAATTTTTGGAGGATTTTATATTATATTAAATTAAATTTTTTTAAATTATTTTTTTAATAAACTTTTTTATATATATACAAATTAAAATACTAACTTATATATTAAAAATATATTTACGATTTCTAAAATAAAGAAGTTCGAATCAAAATGATTATTTTATTAAAATGTATGAGCACACGAAAATGAGTTTCTTAGTTAGGTTTTTCAAGCAGGTAAATCTAGAAAAAAATAATTAAATAAATAAATAAAACAAAAGGATGAGTTAGGTTTTTTTTTAAAAAAATAATAATAATGATAATAATAAGAAGAAGGAGGAAGAGGGGTAGGAAACCTTATTTGTTTTTGCACATAGCCGTCACCTTCCTCATCTTCTCTCATTCTCACTCATGGCTCACACCAAGCCCGCAGCCGTGCCCCACCGTGAACAGCCACAGCAGCACGGGCCGCACTCCTCCCTCTCCCACGCACAGTGACGGCCAGCAGCACCTTGTGTCCCACCCGCTGCTGCCGCCAGTTGCTGGTCGGTTTTGGGGCCTCTCTCCAGCTGATTTTGGGTTCCTCCACCACCTTCACAAGCTTCACTCTCCTCATCACTTTTCTTACTAGTCTTATCTTGGTGAGCCATATCCTCTTCTCCTATTTAATTCGTCCTTCTTGCAAGTGAAATTTATAAAGTTTATAAGAAAAGTGTTGAACTTTATATGATTGTCATTGAATCTTGTTATGGGTGAGAATTTAATTGATGATTTAAGTGTACTTGTGAATTAGATTATAGAAATATGAATGAAAAGTGTTGAACCTTGTATTGCTTTCATTGAATCTTTGTGTGGGTAATAAAAATCAAGTGTAGTGAATATTAACTTTATTATACATAAATTGGGTAATTAGTTCAAGTATTGAAGTTAGATTCATTTGGGTTATCTTTAATTTCTAATTCATGTGGTAGTATTTGATTAGTTACTACAATTTGGGGTTTTGATTCACCTTCAAAGTTTAAAAGCAAAGTTTTGGAAAGAAAAGAAAAATTCAGATTCTGTTCTTCCTGTTCTTGGCTGATTTCGAGCCTCTTCAGGGCATTTTTAGGTTTTGGTTTCTTCATAAGATTTGTAGAGCTCGAAGTCGCGGTCGCGTGGTCACTTGAATCACCCCAAAATGATTTCGTATGAGAGAGTTATGCCCAAAATACTAGGAGACTGTCATGAAAATCGAAAATAGTCAATTATGAGTTTAATTGTTCAAATGGGGATTTCAATTGGCTATTCCTTCAATCAAGTATTTACGATTATTTTATGTTTCTTTATTCGGTTATTATGGATGGTATGAATTGTTGGGTATTATTGATGGTGATGATTGTAGTGACTATGAAAGTGATTTTTGGTCTAAATTGAGAATAATAGTTGCTAGTTGTTTTGGGTTGATTGTTGTAAATTACAAATACCCTTATTAGGATGTTATTTAAGTCATAATGCATGATTTTAGAAAGCTAAGAGCACGATGTCTACTCTTCGTCGATGGTTGCTTAAGTTACTTGACTTGTTTTGATTATAGTTCTTTCTAGCCTTGTAGAATGTAACAAATGAGATCGCGATTCGATAACTCTAAGAATTAGCTAATCGTTGTATAAGTGTTGTGTTAAAAATTGTAAGGCTTAGTTGTGATTGGTTATTTTTAGGTAACGCGAGCCGATATGTACAAAATTGGTTAATGGAAAGAAACGATTCACATATACTTTTACTTTTAAATTGATGGAAGGACTTATGTTGTGTTGAGTTAATAATTTTGACTTGTACTGAATGTGTTATGTGCGTGCTATAGTGATCGAAAACTCATGTTGAATGGGTGATGGCGGTTACTTTGGTATTTAGTTGGTTTGGCAAAGTAGTTAAGGAGACTTATTAGTTCCATTCATAACTCTATAGGTGCCCATCTCATAAGAGGAAGGTAGAACTTTAATTGGATGATTTTTGTGACTTTTAGTCGTGCAGTGACGCTTACAGGTACGTACACGCAGTAATTAACTCTTGCATGCATCTTGCATTGTATATTTACCGATATTGAATTGTTTTAAAACATATAATGTACATTATCTATGAATCGTCGTCGAATGAAATATCAAATTTATTGATTATATGATTTTCAAGTTTACTAGTAGAGAACGATGCTAGTATGCTAAATGTCTGGTAATGATTTAGAATGAGAACGATTCCCTTGTTAGTAAGATTGGTTAATAATTGTTTGAAAGGGAGCGAATCCCTTATTAATGATATTGTTTATTGTAAGTTTGAATAGTGAATGGTTTCCGTATTGATGAGATTGATTATCGTTAGTTTGAATGAGGATGAATCCCCTAGTGATGGCGTAAGAAAGCTATTGGTATGAATGAGAATAATTCTCTCATTGATGAGTTTGACTTATGTTAGTTTGAATGGGAACGATTCCCTTGTTATTGAGATTGATTCATGTTAGCTAAATAGGGAAGGTTCTTTTTATTAATGTTGTTGAGTTATGTTTTATGAATGGGAAGGACTCCCTTAGTGATGGAGAAAAAAGTTGTTGGTTGTAATGGGAAGGAGTTCCTTATTGATGAGATAGCAGATTTGTTCGATTATTGTGGCTCCCCTGGTTAGGGTACCCCAGTGGGTTTAGTTCCCGGAGGTATGGATCATCAGTATATGGTCGCTGTACGGGGGTATGTTCATACTTTACCATTGGGCGCCGGTATGGCCCGTCACCGCCCTTGGTTGAGGTGTTGCCATGTGGGCCTTGCAAACCCTATGGTGGCCTCTAGTCACATACGTTAGGTATGCTGGCTCCACTGGTTTGGTACCCCAGTGGCTTTAATTCCCGGAGGTAGGATCATCTATATATGGTTGTTGTACGGGGGTATGTTCATACTTTACTATTGGGCGCCGGTATGGCCCGTCAACGCCCTTTGGTCGAGGTGTGGCCATGTGGGTCTTGCAAACCCCAATATGGTGGCCTCTAGTCACATATATATATAAATATTTGAAAGTGTTTAAGCTCTTGGTTCAAGCAATACCGAGCAGTTATGAAGTCGAAAAGAAGTTATGAAGTCGAAAAGAAGTGAAGAAAAATGGAATTGACAGTGAGAAGTAGGAACTAATGTTCAGTGATTATGATTGGCACTTGGAGTGTTGTGAAATCACTCTCATATTATGACATACTTTATTGATGCTAATTATGTCTTATTATGATATGATGTTGAATGCTGACGTGTACTGTTTGTTTTCTTTGTTGATGGCTCGTCTTTGATGGCCCTGCTATGACGCGTTGGTCTATGATCTTACGTTGAGCAGCGTGGACATCATTGATAAACATTACAGGTGATGGAGCTTCTATGCATTGCATACGGGGGGATGAGTGAGAACGTTGAAGCGTGCGATGTTACATTTATTTTGACGTTAGATGTGGTTTCTTTGTACTTAAATTTGTTTATGTTTTTGGTTTGAGGCACATGTCGTCCTTTTTTTGTATATGTCATCTCCGCTGCATAGTTTATAAATTGTATGGTTTTAAAAAGTCTTGTTAGTTCAAACGCAAGCGCTGACACCGGAACCACGATCCATGCTTGGCATGTTGATTTCAGAAGCCGGCCATGAATCGTTCTGCCGTGATATAGTTTTGATAGGCCGTGATGCCTTTACTTTATTAGATTTTAAATAACTTTTGATTTCTATAAAAGACGGACAGTTTTATGGTAGATGCTATCGAAATTTTCACTCACATCTTTAAAGTTAATCTTTAACGTTTATCAAAATTCTTTTCCTTTTTCTTTTATGTAACACCCGAATGTCCTCCCTTCCTTTACAGTTTTTGTTTTTTTTAAAGGGTCGGAAATTCAGGGGTGTTACAGGTAGTGTAGGGCCCGTTTTAAGCCCTCTCCGTATTTAAGGTCCGACCCGTTGAAAGCTCATCTACTAAAGGGTCGGGCCTGGAGGCCCGACGTGGGCCCGACCTATTGCACACCTCTACTAAGAATAAAGGAAAAATTGGGATAAATTATTAAAAATAAATCAACCTTTGCTCGATCCGCGAAAAATAAATCCTATTGTTTAATTTTAAATAAACTCACTTATTCGGCATAATTGTTAAAAATAAACCCAGCTATTGTTTCTTATTAATTATTGACTTACAAATAAGCTTTAAAGATGGTTGTAAATATATGTGGATTTATTTAACAAATATAAGTCATATATGAGTTTATTTAAAATTGAGGAAAATTTAGTTCTAAAAGATCTGACCTTTTGCTTGTTCTCTTTTAAAAATCAGCCCTTTCGATTATTTTTTAAAAATCCGACCTTTTGTCTTCGTTTTCTTCTATAGTTCATTTTTACCGGTGACCGGATGAATGAGAAAAATTACTCAACCACCCATTAATTACCTCTTACTCATTTACTTTCATCCTTCCCTAAGATGGTTAAACATCATCTCACCATTACTGCCCCTATGCTCCCTCCTCTCAAATCACTTTTGTTTTTCCCCTCTAATTTTTTCTGTTTTTGTTTGAATTTCATTTCAATTTAGTGTTTGGAACTTACGAGATGTCGCTATTTCTGATTTATCTCCACAATATTTCCTTCAATGAGTTATAATACTCGTTGATTTCTCTATATGATCTCAAAAGTTAGTTATGATGGCGAAATTTCTGTAGTGAATTAAGATTTTATTTAGACTCTGAATGGATGATCCTTAATGACTTGATTGATGAATTCCCTCCACAATTGTGATTTGTGAGTAATTGTTTAGTATTATGCACATTTTGACTGATAATTTTTGTATTTGAATTGGGAAATATGACATTCTCGAGCAGTACTATTCTTATCTTAGAATTTTATTTAGTTATTTGTTGATGTTTTTTTTGGGATTAGTAAATGTTTGTAGTTAGTGTTTCTTTGTGTATAGATAGCTTTTCTTTATTCATCTCTAACACTCGGAGGGCTTTTTTTTAACCTTGATGTTCTTATTGTGAACTGAACTAAACAATGGGACAAGCTTTGGGATGTATTCAAGTGGGTCAATGATACACGTGCTTATCGCGCGATTTACGCACCAATATTAATTGATTTTAATTCATTTTTGTGCATATCTTACTCAACTTAGGCCTTTCATGATCAAATTCTATGATTTACGCTTGTGGTGTAGTGCTTTGATTGTTTTCAGGAGTTTATAGCCGCTTTCGAGGAAGTGAAGGTGATCGGACACTTAATGAACCTCAGGAATTAAAACTCAAGCCTTCAGATCAAAAACGACAAATCTTTGTGTAAATTTATGAAGGGGTCGAGTATGGTCGACTTGGGGTTGACCCGTAGCTATGCAAAATTTTAAAGGGCCAACACTTAGAAAAGTTATAAAGACGAAAAATTACACAGCAAAGAACCAATTGACCTATCGACTGGGAGGAGTCGAGCCGACTGGTTCACTACTTACAGCTACAGTTTATTTCTTGTCCGTCAAACTTTTGCCTTATGCTTCCACCACTCATTTCCTTTGTGTGCTTCAGCCTTCCCCTCCTATGCACCTGCTCCTAATGATAATGGAGGTTGCTTTTTGGTGTTTCTTGACAATGATGATGAATGCAAGTGGAAAGCTCTTTGTTTTGGCTATATAAGTTCCCATTTTCTGAAGAAAAGATACACCTCCTTCAGCCCATAAGCTGAACTCTCTCTTCATTCTTAGCTATTCTATATATTTGTATGATTAAGTACTCCTCTAGTCCAGAAACTTTCATGAACTCTTTACTTAAACACTTTTCCTTAGTATTTTAATTCTTAGAACTCAAGTATTTGGTTTGTAACTTTATCGTTAAACACTTGTAGTTGGTGGTACTCTTTCTTTGATATTTAATCAAGGCATTTTTAGAAATTGTGGTTGAGTTTGTACTTGGTATGAATTATTTTGTGGGTTGATCATTTAAAGCTCTTGTTCATTGTTGTGATTTTCATCCCCCTCCATAGTTGAGGGAAGTAAGTATTCTACACTTAATTTTCTTCTTTGTTGTTGTTGCACTATAAATGGTATGATATTTTATGTGTTTATTTCAATTACCAAAATGAGTGAGTAGTATTCTTTTTAGATATGCGGATGTAGTTAGCTAATTAATTTGCTTATGGGGTAACGGGTTGATCATAAATATGTACATGAAAGAATATTTGAGCTCCATGGTAAGGAATCGAAAGTCTATTTCGATCTCCGTCCATGGACAATTTATGTCGCATGATTGCTTGAACACTTGGGATGTATGAATTCATGCTAGTAATGAGTAGCCCAAAAACTAAAGTCCTTAGGATGATGAACCATGCCTATCTTGTATGATTCTTTCTTGTTTAACATAAATTGGAGGTCATGAACATGTGTTAGGGAGTTATTAGTACGGTCGAGTTCTACGCCCAGAAGCCGAATTTCCTAAACCATATTAGTAACTATATAGTTCATATGCCCTGAAGTTGTGGAGCTAAATTAGAAAGACCTTTCTCATCATAAAAATGGTTAAAAACATATTTTTAACCCATCCCTTTAGCAAATTAAGAAGTTAAATTCCCCAAACTCCAGTTTTTGAATTTATTATTTGAATCTTTCTATTAGATTCCGTTTCCGTTATAAAACTTGAAATCAAAAATCTCTTTGTCATTAAACTCTTTTTGTCACATGAACATTTCCCTGTGGACCGACCCCTTACTTACCACTAATGCTAGTCATTAGAGTTGATTAAGGTTAATAAATTTATTGCATAGAGCGGACTTAGTAAAACATTCAACGACCTGGACTCCGAAAGCCTCTATCAGTTAGTTAACCGTAGGAATTAGTGAAAGATTTGGGAAGTTTGAAGATATTCTTGAGCCTGGATGTCACTGTGTTCCATGGTGTCTTGGGCCAGGAAGCTTTGGGATGTATTCAAGTGGGTCACTCAACCGTAGGAATGGTTTAAGTTGATCTAGTATTCATTTTTTGCACTGCCTAGATGCAGTAATGTATATATGTAAGAATCAAGTATTATTAAGTAATGAAGATGAATGAATGTAGCAGAACTTTTCTCCATAATTAGGACCTTTCCTCACCACCCACAACTTAGCATCAAGATCACGGTGGCACTTAACCCCAAATCTCGCTGAATCAACACAATGAAAAGATGAACCACTTTGATTTTGATGAGAATACATGGCTTCAACAATCCTATTTGCCATTGTTGAATATGAAGAAGACTTGTTTATAGCAATTAGGGTTTATAATTTTTGAAAATCTCTTTTTTTTTTTTAAAATAGAAAATGACTGGTTGTTCAAGTTAGCTAAGGGGGTATGTTCTTTAGAAGAAAACGGAGGCAAAAGGTCGGAGTTTTAAAAAATAATCGAAAGGTCGGATTCTTAAAAGAGAACAAGCAAAAGGTTGGATTTTTAAAAGTAAATTTGCCTAAAATTAAATAATAGGTGAGTTTATTTTCAACTGATCAAGCAAAGGTTGGTTTATTATTGACTATTTACCCAAATTAATATTAATAATCCAATTTTTCACCTATCACTATGAGTAATCCAAACTGTAGTTTATATTTTAAAAAACCAACCGTTTCGCGTAGTTTGATGTCAGCTTACTAATATAGTATGCTGATAGCAAAACATAAGGGCAAAGGTTGACATTTATAAAATAAAAGATTATGCTAATAGCAAAATAAGGGCAAAGGCCGAATTATTAAAAAAACGCTAATAATTGTATGCAACCACTGCATACATGCGTCCACCTTCATTGGGCTTTTGTATCCGGTCCAATTATATTCAAATACACGTCCCATATCCCAATTGACATGGCTGATTTATCTTTTTTTCTTTTCAACTTCATTTTAGGTTTTTAGTGCTTATTAAGTTTATATTACTCTTTGTTTTGCAATTGAAACTCATGAAGGGTATTAATTTTTTTGTTTAGTTATGGCTCCTAAAAAGATGATCGGAGCGACACCATCATTCTTGTTGGTGACACTGTTGATGATCAAAGTTTGTAAACAAACAAAAAAAAAGGCTAGAACTGCATATAGTGTTATCAAACTTGGATCTGAGACTAGCAGGTGAAAATTAAATCAATACAACTCAATTATTAATACTTCTGTCATTCTATTGCATGTTTAATTATAGATTTGTTAATTTGTATACTAGTACTATTATTCTTTGGTTAGGTCTTTTAAGTATTTGATTAGGAACTATACGCCTTGAATAGTTGTTTTAAGCGTGTCATTATTTGAAGTTTGACTTTTACACTATGTTTGGATAGCAAATTAGGAGAAAAAAGAAAGGAAGGGAAGGAGAAGGAAAGGAAGGGAAAGGAAAGGGAGGGATAAAGAGGGAAAATGTATATTGTTTGTTTAGAAGGGAAAGGAAGGGAAAAGGAAGGAAAGTGTTTTCCTTCCAAACACACCCTAAGCTTTTGAAGGTGTTTTTTTGTGTTGTATTAGCCTTTCTAAATCTTATTAATTTATATGTTGATGGAAGAGTCAAAAGTCTTTAAGAAAAAGGTATATTATAGCATATATTACATTCTAGTTTTTGTTTAGTTAGATTAGGTCTAGGGATGGCAACAGGTCAGATTTGGACCGGTCCAGGTGGACCCGGATCTAGATCCGTTTTCAAGAGTTGGATCCAAATCCGGATCCGCAGGCTCAGTTTTGCAAGACCTATATCAGGATTAGTGGATATTGGATACTGCGCATCTAGTATTAGATCCGGGTCCAAAATACGTCTGATTTTTTTTTTTTTTTTTTTTTGTATTTTTAGATCGTGTTGAGATTGCCATAAAGCTATATATATAGACTAATGTTAATAATTTATATAATTTTACAACCGATCACAAAAAATACATTATACAGTGAGTGAGTGTACAGTGAGGAGCGGGGGTGGGACTTGGGAGTAATATACAGTGGGTGCGTGTTAGTGAATGGGGTACTGGGGTATTTAAGACTTGGGAGTAGTGCACAGTGAGTGAGTAAGAGTGTGTATTATAATATATATATATATATATATATATATGTATATATATAATATATATATATATATAATATATATTCTATCTATATATATATATATATATATATATATATATATAAAATATACATATACATATTTTTTTTTTTTTTTTTGAAATTAGGAACTTTATTAATGGAATAACAAGAAACTTTGGACTTGGGCCCCCGGGGAAAAAAGCAAAAACCCGGGGAAAAAATTGGGGGGGGGGGGCCCCCGACCATTGAAGGCGGGGGTTGGGGGGGAAGGGGGAAAAAAGGAGAAATTCCCCCGGTGCTATGGCTATCCCTTTTAACTAACCCCTAAGCTCCAAATTTTTTAAACCGACGTAAAAAAAAAGCCAATGCTATCCCCTTATAACATTTATGCATATATATATATTTTAAAAAGTTATAGAACATATTTAGCCCCTGCCAAACCACTCCGCCCCCCTAACCCCCCCGCGAAAGCGCCAGCAAATGTATACCCTTTTTCTCCCCCCCGCCCTATATATATATATATATATTAATTATATATATATATATATATATATAAAAAATATATATATTATAAAAAAATTTTTCCCCCGCCCCTTTTTTTTTTTTGCCGGCCGGCCGCCCCCGCCAGCCCCGCCCGCCGAAAAAACCCCCCGCCCCCCCGCCGCCGCGCCGCCCCAGGGCGGCCCCCCGCCGCCCCCTTTTTCCCCTTATTTAAAACCCCCCCAAAACAGCCCCCTTGCCCCCATGCCCCCCCCTTTTTCCCCCCCCAAAAACTTGCCCCCCCCAAAAAAAAATTTTTGGGGGCCCCCCCCATACGCCCCCCCCCCATAATATATAAAATATATATATATATATATATATATATTTTTTTATATATATATTTATAAATATTTTTTTTTTTTTTTTTTTTTTTTTTGAAAATTTGGAATAAAAAAAGGGTAAAAAAAAAAAAGAACACCAAGGGGCCCGGGGAACCCCAAAACCAAAACAAAAAAAACCCCGGGAAAAAAGGGAAAGGGGGAAAAGGCCGGGGGCTAAAGCGGCGGGGGAATTGGATTACCATCCCTAAATTTTAAAACCAAAACTAAACCCAAGACAAACAATTAGCGGCACCCCATATCGGTGCCCCCTCAAAAACACCAGCCCCCGGGGGGTTTAAAGGGAACCCCCAAAAGCGACCCCCAAAACCCCCAAATTTTCCCAAGGAAAACCCAAAAACCCCAAAGGGGCCAAAGGGGGAGACTCGGGTTTTTACCCCCCAACCCCTCCCCACCCCGTCCGGCCCCTAAAACCCCAAAGGTCAAATTAAAGGGGCAAACACCCCGGCCCCTCTCCGACACCAGCCCGACCCCCAAGGCGGGGCGTGGGGCAACCCGCTACTCACCCCCCCCCCCACCCGGGGGAAAAAAAACAATCCCTTCCCCCCATTCCCAACCGGAGTGAAAACGAAAAAAACACCTTTTAAAAGCCCTGGAAAAAATCCTTTTCGATAAGCGCCCCCCAAAACTTTAATTTTTATTTGCGAATATTTCCCCAAACCCAAATATTTTAAAAAACCCCCCAAAAAAAACCCCCTTTTTTGGGGACGTAAGCCGAAAAATAAACCCCACACCGAACCACCTTTAGCCACCCCCGTACCCAGGGCTCATCAAACGGCGGAAAAACCCCGGAACATCACCCCCCCAAAAAAACGGGGAAAAAAATCGTTTATAACCCAGGAAAAAATTGGGACCCCGGTTTAGATGAAAAAAACCCCCCAAAACATTGAAATAGAAAGCCGAGTTGCACGCAGCCAAATTTAAAAGCGGCAAAAATTATAGTATTTTCTTGAGGGCCCATCCATTACAAAAATCCCCCCGGTTTCCCCGCAAAAGGGGCGGGAGGTTGGGGCCCCGGGGGAAAAGGGGCGAAATTCCTGGGAAAGCAAACCCGATTAAAAAAGAAAAAGAAAAGGCGAGCAGCCCAAAACCCATGCAAAAATGTATGACCCCGGACTACCCAGGGGTTCCCGGGGCCCCTTCGGCCCCTTACCGCTTCCCGGCTGGCGGGAAAAACAAAAACTACGCCCAAAAACCCCGGAAAACCCCCCCAAACCAACCCAAAAACCGTTACACCCCCCCGCGTATCCCCCCTCCTGGCTTTTCCCGGGTTTTGGGGGAAAACCCATTTTAATAAAAGTGAGGGAACCCCCCCGAAGTTTGCGATGTCGGAGTTTGAAGTACCTTCCAACCCCTTTTTTTGGGGAACCCCCGGGGGGGGAAAAAGCATTTGTGATGGGATTGCGATGAGATGAGTTTTGGAACATCACCAGATGTTGGGTATTGACTTCCGCGGCGCCCGGAAAAAAGGGGGGATGTTCTTTGTCACTTTCGTTGTTTCATTAAATTTCGCCCCCAACCTTATTTCCCCACAAAAAGCCCCGGGGGAAAAAACACCTAGAATTTTTTGGGGCCAAAATTTTTGGGGTTTTTTTCAACATCTGAGTTACTTTTTGGGTTTTGGACCCATAACCCCAGGTTTGGGGGCCAGCGGTGTGACTATTCTCCTTTTCAACGATTTTGGGTTTGGGGTCCTTCAGATAAATTAAAACCCGCGGGATGGGGGAATTCTTATCTTATATGGTTTTTTTACCCCCCCCAAAATTTTTTTGGGGGGATATCAACGGGGTTTTCCCCGTGGGGTGTTTCCTTTTTTTCCAAGGGCCGGGGGTCAGGGGGGGTTTTTTCCCCCTAACCCGCCTTTGGGGGTTTTTTTTGCCCCTTTAAAGGGGGGAAAAATCTTTGGATTTTTAAGGGGCCCTCCGGGGATGTGTCCTTGGGTTTTTTAGGGGAAAGGGGACCCCCCCGGTTTTAAAAGTTTTTTGAAACTTTGGTTTAAAAACAGATTTTTCCAAGACCGGGGTCGATTGCCTTTTCGGCTTCCCTTTTTTTTGTGTGCGGAAAAAACCAAAGCTTTTTTTTAAAGAGGCTTTTTTTTGTGGATAAAAGGGGTCTATAAAAAGGAAAATTCCAAATAACACGGGAGTTCTTTGCAGGCGGGGGCCCGGGGTGGAACGGAAACCCCAAAAAAGCAGTGACCCCGTATTTGTTTTGGGTAAAAACAACGGATGTGGAGGATTCGGCGATTAACCCCGGGGTGGGTTTTTGGGCAATCCTTGGCGAGCCTGAACCCCATTGGCGTTGGGGAAGGGGAAAGGGGGGGGGAAAGGAAGGGGCCCCGTTGTAAAGGGAAATTTTTAAAATTCTATCAGGGTTTTCAAAATTTGTTTTCCCCCTTTTTTTTAAACCTCTCATTGGCCCCTTTATTGTATGTTTTTTTGTAGCCATGTAATAAAATTTAAAAATTAGCCACCCACCATAAAACCAGCCCCCAGAAAAAGTAAAATATGAAAAAGGGTATGATGTCCCACCCTTTTTAAAATCACCCAAATTTTTTAACCAAAAAAGCCAAAATAAATATATGTATATATATATATATAAACCCCTTGCCTTATGTAAAAACATTATATAATATATAATATATATATATAAAAAATATAAAATAAAACATATTATAATATACTTATATACTTATATATATATATATATATAAAATAAAAAATATATATATATATTTTTATATAATAAGGTTTTTGTAGCTCCCCCAAAAACAAAAAGCCCAGCCAAACCCCCCCAAACCCCCACCAAAAGGCCTGTTGTTTTTTAAACAGGCCCCAAAAAAACCCTAATTAAAAAATTAAAATTATTTATTTAAATTATTATTAAAAAATAAATATATATATATAAAAAAACCCCCAAACAAAACATTTTAAAAATATATATTTTATTATAATGTTCCTAATATTATACATATCCTTTTTTTTAAAAATTTATTATTATTATATATATAATATACTTATATATATATATATATTTTTTTAAATATATATATATAAATTTTGGAAATGTATGCACGTGGGGGGGGCCCAGGCCCAGCCTTCCCCAACCACCGGGCCCCTGTCCCCAGCACCCCCCCCTTAGCCTTAAAATTATTAAAAATTAAAAAATGAAAAAACCCTTCCCTTTAAAAACTTGAGCCCCCCAAAACAAACAACAAAAAATAAACAAAAACAACAACCTTTTTCAAACTTGTTCCCCTTACCCAAACCCCCAGCCGCCCAGCCCGCCTGGCCTGCCAAAATTTTGTTATATATAAAAATATTATAATAAATTATATATATTTTTTTATATATATATATAAAAAATATATATATAATTAAAAAAAAACCCAAAAAACCATGTATGTTTTAGAATTTGGGGCAGTCCCCAGCCAAAATTTGTACCAAAAACCAATAATAAACAATTTTAACCAGCACCGAACCAGCCCCCCTTCAACAAATTTTCTTAATAACAAAAAATAAACATATATATATAAAAAAAATAAACCCAACTATATTAAATTTAAATATATATATATATATAAAAATATATATATATATATATATATATATATATATATATATATATAAAAAATTTTAAAAACACCCCGTTAAAAACAAAAGTTTTTTAAATTTAGTATTAATAAGGGGGAGAATTTTTAATTTTTTATTAACAAAAAAAGGGGGATTATTAAAAAAGGAAACCCCAATGTCCAAGTAGAAACTTGAACCCAAAAAAGAATATGGGAAAAATTTAAAAATAAAAATAAAAGGGAAAATTCGGAAATATGAAATAACCCCAAAGTTCAAATTACCCCCCTAAATTTTGTCCAAACCTAAACAACCAAACTAATAGTCTCCCCAAACCCCAATAAAAAGATCTAAACAAAAGGGGAGAAACCCCCAATTGGGGGTTCATTTAAAAAATTTTGTATCCATTCTTAAAGGGGGGCCCTTTAAAAATTTTTCTAAAAAAAAAACCCTTGAAAAACATACAAAGCATAGTATGGCCCCAAAAAAGGTGAGTATAAACACGGTTGCACCAAAAAAAATTTTTTAAAAACCTTTTTTTTTTTTGGTAAATTCATTTTTAAAAACTTTTTTTTTGATAAAAATATTATATTTTTAAAAAGGGGTTATGGTTTTATTGTAAAATTTAAATTTAATTTCACAAAAATCTTAATATCTCAATGGATCAAAAAAAAATTTAAACTCTATCATAAGTTTTTTATGGGTTTTTCTGTAGTCATCCCCGTGACTTCGTTTGGGGGTCGGTCCTGCAAGTAAGCCAAGTGTAAAAATGGGGTTGTAGGTTTTAAAAAGGGTCAACATTGGTGGCCGGTTTTAAATTTTTCCAAAATTTTTTTGTGGACTTTACCCTCATTTTGGGGCTAAAACATTTTTTTTTTTTTATAATATATACCGGGGTTTTAAAAAACATTTGAAAAGTAAAAAAAATATTATCTTTTTTTAAGATAAACATCTTTTTTTTTTGCAACATTGGAAACATACTTTCTTTACAATTTTTGCAAAATCAAATCATTTTAAATTTCCCACATGGGTAAAACATGCTTAGCATAATCCATATCATCAAACATAACCTTTGTATTTATTTGGGGCATCACAGCATGTGTGGAAATGAAATTGGAACAAAACGTGATTAAAAATTCTTTTGATTTTTTCAAGGAAACCATAAAATGTTTAGTTTCAATCAAAGAGTTTTAAATTAATTCAAAAATAACTATGATATATTAAAAAAAGTCTTTAAAATATTATGCCAAAAGATTTTCATAAAAACACTTTAAATTCCACGAAATAGTTTTTTGATAAAAAATAGATAATTGATTTACAAAATACATATTAATTCTCCCAACAAGGCCCACATCAATCAAGTAATTATAATAACTTAATTAAAATGAATTTAAGGTTGTCCCATCAGATTATAATTGGTTTACAAATTTATAAATGATTTTTGATTATTTACGACAATTTAGGTATTTATAGTTATTTAAATGATGTTTTAAATCCATAAAATTTAAAAAACCATCTAAGTGAAACTTATTTATACTATGAGACATTAGGTTACTAATAAAATTATAAAATTTTTGATATGGGTCTATTTTTACTCAAATTTAATTAACAATATTACGCCTTTAAATAATTAAACAATATTTATGAATTTGATAAATTAGTAAATAATTAATTATTAGTTTAATAAATTTTACCAAAGTTCCAGAAGTTATATAATATTATTATTAGCTCATTTAAACTTATAAATGTCATGTATGATATTTTATCTTTTTATATAGACATCTTATCGATAAATCAAATAAAATCGGTTTAAAATTATTTAAGTCCGAATAAAATAATATACAAATTTTATGATGTTCCAGAAACTATTTTAAGGAATATAAAATTTTAAATAACCATTAAAATCGTGTGGGGTATTTTTAATAATTAACATTGTTATTTTGCCAATAAACCGAATAAAATTTATTTAAGTCCATATATGCTCATGAAAATAGATATAAATTTTTCCACATGTACCTACTGTTCATATAAGTGTCTCATAAAATTTTCAAGCCCAAAAGACGTCATTTAGTATTTATTTTGTATTTTATCGTTTTCTAACGTACCGATTATTAATAACCGAGTAAAACTTATTAAGCTCCTCAAACGTCAACAAAATCTTCTCAAAATTTTACCAAATTTAGTTACTGTCCATATGAGTATGTGATAAAAATTTCAAGTCCATGTGCCTTTTTTTTTTGGTAATTATTTTATATTTTACTATTTAACAATTTACCGATAGATAATTTAACGATTACTCAAAAATCATGAAAAATTCCAAACTAAATATATTCTGGCCAAATCTTGTTGGAGACATTATAATATGATTTTATAATTATTTTTTTATGATCAAGAATTAATCTCATACTATGTTTTGTCATAAGAGATTTTAACACCTTAAAATCCCTTAAAATATCGATTTAACAAATAAATTTCAAAAAAATTATTCTAGAGATTCTTTTTTTTTTAACATATAGCTACTGGAAATTATTTTTTTAAAATGCATTTTAAATATTTTCCAAATCCATATAATCATTTCCATCACAAATACTTTCACAAAGTAGTGTAAATCATGCCTTTAACCATACAACAATTCATAAAATTCACATGCATGATGCCCACAATAATAATACATGTAATGAATCATTTCTTACTCAAAATTATCATTTTGATATCATTTTTCAAGATTTAAGTACTTCTCTTTGGGAGTTTTATTTTTAAAAACAAGTTTATACAAAACTTTCCCAACTTATTCTTAAATCCTTTAAAAATCACCCCATGTGACATACCTCGACTCCAAGCCTATATAAGTATTTCGTAAGCTCCTACGTAAGCTCCGATGCGTTCTTAGAAGTGGTTCCAACTTCGGGTCCTTGCCCTTCAAGGCTCAACTCCAACTCTTCAACTAAACATATTGCATTCATCAAAAAATCAATAATAATTTTGGATTTCTAACATGCACTTAACTTTCCTTAGTTGGAGTTGTTAAACTAATACTTGTGATGATTTTAACATATTTGGAGTATACTTATTATGTTGAGCAACATACTTAATCAAGTCTCATAATTTTACTTAAATTTTTAAAGTAAGAAAATATATAAGTTTGTGAAAAGAACATTTTCTTTTCTTTTACTTTCTATTATAATCGATTTTTTTTTTTATATAGAGGTTTTACAAGTGATAATTTTCTTAGTTTTAGATACAAAAATATCCATATTAAAATGATCTTAGTTTATAGAAAGATTCATGTAAGAGTGTTCTTCATGAACAAGTTTTAACAAAAACTAGTAGAATAAAGAAATGATCATAACTTACTCTATGCTTGGTGGATTTCTTCAAGTTTGGTGTCTATGGAAAGCTCTTGAAATGAAGATTATTTTTATGGAATATTTGAGTTTATAAACATAAATTTTCAGAAGTTTTATATGGGTTTTTGAAGAAGATTTGATGAGAAAAGAAGGTGTTTTAGTAGTTGAATGTTTGAAGGATGCTAGTGTTTGTTCATGGATGAACTTGGGAGCAATGTATTGGGTGTTTATGGCTGAATTCTTATTCAGAAAATAGAGTGTTGTTGCTTCAAATATTAGTCTCTTGCATGCTTGTAATGATGTATAATCTAGGTTAGAACAAAAGGGGGTTTTGGGTAGAGTGTTTAGGTAGTGTATGTAAGTGTATAAAGGGCTATAAAGAGGGTTTGGGACAGCTATTGGGGCTGCTGTTTGGGGCTGTTTTGGAGGTGGTTTTTGTCTCATTTTGATCTATTATAGTGTAGGAAAGGTTTATCTAAGATAGTTTAAAGTTTGGGTAAAAATTGTTGTACATGTAACAAGTTATGTAACTTGTATTATATGTTTAAAAATCACTTGTATATGTGTATAAAATATTTAATTTACTCCCATCATGTTTAAATAATATGATCGGGTAATAATTAAATTTTCTCGAACTATTATCGGTAGTTGCTCAACTTTAAGTTTTACCTCCAAAGTTTACGTTTCTTGTTACGATTCATAACCACGTTACGAATTAACAAGTTTCTAATCATGTGAAAATTTTCAAATTTCTACCATCACTAATTAAATTTTAATTAGTGAATGACAAATATTAAGAAAAAAATTAGAGCTAAAATGACTAATGAAATCTCATTAATAATCTTGTTTTATATATAAATATATATATATATATATATATATATATATATATTATATATATATATATATATATATATATATTATATCTATATTATATATATATATACTCACATATATATATATATATATATATATATATATATATATATATATATATATATATATATATATATATATATATATATATATATATATATATATATATATATATATATATAACGGGTCCATCAGATCCACGGTCCGGGTATTTTTCTGAGATTCGGATTCGGGTCCATTGGAATTTAAAGGACCCGGATGGACCCAAATCCGACGGTCGATTTTTTAAGGACCTAGATCTGTGAAAACGGATACGGATCCACGGATCCGGGTCGGGTCCGATAGCCATTGCCATCCCTAATTAGGTCTTTTAATCTTTAGAATAAGTGTTAAAGCCTTGGCATATGTTTTTCAGTCATTCAATCAATATTTGTTGTTTTCGATCTATCTTTTTAACAGATTTTTTTTAAGGGTTTTTGTCTGAAATTATTATGGTTTTGAAATATTCTTTGTTGTTTTAGGATATATTCTAGTGTCGATAAATCTATTTTTACAAATTGCAAGCCTAAATGGTTTTTGATGGATGGCAAGAAAAAAATTTTATGGATTGAGATGCAAATAGAATCTCTGAAACACATTGCGTATGGGGCTTATTGAAGTGGAGATTAACCAAATTTCCGATTGGAATTATTCTTTCTTGGTGCAACAACTTGACCCAAATTTTAGGACTCAAAAATTTCTGAATGGTTCACGTTATGTCATTGACATTAACTACATTTTAGGACTTCATCTTAACCATTCCAAATCAATTAAACTGTCCAAGAATGCTGACGATGGTATTATAAGTGAGTGGAAAACTGTTGTTGGACTGAAAGGTAAAGGTGAAATCAGTGTCAAGCATTTGTTAAATTTGTTTCCAACATATCCGAAGGGTGGATATGCCTTTAAAAAAATTTTGTAGTTTATTCTGCTGTTATTCTGTTATGGCCTCTTTCTGATTTTAAAGTGAGGAAGACTCTTCTAACATTTGTTGAGGATATGGTTGTTATTCCAACGCATAATTCGTGTACATTTATGTTTGATTTATTGTGCGATTTAGTAGACAAGGTGCTTAAAGAGGGTGAAACAGTGAATGACTGTGTGTTGATATTACTGGATGCATTTTGCTATCGCTACCCTTTTCTGGGTAGTTATTATCCAAAATCACTCCCTCCTGTAAAGCATTTGCCTGATGAAATTAGTTTCAAGAATGTTGCAAAAGGAAAAAGAAGTTGGTTTTAGTAATTTCTCTTGCTGATTTTACTGGTTTACCTATTAATCGTACCTTTAAGGATTTGTGCTTGAGGGAAGAAGAGGTTGTGGGTGGCTCAAACGATAATCAAGGGAACGAAGTTGATAATGCATCACAAGGGAAGTTTTTGATCCTTCCATTGAGTGAATTTTCCAGTGATGAAGAAGTAAGAGAGCAAGCCAAAGATAATGTGAACATGGAGTATCGGGATTCAACCTAGAATCGTTAAGTTTTAAAAACAAAACATGAAAAACATGAATTTTTAAATGGCAAATTATGAAAAACATGAATTTTATAAAGGTATTGATATAATTATTTTAAATATATATTCATACGTAAGTGAAATATGTATAATATGAAAATATATTACAATTGAAACTACCCATGTAAGATCAGATCGTTGTATCGTAGGATCGTAGAATCTTATTATGATCCTACCACCTAAATTCTTGACATTAGTAGGATCGCATGATTCTACCATATTAAGATCCTACCTACGATCCGGATCGGTCGTCTATTTTTAGATCGTAAGATCGTAGAATCTTAGATCAAAATCGGGATTCTGATAACTATGAATGTGAGTATTTAATTCTTATTTCAATTGTTTTTTTAGTAGTAAGCATTGTAATAAAATTTTTATTATAAGTTATGTTGTCAAGTAGTATAATAACGTTACGAATTAGAGTAGACATTTCAATTTTTTTTAATTGGCTTTATAAGTCTTGGATTCGACAATATTAGCATTGTATTATTCTAAGTATTATAGTAGGCATTTTAGTTATTGGAATTGGAATTATAACGTTTGGATTTGACAATTTTAGTCTTTTATTGTTTAAGTATTAGAGTAGACGTTTTACTTATTAAATTGGCGTCTTGTATTTGACAAGTTCAACGTTGTTTCTTTCTGTTTGATTTACCACCAATTGAAGAGGCTCGATTAATTTTATGTAGAAATATGAATATAGTTATAGATGACGATATGAAAAGGCTATTAGCTATTGAACCCAAAAAGAACCAAGCTACTGAAGTTCTTGATGGTATTCTTATTTCCCATGCTGATAAAATGTTTGAAGATGTCGATTGGTTACACAATGTGGACAATTAGACTAGTGTATTTTTTGATAAAAGTACTAAAGTCTTTGGTAGTCAACATGAAGAACTAAAGGATGTTGCATAGGCTATTATTGAGGATGTTGAGGTCGTTAAATCATCTCGAAAAATATCAAAAATTGCAAGGACAAAGATGTGGAAAAGCTACTTCAACAAAATGGAGAAGGTGTTTTAAAACTTGCACCAAACAATGGTAAAACTTATGAGGATCATCATACTAAGATCATTCACACTATGCTTGGTGATTTGGCAAATGTAGCAGTGAATGCTTTGGATGCGAGTCTGACAGTCGTAGAATGGACAGAGAAGAATATACATATTGTACAAGTTGCATCATGAATACTCTGCTATCAGCTTTAAAAGACATTTGCAAAATGAGTCTTGTTCAACCAAACGAAAAATCACATATGTTTCATCCTTTATGCTTAGTAACAAGAGGTTTACTAAACAATGAAGTCAACTATACAAGAGGTTTCATATTATTTTTTTTAGAGAAGACATGGATAATTCATATGTTCTTCATTCAATGTGTAATGTACTTTTTCAAAGATTTTATTAATTTTCTATATTTTGCAAGGAGGTTTTGTGTAGGTTTAAAAATGAATATCTAGCGGTATGGAGGAGTGATGTGCTTATCTTGGAACCATTTCAACCAATATCAACTTCATCGTTGAGTGTTGGGCTTATTACATTAACGCTATTGTATGCAGAACAATTTAAAACACATTCCAGACTTGTTATTCGCCCATTCATGTTCGGCACTAATGATTGCATAAATAAATTATAAATTTATCTTGCAGTGCATGTTTAAAACATTCAACTTTTTCTATATTTAGGCTTTATTATCAAATTATTTTTCGACGATATAAGATGATGCTAAGGATCAACTTAGAGAAAAGATCTTCCAGTGCTAAACATTATGGTTGAAAACTTTTTCCTCTGAATTGGACATGAATAACGTTACACTGGTATGAAATCAATCTTTTAGTGTTGTTTGACTTAAGGCATTGATAACCTCTTTTTAGCGTTGTTTGCTAAAAAGACCAATTAAACAAAAAATATTTATAAACACCCTAATAGGACTACAACTAGTGTATTTCTCTTCCCAAGTTGCTTTCATATATTGAACAAGAATAATAATTATTATATCAAGTGCAAAGAAATAAAAAAAACATTAAATGAAAGCAATAAATGACACTAAAGCAATAAAAGAATAAAACTAACATAAATAAAGTGCTTGAATGTAAAGAACTTGAATCCAAATACAAAGCTTAGAAATAAGACTAAAAGTTAAGGCTTGAATGGAAAGAAAGCAATAAATGAAAGCTTAAATCTATTCTAGGGCATGAAATGTAAAGGAAAGCGATAAAGATTGATGTTCTAAGATGAGACATGTAACAACCCGACTTACTGGTTGACTGAGTAAATAGGGTCATCACGGGGTTTATTTACACAAAGAACTCAAATACCAAATCAAAACTCGTGAAAACGGGTCACAAGATCTAAAACATAACTTTAACAACCCTACTTAATGGTTGATTAAGCAAGATAGGTCATCACGGGGTTCACTAAAGGAATTTAGCAAAATTAACTAAAAAGAAGGAAAAGAAGGAATAAACTATTAAAATTGGAAGAAAAGAATAGACTAATACAATTGTAAGGGATATATTTTATGATCTTAACCATGTATTTAGGCTCAATGTTGTCTTTATCATCTTTACCCACACTCGTTCTATACTTGGATCCAAATATAATTGACCCAATATAGTTCTTATATTTATTTAAAATTTCTCAAATATTACAAGGCAAGTAACACTCTAAGTAGGCATGAGTATCTATATAGAAATTGGGTATTTATAGCCTAAAAACAAAAGAGGAAGAAAGCCCTAAAATAGTCCTCGAAGTAAAGCTTGCGAAGAAAAAGCTCCTGCAAAAACAAACCCTTATTCGGCCGAATGAAGGTTTCATTCTACTGAATGGGGCTTCATTTTGTCATTTCCAGCCATTTGAAGCTAAAATTTTAGAAATGATGATCTATTCGACAAAATTGATCTTGATATCATTTCCAAACCCTCGAAGTAAAGATTTTGTTGGATCTTGATATCAATTCTAGGCGAGATGCTCTTTCCTAAAACATCATTTCCTCCCTACTACGGTGCTTGGAAATAAACCGGAAATATGTTCTGAGATACAAAGAATTACACTAACTTCCGAGCACACGGAAATTAGAATTATGTAAGAGAAACTTAAGTGGAAGAAGATAAGAAAATTACAAACGAGGATTGCAAGTCCTCGATGTAAAATGCTAGAGAAGAAAAGAAATCAGAAATTGCATGTGTAAAATAACACACAAGCCTTCTATATTTATTGAATAGCTCACACCGGTTCATGAAGCAACATATCACTTCATGAAACACGAGGTTGATCCGTGAAACATGAGATCGATTCATGAACTCATGTCGCCTTTCACTTAACCCTTACATCCCAAAGAATATGGCTAAAAGTAACCATAATAACTGTAGGAAGTTATTATATAACCATCAAAACAAAGCAAAACGTCGCAAGGAAAAAATCCAGAAATTTAAGATTTTCGCGGGTCGCGAAAATAGTCGCAGGTCACGAAAATAGTCGTGGGTCGCGAGTTTCAATTTTCACAAAACAGTAGCATTCTGCTTGCTATTCGCGATCCGTGAAACCTTTCGCGACTAGTGACTTTTAATTTCTCTAAAAACACTTTTCCTTGTAACCTTGGGATATACTTAATTAATTTAATTAAATTTATTTATTTAATATAATTAATTAACCTTTCCGATAACCACTATACACTCTAAATTCCAACAATCCTCCCCATTTAGAGTGTATAATCCTTTTCTTCTTTTGCGATCCATAATCTCCAACCCATTTCATGCATCAATGCCAATGTTCCTACGAATTGAATTGACACCTAGTACCACGCATCTTTACAATTGATCATATCCGCTAACTCGCACAAATCTAAATAGATTTGGAAATCTTGTTTTTAAGATCAACCTTAGGTACGATTACACACGAACACCATTCTCCATCACATCCTTAAATTTCACCAATCTTGTCATTTTCAGGGAGAGTGAAGTTGCATTTGAGCTAAGGGCGGACCTAGCTCAGGTGATGGGGTTGCATATGTAACCCCATTAAAAAAAACAAGAAAGTAATATGTAGGTCTCGTACCCATGACCTATTGCCAAATATGGACAACTAATCTCATTTTCATACCACTAGGCTACAACATTTACGTGTAATTTAAAACTTTAACATCATTAATACTTTATAAGAGCAATTATCTTAATGACTATTAAAGGAAGTAAATTAATGACTATTAGTTTCCTTAATTCTCCCATTTTTGACTCTTCTTCCTCCCAATCTCTGTTTCAGAATGTCAAGCACCGTTGTTGTTGGCTTGCCGCTTGCTATAGCTAACCCACAACCACTTTTGCCGACACCACCATTGCCACTGCATCATTGTTGCCTACCGTCCACAACCCCATAATCCAATCCCCCATAATTATATTAAGTAAATTATTAAAATTGAGTTACAATTTAGAATTTTTTTAGAATTTAATTAACTATTGTATTGTGAATTAGAGTATGATTTGATTTGGGTTTAATTTTAATTTGCTTTAAATTATGATAAAATCAATTTTATTTGCGTATGATTTGGGTATTATTTGTTTATAAATCATAATTTTAATTTTCTTTAAATTAATATAATTTCAATTCATAATTAGAATTTGTATTTGTATTTACGTATGATTTCATTAATTGTTATTCATGATTAATATTAAAAATTATCATTTTAATTAACTTATAAAGTATTAAATTTATGTTGAGTTTCATTATTTATGTTGTAGTCGTTCAAGTTATGTTTTACTTGTTGATGAAAATAAGACACTTTTATTAAAATCGCAACCCTATGTTTTAAATCATAGGTCTGCCCCTCTCACCAGGGTTGATCTCAAAATACACGTGCTGATGTATGATATGCATCTTTTCAACTCCCTTAAAGTTTTGAAAAATACTACACTATAAAAGCTGAAATCAATCAGAATATTTTTAATAATTACTCCCAGATTAACATTAATTTAGTCTTCCTAGATGGTCTTCTACCAGAATTACTTGTGATTAATATTTTACATATCCAGAACGCAATCCATTTCAAGCCAATTTCCTAAATATGAGTTGTACAATTAACTTGATATAGACTTACAATGGATTGCCTTTATCATGTGTCCGTATATAGGCTTAAAACGGATTGCCTTTCTCAAGTGTCTATTGTTGAGTCCAAGCGCAAAATGACAATGAGGGGTCGCTTGGATTGAGTATAAATATTTAAGTGGGTAAAAAAATTCAAACTAATGAAATAAAGGTATGTGGAGGTATAAATGAAGTAATTGAAATACTTGTGGAAGACGTAGAATGAGAGTAAAGTAAAAAAAAAAGATGAAATTAAAAAGGATGATGATTTCCCTCATTTGGAGTAAATTATTCCCTAACCCTTTCTAACCAATTAAATTCTTCCACCTTTCTAACAATTAAATTCTTTTAATCTTCTATCTAATTAACTTTAGTTTACTACTTTGACTTTTATTTACTCCTTAAATATTTACAATAAATCTAAGCGACCCCTGAGTTGAAATTCTTATTCTTCAATAACACACAAAAAACTGATAGTGAATCATATCATTTGTCTGGTTCACCTATGATGATCCTCAAAGCTATATTTTTTTCAGAGTAGATTTGCCCAAGGTTATACCAAACCACTATGTATAGCACACGCTATTTAGCAGGAATCAATTCAAAATGTACTTAAACAGATTTGATATATGATATGCCACAGGTTTTTTAAAAACAGATTGTGTAAATAACAATTCATTAGTAAACAACTCAAGTAACATATTTATTGTAAACTACTTCAGTAACAAATACACAGTTTTATGAATCTAAGATACTAAATAAATACTCACTTCTTTTCTTAATTCTATAACAATAGTTCCTAGAAATAAACACTCTAGACATTGGGAGCTTTTTGAATCTGCACACATTGACGGAAACAAGTCAACAACACTTTTGGAAAATGTTTATTTCTTTTTTATTCCTTAAATAATGATTGTAGCCAATAAAGATTATGCTTCTGTCCGTTTGTGTATGCTCTCTTCAAACGGTTTAAATCATTGTAGTTAATTGGCCAATTATCCGTACCGTTGGAGGATGCTTCCTAGTTAGACCATGAGCCCACAGTCATAGGAGAATCAGCTATATCGGGAATGGGATTACAAGGAAAATTGATTCTCCCATATGTGCGCAAAGAACCAAACACAATATTAACTTCCTAGAAATATCCCATCTTTTATCCTACCATAAAGTCCTACTCCCACTCACCCACTACCATTGGGATATACATCACAGATCTCCATCCTTCCATGAATTTAATTAGATATAAGATGAAAAACAAACAATAAAGAACAATGAAAAATGTAACTGCCCCGAATTATGACGGCAAAGACTAATTGGAATTTAGTATTAATTAAGCGGAAGTTCACTTTTGCCAGCATAATTAAGGGGGTTACTTAAAGGTTAAACCAATGTTCAAGTAAAATACTTGAACCAAAACCAAAGCAATATAACAGAAGTCTTAGCAGTCCAAAATAAAGGAAAATTACAACCAAATCGAAATAAGTCTGAAGTTCGAATCACATCTCTAAAATAGTCCATATCTAAACAACTGTACTAATACTCTCTAAGATACAATAAAGAAATCTAAACAAAAGGGAGTGAAACTCCAACTCAAGTTCATCCTTCGCTCGCATATCAATTCTCCATCGAGGTGTTATGGAGGTTCACTCTAAAAACAAAAACTACTGAAAAACATACAAATATACTTTTTCATTTGATAAAACATCATCATTCAAACTCAATTCAATGGCTTC
Organism: Amaranthus cruentus; assembly: GCA_019425755.1. Taxonomy (NCBI): domain Eukaryota; kingdom Viridiplantae; phylum Streptophyta; class Magnoliopsida; order Caryophyllales; family Amaranthaceae; genus Amaranthus; species Amaranthus cruentus. Next base: position 10,395,486 of record CM033451.1, on the reverse strand, counting down.
ATAATAATTTCATGTTCTCATTTTTCATCATAAATCAAAAGATCTCAATGGATCCAAATCAACTTCAAACTCAAATTATAAGTTTGAATGTGTACTTTGTGAGTCATATTGTGACGAGGTTGGTAGTCAGTCTACCGTCTGTGACATGTTCAACAAGTGTAACACAATGGTATTGTGAACAATACGCGCTCAACATTATGTACCCACCATTTATGTTTATTTTTAATCAAATTTAATTATCAATATTACACCTTTTAATAATTAAACAAGTTTTATTAATTTGATAAATCAGTAAATAATTAATAATTAGCTTAATCAAAATATACTAAAATTCTAAAAGTCATATAATACTTTTATTAGCTCAGTTAAACTTATAAATGACATGTATGATATTTATTATTTTATATAGGCATTTTATCGATAAAATAAAATAACATCAGTTTAAAATTATTTAAGTAATAATAAAAAAAATATAAAAATTTTATGACGTTCAAAAAACTATTTTCAGGAATATAAAATCTTAAATTACCATTAAAAATCACATGGGGTATTTTTAACAATCAATATATTTATTTTATCGATAAACCGAATAAAATGTATTTTTAACAATTAATAAAATTTAGTTTAACAAAAATCCATATAAATTTTTGAAGATGTATCCACTGTACATATAAGTGTCTCATAAAATTTTCATGTCCAAAAGACATCATTTTGTATTTATTTATATTTTACCGTTTTCTAACTTACCGATTATTAATAAAACAGTAAAATTATTAAAATCCTTGAAGATCAACAAAATCTTCCCAAAATTTTACCAATTTAGTTACTGTCCATATGAGTATGTGATAAAAATTTCAAGTTCATATGTCTTTGTTACAACAATTTACCGATAAACAATTTAACGATAACTCAAAAATCATGAAAAATTCCAAACTAAATATATTCTGGCCCATTCTTGTTGGAGATATTATAAAATATTTTCATTAATTATTTTTTATGATCAAAATTTTATCTAATACCATGTTTTAATGATAAGAGTATTTAACGCCTTAAAATCCATTAAAATATCAATTTAACGAATAAATTTCAACAAAAATATCCAAGAGATTTTATTAACATATACTTCCTCTGTTCTGGTTTACTTGAAACCATTGCATGGGCACAAAGATTAAGAGTTTACTGTGCAATGATTACAACAAATGGAAAGTTGTTTTGGAATTTTATATATTTTTTGTTGAAAAAATAAAAAGAAAAATAAGAGTAATTAGATGATTAATTAATAGCAAATGGAAACTAATTTAAAACAGGTCAGATTACACAAAAGTGGGAAACTCACATCTGGTCAACTAATTCCCACATTTTACTTCCTCCCAAAAATTGACTTCCCCCCAAAATATATTTTTCCCACCAAATATACAACTTACCAAAGTCCAAAGTTCATAGCTTACAAATTCAATTTTCCCCCAAACTCACTTCCCCCCAAAATAATTAAATTACATCAGAATTCTATAAATACAGATAAAATTCACTTCATTTCTTCATCTCTTTTCCTTCTTAGCTATCTTTCTTCCCTTTCCATTAAGTTCATAAGAATTTGGATCCAATCCAATCTCTATCATCAATTCTACAAAAACAACAAAACAATAGAAATTAATTTGTTGGGGGGTTGGGGGGCATTGGGAAAAATATTACAGCTTCAAACAACAAAATCAGATGGAAGATTATTGAAAGAGATGAAGTTATTAATCCAAATATTGAGGTATTTATTTCTTACTTTGAAAACCTCAACATTGAATCTGAATTTGACATTAATGAGGAGTACACAAGTGAAATTTATGGAAACATTGATGTCAGTAAATTGAATTCACAAGAAGAAACACTAACACAACCAGACCAAACAATAGCTCTGAAGAGAGAATTGCCCGCACAGACAAAAAAATTAATTGTACAACAATTAACTTCTTTGTCTAAAGTACCAAACAAACGTTTGCCAAGGGGTACAATCAAAACATTTGCATTGCAACATAACACATCAAGGTGGACAGTAGGAAGGCTTTGGGAATCAGCCAAAGCAACAATGCAAAATGGCATTGTAATTGATGTTAATATTAGAAAAAAGGGAAGGGTTGGTAGAAAACCAAGAGTCTTTGACATGACTCTCCTTAATGTTGTTCTAATTGAAAAGAGAACAACAATTAGAGCAATGACAAGTGCATTAGGGATTGGGCATTCATAGGTTTATAGAACGATGAAGTCTTGAAAAATTAGAAGTCATACAAATTCAATTAAACCAAAACTTTCTCATGAACACAAAATTAGAAGAATTAACTTTATTCTTTCACAAATAATACCACCTACTATAAATGACCCACCGAAGTTCAGTTTGATGTACTATGTTGTACACATCGATGAAAAATGGCTCTACATGAGTAGGGAAACACAAAGGTACTATCTGTTCCCTTGGGAAGAAGAAGAACCGTACATGTGTGTGCAAAACAAAAACTTCATTGGGAAAGTAAGGTTTATAGCAGCAGTTGCAAGACCTCATATAAGTATTGATGGAGATGTATTATGGAATGGGAAAATAGGTATTTTTCCCTTTATAGAAACTTATCATGCATTAAGCAGGTCATAAAATAGACCTGCAGGTACACCACTCCTAAGAGCAATAACCAAAGTTACACGAGATGTAATTAGAGATAAGCTAATCAATAAAGTTCGTCCAGCAATCAGAAACAAATGGCCAGCAAATGGAGTAAAAGACATTTAGATTCAACAGGATAATGCAAGGCTACATATTCTCACAAATGATCCAGCATTTAATGATGCAGCTAACAAAGATGGATTTTACATAAGACTAGTTTGTCAACCAGCATCTAGTCTAGATGTGAACATCTTAGATTTGGGTTTGTTTAGTGCACTACAATCAATTCAATTTAGGTCATTCCCTAAAGACCTCCAAGATTTGTTGAAGGCGGTGGATTATGCATACAATACAATTGAACCAAAACTTTTGAACTATACATGGATACAATATCAACTATGCATGCTAGAAGTGTTAAAAGATAGGGGTGGTAACAATTACAAGAATCCACACATTGGAAAAGCAATAGATAGGTTGGGTATGTTGCCTAGACAATTAGAAGTTCCTCTTGAACTTTTAGATGCAGCAAATCAACTCTTAAATCATGGCATAATTAATCTCACTGATCTTCCACTTGAACAAGATTGAAATTAATTATTCATATGTACAAATAGATGAATACCCTCTAACTTTTTGATCACAAAGGTTGTCTAACTTTAGATAAGTAGACATTTTGTAAAGGAAAGCATATGTAAGACATCATTTTGTATAGGAAAGCATATGTAAGACAACATTTTGTTGCTATCAGCACACCTCTCCATTTAGTCATTGAGGTGGTTATATAAAACAAAATTCATATTAAGTTAAACATCATTCATCAATCCATAATAAACTTGTGTACTTTTACATATATCTCTCAGAATTAAGTTAAACATCATTTGAAATTGTACATAAGCAAGTATTTCAACCTCATCTTAAAATTTGACACAAAATTGAGACAAAACACATTAAGTAAAAACAAAATCAGTAACATCAAAACAGTTTCAGCCTCATACCAAGAAATCGGTGTGGCAATGAAACAAACATCATATAAAGTTATTAATATGTTAATGTCTCATTCTCATATAACAAGAAAACTAAGGTGGTAATGAAACACATTACAATATGCACATTTCATCAGAGAATAAAATAATCATCATTGAGAAAGCAGCTAAGTATGGGACTCAAAACATAGCATAGCCAACAAGACAACATTATTCATAAGCGTAAACATAATCGTAAATAATCAAGTAAAAGTTAGATTGCTCATGTGTTATACCACGAATAGTTGTCTTGCGTGGTCGCTTTGATTTTGGTTCCACCTTCTCAAATAATGCATAATCTTCCTCATCTGGTAAACCATAGTACCAAGGGTGGGGTTCTTGTTCAAGACTATCAAGAGCAGTGAACTCCCCACAATTCAGATAATAATGATCATAACACGAACCAAAGATATTATCATATTTCATACATTCTCTTTGGACATAAGTTAATGTCTCGATCAATTTTCCCTTCGAGTCCATCTCCAAAGGAAACCATAACAGACTAGAGGAAGTAGTATACAAAAATCAGAACTACTAACAAGATCAGTTAATGTGCCCATGCATTTGTAGCAAGTAAACCAGAACAAAGGAGGTATAAACATTCGCTTAAACCAGCAACTTAAACAGATCATAAAGAATGGAACATAAACATATCATAAAGAATACGATCAAACTTAAATCAGACTTAAGTATTCACATTAAATCAGATCCAAACAACATGTAGATCAGAAACATATATAAAAATAAGATCAAACTTAAATCAGACTTAAGTATTCACATTAAATCAGATTTAAACAACATGCAGATCTTAAACATTTATAAAATAAGATCAAACTTAAATCAGACTTAAGTATTCACATTAAATCAGATTTAAATAACATGCATATCATAAACTGTAGAAACGATTAGAGACTATGAATGCAACAAGAGGGGGGGTGAATTGTTGTATTGCTTTAATGAGTATTTTATGCCCTGTTTTTGCGGAAATTGAATCTAACAAAATACTAAAGCAAAAGCAAGAATATAAAAAGAAGACAAGATTTTTACGTGGAAACTTTCTAGGCCTAATAAAAAGAAAACCACGACCACTCCGGATTTTAACTTTTCTTATTATGTTTTAGGTAATTACTACTCAATTACATAAAACAACTTTTTCTCTTTCTCTTCTAGGCCACTTCTCTTGTTCTCTTTCTCGTTCTCTTCTCTCTTACAAAATCTTGCTCAAGATTCTCCTTAGACTTCCCCAAATCTAATTTACACACTCAAAAACCCTTACACAATATTTCTCTAAATTGGATTAAACCTAAGAAAGCACAAGGAAAATTATTTGGGATTGATTGGCGAATGAATAACAAAATAAATTTTCCTCTTCTTGAGTTGATCTCTCCTTTTTCTTGATTAGGGCACTCTCGGCACCTATGGTCGGTTATTCTAATTCTTTTATAAGAAGTAGAACCGTGTAACACAGCCATGATCCCATTATCAAATGATGTGGGAAGGTGGGTAGGAAACTTGGAGGTTACTCCAAGTCCCACGGTTAATTTAGCCAAGAATAGCAAATCCTATTTATGTGGAGAATAATTAGGATATTTAATTTTTAACTCCTTTTTAGTTATTTTTTCGCCAATTAAAACCCTTGTGCAAACTTTAATTTTATCCGTACAAATCAGCTAAATAAAAGAAAACTTATTTTCCTATTTTTAGTTGACTCCATTCTCTGACTTGCTGCGTTAGGAACACTACGCTGTTTCCATCTGATCATACTTCGATTTTATCAATCTTGGAACTGGAATAGTTAGCTTGACCGTTTGACATTCAGGATTGACTCTTAAAATTGACTTTGACTTTGACTTTGACATGCAACGTTCTTTCAACAAGTCTTCTTAGGTACCATCTACGATCTTTGACAATCGGATATACGACCTACAATACAATCTCTAAAGCTTTTGTTTGTTTATAAATGTTACGTCATCATCAAAACTCAAATGGGCCAACAAATTCCCCCTTTTTGATGATGGCAAACTTTATAAACAAACTTAATTAAAAAATATAGAGCAAAATAAATAGGCTAGAACATGCTAGAGATTAACGCAAGTCTAAATACATTTAGCAAATTAAATCAATACAAAATAATTTACTAATCATCTATCAGAACAATTTACTCTAATATAGTACTTTTTAAAACATATCAAGGACCATGTGATTAAACATGACTTATGTTATTAAACACAATAAACACAACAACTCAAGTATCGAATTTCTACTAAGGTGAGGTTGTAAGAATTTTCTAAACGAAACACAAGTGATTAACCATAAGCTAAGTGAATAGAGACAGTAGCAGTAGCGTATAAATGAAACGTTAAAAACTAAGGTGAGGTTAAACAAGAACCCATAACACTTAGAAATTAGAAACATATAGCTGAACAGTTTCGCAATTCATGTAGCATGAACGAGTACTTTAGCATTAGCAGAGACTAAGTTATGAGTATAGCTGAACAAGATCATTTAAGTTTGTTGCTTTTTTCTTCCCCCTTTTGACATCAATCAAAAAGTAGGGGTTTTATCAAACCACAGCACTAAGGCAAGCGTTAGAAAAATTGAGAAAGTAAGCAGCAAACCAAAACAGCAAATGTCAAGAAATGTTCAAGATATGCAATGCAAAACATCATAGACCGTTAAAGATAATCGTTGTGAGAAGGAAAGTAGCAGCATAAACGTTCAACAAAAGAAAATTACAACAAAAGTGTACCCCAGCTGGTACAAACAAAAGAAATTGTTTAATTGTTCGAAAAGACATACGGTGAGGCCAATCAAATTACATAACATAATAAATTGAGCAGAAGAAGGGATCAAGAGGCAGTATCTTCATCAATGAATTCGGTCTGCACTTCCACTGTATCCAGCTTTGCGCCTAGACGGGTCTCCATCTGGGTGATGTGGTCAGTGATTGAGGCAAGTGTGACACGAATTTCTTCCTGGAAAGCATGTAGTTGAGACTGAAAATCAATAAACTTAGTGAGTATGAGATCAAGAGTAGTAGGAGGGACAGTTGATTGGTCATCGTCAAAACCAATTAAGGTTGGTGGTGGTGAAGTGGGTATAGGTGATGGCGGTGGTGATGGAATATGGGACGGTAGAGGTGTATTTGGCTTTGGTGAAGGAGGGGTCTGAGAGGCGATATCATCATCCAAGCACGAAGAACGCTTTGACGCCAACCTGCTGCTCTTCCTTGGTGTGAGCACAGGTTCTTTCTTGATTGGCACAGTAACTTCCTCGTCCTCTGAACTGGATTGAACTTCCTCATGTTCAGCGTTTTCCTCTTCCTCAGAAGTTTCCCCCTTACTTGCAGCTTCCCCCTGTTCCTTGTCAATCTCTGCCTCAGTAGTGGCAGTAGGAACAGTTTCTTGATTCTCTTCTTCTCCTTCCTCCCTTTCTACTTCCTTTTCTTCTTCTTCCTTCTCTTCATTAGAACTCACATTCTCGACATTCTCCAGAACATCCTCTAATATTCCCTTCTCATTCAATGCAAGGCGCAAATTGTTCAAATATTTTGCACCAATCTTATTGTTAGCACTCATGGGGAATTCCAAACCTTCTAGAGGAATGCCAAATTTCTTAAACACGTGGGTCAACAAGCCCCCATACCCTACCATTGTTTTCTTCTCAATACAGTCAGTCAAATGTGAAATCATCAATGAAGGAAAATTAATTTTAATGTGGTTGGCTAAGCAGTAAATTAAGGTGGCATCTCTAAGATTTACCTCACTACGTTTTGATTTACGTGGCAAGATGATAACGGGTTTTTAACGCGTCGTTTTACGCTAAGAACCTTGGTTAATCAAACACATTTATAATCACCCAAAATAATACTACAACGAGTGTAGCGGTAAGTCGGGGGTCGAACCACAAGGAACAAGGGATGTTAGACTAAAGAGTTGGTGTGGGAAAGGTTGATGGTTGGTAGGTAAGAGGATGGGTGAACTAAACTGGGATGAAAACAAACAATGAAAGAAAGCGGGCTTAGGCTAGGTCCACCCTAGGTAGGTCTATTGAAAATAGAGATAGGCTAGGTCGAAGGAGATCGAACGAAGGTCAATCGAGACACTCTAGATGGCATGGGGAAGTTGATGACCTATAGTCAATACGAACGACCCATAATCGCCCTATGTCTCGCAAGGGAGTGGCAGGACAAGATATGCATCGAATATCAATCAATCAAACCAACATCAACCTCAATCATCTTCCTAAACATTAAACACAAGACCAAAACCCTAGGATTTCTCCAACCCAAAACCCTAAAAGACTACTCTAGCATATTAAAAGCAAAAGCAAGAAGAGAGAAAAGCAACAAAACTATTCTAGAAAGCATAAATGAAATGAAAGACATGAAAGCAAGAAAGAAAGCATAAAGGAATTGAAAGATAAAAAAAACATTAAATCTACACTACAAAAGCAATAAATGAAAGCATTAAAGAAAGCATTAAAGAAAGGAAAGCATTAAATAAAGAGAACTTACATAAATGAGAGTGTAGAAATGAAGAACAAAACATAAAGGAAAGCATAAAACTAATCTAGGGCAAAAATGAAGAAGAAAAGCATTAAATGTTGATGAACAAGAATGGGAGGGTTACTCCCAATCAAGTCATGGGGATTATATTCAGAAAAGTGCCTTTATATAGGCTACAAAAGATGGGGGTAAAAGCCCTAAAGGATCCTACGTGGCAAAGCTTCGAAGAGAAAACATTTCGCTGATTTTTCCAGCCCATTCGGTCGAATCTAGGGCTCCATTCGCCCGAAGCCAAGCTCATTCGCCCGAATCTAGCACATTCGGGGTTTCCAGAAAGTTTCGAAGCCAAAATGTTGAATTTGAATAGCATTCGCCCGAATGGGCTATACCATTCGCTCGAATGGCTCAATTCGCCCGAATCTGTGGCTGCTTCGCTCGAATTTGTGGGCTGGAGCCTTGTTCTTGAAGTTTTAATGTCCATTCGCCCGAAGTGGGCTTGCATTCGGTCGAATGTGAGCTTTTTGGCCCATATTGTTCTTCTTCCAACTTCAAATGAACATCGAATGACTTCCGGACTTTGCGAGGGCTTTGGGTACGACTTGAAATGACCGGGAATGCCTCGAAACGCGTGTCTCATCTTCGATTGAAGCGTCGAAATCTCGTACGCAACGAAAACACCTTGAAAACTCCTCGAAAATACCTAAAAACACTTAAAAGCACATGGAGACAAGATCGAGGTGAAATCATGCGTAAGATGTGTAAAAACCGATATAAAACGCGAGACTTGACACTAAAATGAGGTGATAAATGTGCTCTAAAAACGAGCACATCACAAGATAAACCTCCTAGCAATATTGTACAGCAATTTGTGGAGTGGAGACAGTGAGTTGTGACTGAAACGCTTCTTATCATTAATCCCTAAAAACTTTAACTCCGTTTTTTCATTAATACCAGAGAAAAAAATTTTAGAACCAACATAATAAGTGTCAAACCCCATTACAAGAACACCAACCATTCACCCAGCATGAGACTATTAAATTCTATTTTAATCTCCTTAACAGTACTCGAACAAACACCATTATCAATTGAAAAATTGTGAATAAATTCTCGCATAAGATTTGGGTATATTGAATTGCACGAATAAGCATACATTAGAACCTCCCAACCTTGAATACTTAAAATGGCATGCAGTTGAGGAAAGGAATTGGATTCATACCAGTATTTGTCTAAGCCAAATCCTATAGACATCTCCTTTGCCACTTCTTCAGCACTGTTAGGGTCCAGTAGTTTGGCCCTCTTTGATGGTCTGGATGATGAGGCCCCTTTGGGTTGAGATCTCTTTGTGCCGCCTTGCATGGCTTTGGGTGTGGATGTTTTTTGGCGTTTTTGGGATGATGACTGTTGGACTTCAGTGAGCAAAGGGAGAATTACTTGTAAGGGCTCAGGTTGAACAACTTTAGGGCTTTTCCCTTTGTTGGTTGATGATGATTTGGGTGATTTCATGGTGTGAGAGGATGAAGATGGAGTTTTTTAGGAAAAGAGAGATTGGAGTGTTTGTCGGTTTTAGAGAGTTTGAGCAAGAGGTAGTACTTAGGGGTAATGATGGTGTGAGTGATGGATGGGACGTGAGAGAGTGGGTTTTAATGGGGTGAAGGGACGGTTACACGAAAAGTTTGTACTACTTCAGGACTTCATTTTTGCATGTGAACAGGGAGTGCAACGAAGAGTTTGCGGGTAAATTCGAAACACCCCGATGATCCGTTTTCTACTTTAATTTAGGTTGACTCACCGAATAATAAATAAAATAAAATGCTAGAATTTTGTGAAAAAGAAAAATAAAAATTTGAGAAAAACATATGTCCTCGTTTTTTTTTTCGTTTTAATATGAGGACATAATTACGTAAAGTAAACTTGTGCTACTACTTGGTCTAATCAGTTAAGCAAGAAATCAAGAAAATATTCATGGCACATACTTGAGATAGTTGCATACCTAAATCTCGCAATAATTGATTTCTCAATCATGGTCGTTGTGGTTGACCTAACCCTTCCAATTTTCACGATGCTTTGAGGAGGTTTGCTAGCATTAAACTTTAGTGAAGCTTGATCATACCTAGCTCCAACCTCATCTTTTCAAATTGTTCTCTAGGAAGTGGTTTAGTCATTATGTCTGCAACTTGCTCATTAGTACTGACATGTTTGACAATAATATTCTTATGTTCCACATTATCCTTAAGAAAATGATGTCTAATATGTATATGCTTAACTCTAGAATGATGAACGGGATCTTTTGATATGCATATGGCACTGGTATTATCGCAATAAATAGGAACGCATTCAAATTTAATACCAAAATCTCTTAGCTGTTGTTTTATCCAAAGCATTTGGGAACAGCAGGCTGCTGCTGCCACATATTCAGCTTCAGCGGTGGATAAGGCAACAGTGTTTTGTTTCTTGGAACACCAAGATACTAAACATGAGCCAAGAAATTGTACCATTCCTGAAGTACTCTTTCTATTCACAAGATCTCCTGCATAATCTGCATTACTAAAACCTTTCAAGTCATAGACATCACTTTTTGGATAAAATAGGGACAAGTCATCTGTTCCCTTCAAATATCTTAGAATTCTCTTTACTGCCGTATGATGTGATTCCTTAGGATTTGATTGAAATCTAGCACACAAACCAACACTAAACGAAATATCGGGTCTACTAGCAGTTAGATATAGTAGAGATCCTATCATGCCTTTATACATGGTTTGATCGACATTTGTACCATTTGCATCTTCATCTAATCTAATGTTAGTGGCCATAGGTGTGTGGTTCGTTTTAGCATTATCAAGACCATATTTCTTTAGAAGTTCTTTTATATATTTTTGTTGATGTATGAAGATACCATTTGCTGTTTGTTTAATTTGCAAACCAAGGAAGAAGTTTAATTCTCCCATCATACTCATTTCAAATTCATCACTCATTAGGTTAGCAAATTCTTTACACAATAATTCATTGGTGGCTCCAAAGATAATGTCATCAACATATATTTGAACAACTAAAATATCCGAACCTCTATTCTTAAAGAATAAGGTCTTGTCTATTTTTCCTCTAATAAATTTGTTTTCAATCAAAAATTTAGATAATCTCTCATACCATTGTCTAGGAGCTTGTTTGAGCCCATAAAGAACTTTATCAAGCTTATAAACATGATCTAGAGAGGATGGATTTTCGAAGCCTGGTGGCTGTTCCACAAAGACTTCTTCTTCTAGAAAGCCATTTAAGAAAGCACATTTCACATCCATTTGATATAATTTAAAATTCATAAAGGCAGCAAAAGAAATTAAAATTTAATAGCTTCTAACCTTGCTACGGGAGCAAATGTTTCAGTATAGCCAATACCTTCTTGTTGATTGTGCCCTTTGACTACCAACCTTGCCTTGTTCCTTACTATTGTTCCATGTTCATCCAGCTTATTTCTAAAGACCCATTTTAATCCAATTATCTTTTTATTCTTGGGGTTTGGTTCCAAGTGCCACACTTTATTTCTTTCAAATTCGTTTAGTTCATCTTGCATGGCCACAACCCAATTTGAATCTTGTAATGCTTCTTCGTGATTCTTGGGTTCTATTGTTGAGAGAAATGCAAAGTGTGCACAGAAGTTTCTCATCTGGGATCTTGTTTGTATTCCCTTGCTTAAGTCACTGATGATCAAGTCAAGTGGGTGAGACTTTTGATGTTTCCACGGTTTAGGCACGAAGTCTCTTGTGGAGACTGATGTGGAAGCAGGTTCATTGACTTGATTTTCATTGTGCTCAGCTTCATTTCTTTCATTTTGTACTGCTCTGGGAACATCTGGATCATGAACATCTGGCTGGTCCTGATTTTCCTGCTGTTCCTGTTCTTGATTGGGTTCATCAGTTTGAATCTGTTGCTCTTCATTTGCGTCTTGTTCTTGCTCTTTATGTATGTTCTCATCATCTTCCAGATTAGCAAGACCTATCTTAAAATCACCTATTTCTTGTTCACTTATCATAAAATTTGTTTCATCAAAAATAATGTGAACAGACTCTTCAACACACATAGTTCTCTTATTATAAACTCTATAAGCTTTACTATGGGATGAGTAGCCAAGAAATACTGCCTCATAACTTCTTTCGTCAAATTTACCTATATTTCTTTTTCCGTTTACATGCACAAAGCATCGACATCCGAATATGCGAAAATATGAAATATTAGGTTTAATCCCTTTAAACAGTTCATAGGGTGTTTTAGAAGTGATTGGTCTAATTAACACACGATTTACAATATAGCATGCAGTATTAACGGCTTCGGCCCAGAAGTTCCTAGGGAGACCACTAGCTATTAACATGGTTCTAGCCATTTCCTCTAGAGTTCTATTTTTACGTTCCACCACACCATTTTGTTGTGGAGTCCTTGGTGCGGAGAAATTGTGACTTAAACCATGCTCGTTGCAATAATCCATAAACCTTGAATTTTCAAATTCCTTACCATGATCCGATCTTATGTGGACAAGTTGATTGTTACTAGATTTTTGAATTTTATTGGCAAATGCAACAAATTCATCAAAGGCCTCATCTTTGCTAGATAGAAATAATGTCTATGTAAATCTACTGTAATCATCAACTATAATAAATACATATCGCTTGCCACTGCGACTTTGGATTCTCATTGGTCCACAAAGATCCATATGAATTAATTCAAGTGGCTTTGAGGTGGTCACGATGTTTTTAGGTTTGAAAGACGACCTCACGTGTTTTCCTTTGGCACAAGGATCACATACTTCTTATTTTTGGAATTTAAGGGATGGTAGTCCTCTAACTAGGTCTTTAGTTCGTAAAGTATTAAGCAATGAGAAACTAGCATGACCTAGACGTTTATGCCAGAGGAGGGGGTCATCTTCTAAAACACTAAGACACGTTAGACTGGTTTTAGGAACAGTGGGCATGGGCATGTCCACAACATAGGTGTTCCCTTTTCTGATTCCTTCCAGAATGGTGTCCCCTGTGTCATTCCTAGAAATGATGCACTTTTCAGAAGTAAAGAGTACAGAGTTACCTTTGTCGCAAAATTGATAGATACTTAACCAATTGTGTTTTAAATTCTCGACTAAAAGTACATTATCAATTGCATTGGAACTTGACCTTCCTACTTTTCCTTTGGCAATGATTTCGCCTTTCATGTTGTCTCCAAAGGTCACAGTTCCTCCATCATAGGCTTCTAGTGAGAGAAATTTTGAACTATCACCTGTCATGTGCTTGGAATAGCCACTGTCGAGATACCATGTGTTGTTCCCCCTCACTAGAACCTGCAAAACGAACTAATTGTTAGAGGGTGGAACCCAGCAAACCTTGGGTTCCATGTCGATTATGCATGAGTCATATTTCTTAATCCAAATCCTATCGACATATATTTGGTTCGTTTTGTTATGCTGTTCCCTTTTTAAACATTGATATTTCAGGTGCCCGGTTTTGCTACAAAAGGAACAGATCTTACTACTAGGGAGATCAACATAGACCTTTTTCTTTTTATTGTACTTATTGTATCCTAGACCTTCAGTTCCTTTAGTTTTGGCTTCCAGAATCCATTTGGGAACCTCTTTGATTTTCCCTTTTCCTCTTGAATTTAATTCAAGCTTAAGCTTTTCATTTTCATTTTTGGTGGATTCTAGGTCTAATTTTATCTTGTTAAATTCATCATTAATCTCTTGAATAGATTCGGTTTTTAATTCCAATCCTAACAACTTATATTGACTTAGTTCAATATTTAACATGATGTTTTCTTGTTTCACCTTTTCTATTGCTTCTTTTAACATCACATTTTTATCAAGTAAATCAAAAAATCGAGTTTGCACATCGGTCCTAAAAGAATTTAGGTAGGATACTAGGTCATTACTGGTTTTAAGGTCTTTTTCTTTTCGGAGACAGGTGGCCGTTTGTTTTTCTAGATTATTTTGTGTCTCCATGATCATTTTAATTAATTCATGTTTATCCAATCTAAATAGGTAATTAGGAAATGAATTAGAAGACGATACCTCTTTTCCTTTAGACTTTTCATCATGTGTTGCCATGAGACAGAGATTGGCTATTTCTTCCTCCGCTGTAGCTTCGGTTTCAGCTTCACTTTCAGATTCTCCCCATGCTGCTATCATGGCTTTGCGAAAGTCAGTTTTGTTGTAGTTTCCTTTGAAGGGCTGTCTTCCTGATTCCCTTGCCATCCCTTTGCCCTTATCGTTCTTCCATTGAGGGCACTCTTTCATGAAGTGGTCAGTGCTTCCACACTTGTGACATTCAAAGTTGGTTTTGGAATTTGCCGTTCCCTTTTCTTTGTTGTTTCTTTGATTGTTATATCGGTTGTTCCTGAAAAACTTCTTGAACTTTCGAACCAACATGGCAGTTTCTTCCTCATCACAATCTGACTCTTCTTGTTCATTCGCTACCAGAGCCAAGCCTTTGTTTCTGGAACTGTCAGATGTAATTCATGAGTCATCAGGGAACCAGCCAGCTCTTCCAGATTGAACTTTGTGAAATCTTTGGATTCTTGTATGGCTGTGACTTTAGCTCTCCAGCGATCATCTTGAGGTAGGCTTCTGAGGATTTTCCTAACCTGTTCATCTGAGGGAATAAACCTTCCAAGAGAGACAAGTTCGTTTGTAATGTTAGTGAACCTAGTGAACATTTCTTGAATACTTTCTCTAGGTTCCATAACAAATCTTTCATATTTTGACATGAGCAAGTCAATCTTGGAACGCTTCACTTCACTGGTTCCTTCATGGGTAACTTCCAGCAGATCCCAAATCTGCTTGGCTGTTTTGCAACCCATAATTTGATTGTGTTCATTCGGTCCAAGCCTACAGTGAAATAATTTGATGGCAAGAGCATTCATCTCCATTTTCTGAAAATCTTCTTTCTCATATTCAGTTATTGGTTTGGGAACAGTCTCGTTATTGGAGTTGGTAGTGGTTACCTCAAAATCTCCAACTTCGATGTCTCTCCAAACTTGATAGTTCTCGGCCTTGATGAAGATTTCCATCCTATTCTTCCAATATGTGTAGAATTTTCCATCGAACATTGGCGGTCTCTGAGTAGAGTAACCTTCTTCCATACGTTCATTCATCTTCAACATCTTTAATATACCAAGATACGGCTCTCTGGGTTTCCTGATCAAATGAGGAACAGGGCTCTGATACCAATTGTAGAAACGATTAGAGACTATGAATGCAACAAGAGGGGGGTGAATTGTTGTATTGCTTTAATGAGTATTTTATGCCCTGTTTTTGCGGAAATTGAATCTAACAAAATGCTAAAGCAAATGCAAGAATATAAAAAGAAGAGAAGATTTTTACGTGGAAACTTTCTAGACCTAATAGAAAGAAAACCACGACCACTCCGGATTTTAACTTCTCTTATTATGTTTTAGGTAATTACAACTCAATTACATAAAACAACTTTTTCTCTTTCTCTTCTAGGCCACTTCTCTTGTTCTCTTTCTCGTTCTCTTCTCTCTTACAAAATCTTGCTCAAGATTCTCCTTAGACTTCCCCAAGTCTAATTTACACACTCAAAAACCCTTACACAATATTTCTCTAAATTGGATTAAACCAAAGAAAGCACAAGGAAAATTATTTGGGATTAACTGGCGAATGAATAACAAAATAAATTTTCCTCTTCTTGAGTTGATCTCTCCTTTTTCTTGATTAGGGCACTTTCGGCACCTATGGCCGGTTATTCTAATTCTTTTATAAGAAGTAGAACCGTGTAACACAGCCATGATCCCATTATCAAATGATGTGAGAAGGTGGGTAGGAAACTTGGAGGTTACTCCAAGTCCCACGGTTATTTTAGCCAAGAATAGCAAATCCTATTTAAGTGGAGATTAATTAGGATATTTAATTTTTAACTCCTTTTTAGTTATTTTTTCGCCAATTAAAACCCTTGTGCAAACTTCAATTTTATCCGTACAAATCCGCTAAATAAAAGAAAACTTATTTTCCTATTTTTAGTTGACTCCATTCTCTGACTTGCTGCGTTAGGAACACTGCGCTGTTTCCATCTGATCATACTTCGATTTTATCAATCTTGGAACTGGAATAGTTAACTTGACCGTTTGACATTCAGGATTGACTCTTAAAATTGACTTTGACTTTGACTTTGACATGCAACGTTCTTTCAACAAGTCTTCTTAGGTACCATCTACGATCTTTGACAATCGGATATACGACCTACAATACAATCTCTAAAGCTTTTGTTTGTTTATAAATGTTACGTCATCATCAAAACTCAAATGGGCCAACAAATTCTCCCTTTTTGATGATGGCAAACTTTATAAACAAACTTAATTAAAAAATATAGAGCAAAATAAATAGGCTAGAACATGCTAGAGATTAACGCAAGTCTAAATACATTTAGCAAATTAAATCAATACAAAATAATTTACTAATCATCTATCAGAACAATTTACGCTAATATAGTACTTTTTAAAACATATCAAGGACCATGTGATTAAACATGACTTATGTTATTAAACACAATAAACACAACAACTCAAGTATCGAATTTCTACTAAGGTGAGGTTGTAAGAATTTTCTAAACGAAACACAAGTGATTAACCATAAGCTAAGTGAATAGAGACAGTAGCAGTAGCGTATAAATGAAACATTTAAAACTAAGGTGAGGTTAAACAGGAACCCATAACACTTAGAAATTAGAAACATATAGCTGAACAGTTTCGCAATTCATGTAGCATGAACGAGTACTTTAGCATTAGCAGAGACTAAGTTATGAGTATAGCTGAACAAGATCATTTAAGTTTGTTGCTTTTTTATTCCCCCTTTTGACATCAATCAAAAAGAAGGAGTTTTATCAAACCACAGCACTAAGGCAAACGTTGGAAAAATTGAGAAAGTAAGCAGCAAACCAAAACAGCAAATGTCAAGAAATGTTCAAGATATGCAATGCAAAACATCATAGACCATTAAAGATAATCGTTGTGAGAAGGAAAGTAGCAGCATCAACGTTCAACAAAAGAAAATTACAACATAAGTGTACCCCAGCTGGTACAAACAAAAGAAATTGTTTAACTGTTCGAAAAGACATACGGTGAGGCCAATCAAATTACATAACATGATAAATTGTGCAGAAGAAGGGATCAAGAGGCAGTCTTTTCATCAATGAATTCGGTCTGCACTTCCACTGTATCCAGCTTTGCGCCTAGACGGGTCTCCATCTGGGTGATGTGGTCAGTGATTGAGGCAAGTGTGACACGAATTTCATCCTGGAAAGCATGTAGTTGAGACTGAAAATCAATAAACTTAGTGAGTATGAGATCAAGAGTAGTAGGAGGGACAGCTGATTGGTCATCATCAAAACCAGTTGAGGTTGGTGGTGGTGAAGAGGGTATAGGTGATGGTGGTGGTGAAGTGGATATAGGTGATGGTGGTGGTGATGGAATATGGGATGGTGGAGGTGTATCTGGCTTTGGTGAAGGAGGGGTCTGAGAGGTGATATCATCATCCAAGCACGAAGAACGCTTTGACGCCAACCTGCTGCTCTTCCTTGGTGTGAGCACAGGTTCTTTCTTGATTGGCACAGTAACTTCCTCGTCCTCTGAACTGGATTGAACTTCCTCCAGTTCAGCGATTTCCTCTTCCTCAGAAGTTTCCCCCTTACTTGCAGCTTCCCCCTGTTCCTTGTCAATCTCTGCCTCAGTAGTGGCAGTAGGAACAGTTTCTTGATTCTCTTCTTCACCTTCCTCCCTTTCTACTTCATTTTCTTCTTCTTCCTTCTCTTCATCAGAACTCACATTCTCGACATGCTCCAGAACATCCTCTAATATTCCCTGCTCATTCAATGCAAGCCGCAAATTGTTCAAACATTTTGCACCAATCTTATTGTTAGCACTCATGGGGAATTCCAAACCTTCTAGAGGAATGCCAAATTTCTTAAACACGTGGGTCAACAAGCCCCCATACCCTACCATTGTTTTCTTCTCAATACAGTCAGCCAAATGTGAAATCATCAATGAAGGAAAATTAATTTTAATGTGGTTGGCTAAGCAGTAAATTAAGGTGGCATCTCTAAGATTTACCTCACTACGTTTTGATTTACGTGGCAAGATAAACCTCCTAGCAATATTGTACAGCAATTTGTGGAGTGGAGACAGTAAGTTGTGACTGAAACGCTTCTTATCATTAATCCCTAAAAACTTTAACACCGTTTTTTCATTAATACCCGAGAAAACAATTTTAGAACCAACATAATAAGTGTCGAACCCAATTGCAGGAACACCAAACCATTCACCCAGCATGAAACTATTAAATTCTATTTTAATCTCCTTAACAGTACTCGAACAAACACCATTATCAATTGAAAAATTGTGAATAAATTCTCGCATAAGATTTGGGTATATTGAATTGCACGAATAATCATACATTAAAACCTCCCAACCTTGAATACTTAAAATGGCATGCAGTTGAGGAAAGGAATTGGATTCATACTAGTATTTGTCTAAGCCAAATCCTATAGACATCTCCTTTGCCACTTCTTCAGCACTGTTAGGGTCCAGTAGTTTGGCCCTCTTTGATGGTCTGGATGATGAGGCCCCTTTGGGTTGAGATCTCTTTGTGCCGCCTTGCATGGCTTTGGGTGTGGATGTTTTTTGG
The DNA here is from genome assembly GCA_019425755.1 of Amaranthus cruentus. Taxonomy (NCBI): domain Eukaryota; kingdom Viridiplantae; phylum Streptophyta; class Magnoliopsida; order Caryophyllales; family Amaranthaceae; genus Amaranthus; species Amaranthus cruentus. The sequence continues at coordinate 10,376,644 of CM033451.1, read as the reverse complement.
CGTTTTTAGGATGATGACGGGTGGACTTCAGTTGGCGAAGGGAGAATTACTATTAAGGGCTCAGGTTGAACTACTTTAGGGCTTTTCCCTTTGTTGGTTGATGATGATTTGGGTGATTTCATGGTGTGACAGGATGAAGATGGAGGTTTTTAGGAAGAGAGAGATTGGAGTGTTTGTCGGTTTTAGAGGGTTTGAGCAAGAGGTAGTACTTAGGGGTAATGATGGTGTGAGTGATGGATGGGACGTGAGAGAGTGGGTTTTAATGGGGTGAAGGGACGGTTACACGAAACATTTGTACTACTTCAGGACTTTATTTTTGCATGTGAACAGGGAGTGCAACGAAGAGTTTGCGGGTAAATTCGAAACACCCCGATGATCCGTTTTCTACTTTAATTTAAGTTGACTCACCGAAAAATAAATAATATAAAATGCTGGAATTTTGTGAAAAAGAAAAATAAAAATTAGAGAAAAACGTATGTCCTCGTTTTTTTTTTTTTCGTTTTAATATGAGGACATAATTACGTAAAGTAAACTTGTGCTACTACTTGGTCTAATCAGTTAAGCAAGCAATCAAGAAAATATTCATGGCACATACTTGAGATAGTTGCATACCTAAATCTCGCAATAATTGATTTCTCAATCATGGTCGTTGTGGTTGACCTAACCCTTCCAATTTTCACGATGCTTTAAGGAGGTTTGCTAGCATTAAACTTTAGTGAAGCTTGATCATACGTAGCTCCAACCTCATCTTTTCAAATTGTTCTCTAGGAAGTAGTTTAGTCATTATGTCTGCAACTTGCTCATTAGTACTGACATTTACTTCTTTTTTTGTTATGTACTACCAAAGCTTATTAACGAATATAAGCTTTGTCTTTTCATCATCGAATCATTGGCTATCAAATGTTAACCACAAAATTTAGTATCAGACATATTACCCAGTACAGTCACAAACAGTCAACAAATAGAAAAGTATAAAATGATGTGTGCACATAAAACCAAGCCGTAGAAGAAGGAAGATAAATATGAAACAACTCAATGTGGAGTGAGCTTCTAAATCATGAAATCCATTCAGATGTTATGCATTTCAATTCCAAACAAAAACAAAGACTAAAGCACCACACAAACCAAGATGTGACATGTGAGTTATATAAACATCTAAACAAATGAGCTTGGAAAAGATCACTACCACAAGTGTGGCACGCATGCTATTTTGAGGTCATACTATAAATTGCATTAGGATGTGATTCATAATTTATACACATCTAAAATTGATGTTCTTTAGCAAAAGTCATGACTGGAGGGCATTTTTGCGGAACACACGCTATTAGAGAATTATAATATTATAGTATCCGATAAGAAACTCATCATCATGTTCATATAATAATCTCCTCTCATCAAGAATAGCATGCAGTTCCTTGAAAATGATAAATGTTTCGATTATGAAACGAGGAAGTATGTAAGGCACGTGAGATCCCTGAAGTGGAAGTTGTACAGTGGTCAAACGTCGGTTAAGCTGGGAAGCGACACCTCCTAAAAGCGGTTCGTTTGTCCTACACAACAACAAGTTAGCCTTGCCTGGGGGGTTTTCCCGGAAACCCTCTCCGACGCTCAAGTCAGATAACGAAATAGGAAAAAATAAGTGAATAATGAACGGAAAAGAGTAGATAAGGGTGTTTAATGTGGTGGTTACCGACCAGCGGAAGTGGTGTAGCGGGAGGTCACTGTCTGAGTGAATTTTGGCAGAGTTTCGGTATCGTAATGAAAGCTTAGGGGTGGTTATCGTAACTATTCCCCTTTATATACTCCCCGCAACGGTTACTCATGAATTGAGTAGAAGTGGGAGGTTGGAGGTACCTATTTTAGGAAATAGGTGGTTGCTGTAGAAGATTGATAACTACCTGGAAGTTACATGGCGGTTATTTCTGCTGGAAGTGAGAAAGTCTGACCTTGACTAAGAGTCGGTCAACAGATGAGGTCAAGAGTTGACTTTGACTTCTTGGTTTGACTAAATTCACACAGCTAAACATTACCCTAACATTTAGCCCCACGCATGAAGGATGATGTAAGAACCGTGTCGGGTGGTGACATTTTTCTTTATGCGGAATGATAAGCCTAGCAGATCTAGGGGATTTAATCTTGGTCGTGGTACCGCCACACCGTGATACCGTAGTGAAGCCATTGTATAAGTGAGCCCCCAAAGTTGTGGATGAGCCCCAAGGCTGCGGATGGAGGTCCGCCTGTTCTGAACATAAATTAAGAATTTCCTAGGATCGTATTGATCCAAATCAGGGTCCGACTGAAATTTGAACTATAGCTGCGGCGCCGCGGATTGTTAGAGATTATTATGCCTGGTGCCGGACAAGTGTTCCGTGGGAAGTTTTTATGATTGAACATTGGGTGTTTCCAAAGGTTTCCCGCGGATTATTAGTTCATACTTTGAATGGTTTGCATCTAGCAAGGGACCAAAATAGGGTCCGAATGAAATTCCTTCTATAGCGACGGTGCTACGGAGAGATGTGAGGGTTTCTTCCTTTGTTGGTAAATATGAAATTGTTCTTCCGCGGTATCACGGGCTGAGGATACAACACTTAGAATTTTTAGCCCCAAGATCACCTTCTTGGGCTAAAAATAGGGTCCGAGTCACATTCCCTCTTGTGAGGCAGACAACGGTGAAACACTTAGAATTTTTAGCCCCAAGATCACCTTCTTGGGCTAAAAATAGGGTCCGAGTCACATTCCTTCTTGTGAGGCGGACAACGGTAAAACACTTAGAATTTTTAGCCCCAAGATCACCTTCTTGGGCTAAAAAACAGGGTCCGAGTCACATTCCTTCTTGTGAGGCGGACAACGGTGAAACACTTAGAATTTTTAGCCCCAAGATCACCTTCTTGGGCTAAAAATAGGGTCCGAGTCACATTCCTTCTCGTGTGGCGGACAACCGAAAAACACTTCTTCTCTTGACCGGGACAAATCTCTGATATGAATAGTATTTTGGTGGTTTGGCATTTATTGACCCTATAAATAGTAGAAGTCTTGGTCAAAGTCATTACCTCATTTGACTCATTTACAAGAATCTTAACTTAGAGAGAGAAAATCCTAGTGAGAGAAGCTCTGACAAACACTCATTCTCAAATCTCTGACATCTTCAAGAACACAAACAAGGTATTTTTGATTTTTCCTCAAATTTTTCGATTGAATTCTGATTTTTGATTAAATTTGGTTTAAGATCTTCATTTATTTTCTTGATCTTCAATCTGTTCTTGGTGTTCTTGAATATATTCATGAACATCTTCAATGTGTTCTTGATGAATTGTTTTGATCTTCATGCTTGAACATTGTATGTATATATTCGTAATCTATTCCCATAAAATTTGTATAACTTTTTTGTTTTTCCCGGAATATGGATGATAACCAAGCTAACTTGAAAATTCCTATGACTTCGGCTAACCTTGAGGAGACCTCTTGTGGAAGTAGAATAATAGGGGACGATAACTCGGACTGGACTACCTTAGTTTACATAACCCGGATTTTTTCTCCAATAAGGAGTGGAAGTGAATCTTCTGTTCATCCCTTTTATCCACCCGAAATAAAATATCCTGCCCCGTGGGAAGTAGATGTAGTTTTCCCTCCCCATTATCTAACAAAATTAAACCCTGAATTAGACGGATTCTTGATTGTAGATACTAACATGGAGCAAAGCAAGGATTCGTCTGAACGGAAGAGCGGTGCCTCTAAACCTCCTCCGTTCTATATCAAAAATGGGGGTCCTTTGAATTATTTTATAGATTCGAAGACTCGAAACTAGTTGGACACCTCCCGGGAGGAGTTGGCGGAGAAATGGGGTCTTCCAGATAGTATTAATATTATAAGACCAGCCAACTTAGATACCGTTAGGTTTCCCCCGCCTAACTGTATTGCTGTATATATGCCGGCGTTTGAGCTGGGTTTGAGGTTCCCTCTTCATCCATTTATTAGGGAGTTACTTAAGTTGTTGAACGTGACCGTGGCTGAAGTGTACCCTAATGCCCGGGGTTGTGTCACGGCATTTTTGATAATGTGTAAGGTTTTGAAGATAAAACCTACACTTACGGCTTTTAGGTATATATTCCGGGCGAGGCTCTGCTCGTCCGAGGATCATGGGGCTAGTTGGATCACCCTCGCCCATAGGAGGGGCTTTAAGTTAGTAGGGGAACTTTCGGACAACCAGAAGGGTTACCGGACAAAGTTCGCATTTTTGTACAATTCCGAGCCGTGGAACTTTAAGACCACTTTTGACATTAAGCCAAAGATAAATAAGTTTAACAACAACGTCCCGCAATGTACAGTAGATGAGGCGGTGATTATAGAATATGCTAAGATGTCCGTGGTTCAGGGGAGAAAACCGGTACATGTACAAGAGAACTGGATCCCCCGGAAACGACACTTAAACATAGAGATATTACTTTCAACTTTTGAAATAAGCTTGAAAATACGTAAGCGTAAGTGTTGTTTTTGCTGTGCTTCATCATTATGTTATGCCGGTTTCTGATCATCATTCTCTCGCAGGTGTAGCCCGGGAAGAGCTTGAGAAGAAATATAACAGCTTAATGGGCAAATTCAATCTGATGTCGATGACGGACAACCGCGCCAAGAGGGCGGCGGATACTACTCCTCTACCTACCCCGCCAAAGGTATTTCCTCAAGCTTCCCTTTTTCTTGTCTTAGATTTTATCATCTAATTGTATTTTGATGCAGAATGGGAATACAAACATGGCCGGGGTAGAAGCATCTCCGACGGAGCCGGAGGCCCGTTCTCTCCTAGAGAAACGGAAGGAAGCCCCTGTCCCGTCGCATGTGGAGCAGGGCGAGCCGCCGGTCAAGAGGAAGAAGACAACGGCTAAGAGGAAACCCAAGTCGCCTCAAACCGGGGCAAGGAAGAAGGCTACGCCGGCCCCGCCGGTACAACCTGCCGATCCTGTGGAGGTCGAAGATGAATCAAGTTCGAACTCATCTCCGCAGGAATTTGATACGGCGGAGACCCGGCTCTGAAGAGGCCGGGAAGTTCCGCGAGAGGGTCAGCCCCGCCCTAGAGCAAGCCCACCGCCGAAGAGAAGGGCAAAAAGGTGGTCGAGTCGGGCGGGACCCCACCCTATTCATACGAGAAGGTGTACCAACGCGCGATCCGGCCCACACCGGACGATGGGCTTTGTTGAAGTTAGGATCGCTCGATCTAATCGCTTCAGACAACCGCCTTCCGGAATCGCGAAAGAGAGGGATATGGAGTATCTGAACTCCTTATCACCGGTTGAGCGAGCAGAGCAAGCTCGTGCCTCCGCCGCAGACGTAAATCTTATCTGCCTCAAGTCTTATCTTTTTTTTTTTTTGATATCCTTCTAATTTGTTTTTATTTAACAGGCTTTGTTGAGGGTGGAATATGAGCTGGTTGTCCGCAACACTTCTGCGGAGAATCCATCGCCACCGCCAAGGCCGGCTCATGCCGAGGTCGAGTGCCGGGTCGGCGGATCTCGGCTCTGCCTTCCTGCTCAGGAGAAGCGCCAAGTGCAAAGAGCTTAAGGAGCGCTTGGCCTTGGCCGACAAATGGAAGAGCCGCATTAAGGAGAATCTGGACGTCGCTGGCCATTCACTCGACCAGGCATCCGAGATATCGACACGTATTTGCCAGGATGTGGCACGGATGTTAGAGCTTCAAGACAAACTTGCCTCAGATAATGAGACAGTTATTAAGACGGTAATGAGTGATATGGACCGCTTTGAAAGGGTCCTTGATGTGGCTAAGGTGTACAAGCTGCGGTCTGAGGACGCCCTACCCGCCCCTAAAGGGTCAATTCGAGGAAGTGCTTCCATCCATTTGCACGTCCCGAGGAAATGATGGGCACTAGGGCCTTAGTTGAGGTGGAAAAGTTCAAACTGGCGGCTCAGAAGATGGACGTTCATTTTGCCAAACTTTTGGAGCTGTCAGAGCAATGCCAGGGGGAAGCCACGACCAACCGTAAGCCTATCCTGGACAAAGATTCTGAAGTACTAGGTAAGGCCGTGGCAGAGGATGAGGAGGAACAACGGGAATGGGCGACAAAGGTAGATCCTGCGAGGGAGAAGAGGGCACTTGCTCTCGATCTCGACAAGATACCCGTCTGTTATCCTCCTTTCCCCAAGGCGCCGGAAAGGTCATCCTTCGTTGCGCTTCAAAGAGAATCTTCAAGTTTATCGAAGATTTTATCAACCAAGAGGGAGACATTCCGCGGATTGGCTGATGAGCTGGCGAGTGAAGAACCGTGGCCAGATGTTGAAGATATTATCATCTTCACTCTCTCTCCTCAGCGTCCCCAGCCGGAACCTCAGCCCGGGCCGCCGGACCAGCAGAAAGATGCCTCTCAACTGTAGTTCTTCCATATTTCTCTTTTTCCTCCGGGATATTAGTTGTATATATTTTGGCTTAAACATTGATTCGTCATTGTAACCATTTTGACTGTATATATATTAATCTTTGTTTAACAAGTTTTGCATTTATTCCTTGTTTCGTTTATATACGTTGAATACTGAAAATTGACAAAGTATCAAATCTTTTGACACCGCCTAACCGTAGGTACGACTACCTTAAACGGTCTGAGCAATGAATATTGAATATTAAATCATTAACAAAGTATCAAATCTTTTGACACCGCCTAACCGTAGTAAATAACACGGTTCCTGCGAAACAGAATATTGAAAATTGACCAAGTACCAAAAGATATTGATACCGCCTAACCGTGGAACCAGCCACGGAATTGCAAACAGATGCAAACTGTTCTTGATTACATGAAAATTGAACCGAACTGAAATGAAAATTGAAAATTGAAAATTGAAAATTGAACTGATGCGAACTGGTGCTGATATGACTGGTTGATGATGTATGCCCCTTGCAAGACTTGTTAAATGAAAAAAAATTTCAAATGGTCCGCATGCCAAGGTCTTTTCAGTGTCTTTCCTTCAGTGTCTTCTAACTCGAAGGTGTTGGGTTTGATAGCAGTGATGATTTTGATTGGGCCGTCCCAGTTGGCTCCTAACTTCCCTTTTTCTGTGGCTTTCCCGGTGGCTTCAATTTTGCGTAACACCCAGTCTCCGGGCTTGAGGATTCTCGTCTTCACGTGTCTGTTGAATTGACGAGTCATTTTTTGCTTCTGGGCGATTGACCGTAGGAGTGCATTACCACGGGTCTCCGGGAGCAAGTCCAAGTTCACCCTTTTACCTTCATCATTTTCGGAAAACGAGTAGCAAGTCATCCTTGTGGAGGGAATCCCGATTTCTACCGGTAGAACAGCTTCTGATCCAAAGACAAGTGAAAAGGGAGTATAACCTGTTGATTCTTTCGAGGTAGTGCGGCTGGCCCAGAGAATTCCTGGTAGCTCTTCGTCCCATGACCCTTTGGCGCCTTCGATTTTCTTCTTGATACCATTGAGTATTTCCTTGTTAGCTAACTCAACTTGCCCATTGGTTTGTGGCCTTGATACTGAGCTGAACCGGATTTGAATGTTGAACTTCTCACAGTATTCTACGGTGCCTCGGCTCACGAATTGCCTACCATTATCAATGATAATAACCCGGGGTATACCATACCTCGTTATGATGTTTCTCTAGAGGAATTGGCATACTTGTTTTTCAGTTATGGTGCTGAGTGATTCCGCTTCAACATACTTGGAAAAGTAGTCTATTGCCACAATGATGAACTTTCTTTGCCCCTTGGCAGGGGGAAATGGGCCAAGTAAGTCCATTCCCCACTTGTCAAAGGGCAGCACTGATTGCATTGTAGTAAGGAAGCTTGTAGGTTTCTTTGATACCTTGGAGAAGAATTGACATTTTGAGCATTTGCGTATCAAGTTTTCAGCATCTTGCCTGAGAGTGGGCCAATAATATCCATTTCGAAGCACCTTGTTTATCACGGTCCTTATCCCTTGATGGATTCCGCATCCTCCTTCGTGAATTTCCCGGAGGATGTAATTGCCTTCCTCTGGGGTAACACACTTTAGGAGTGGATGTATGTAGGATTTCTTGTACAATGTTCCATCAAGATATTCAAACCATTTGCTCTTCTTCTGCAGTTGCCTAGCCTCATTTTCATCATCCGGGAGAATTTAATTCTCGAGATACTTAACCAGTGGTTCCATCCATGTTTCTGATGTATCACGTTTACCATGACATTGATGCTGGGGTTAGGGAGGACTTCCCACACAATGTCCCGGGCTTTGGATGAATCTGCTGAACTTGCTAACCTTACTAGTGAGTCTGCTTGAGCGTTATCAGAGCGGGGTATGTGAGATAGTGAGAATTTGTCGAATTTCTTAACCAACTCTTGTACCTTTGCCAAGTACATTTTCATGCCTTCGTCTTTTGCTTCGAACTCGCCTTTCACCTGTTCTACAATCAACTGGGAGTCTGAAAATGATGACAGACTTTTTGCCCCGGATTCATAACAGATGGTTAGCCCCAGGATGAGGGCCTCATATTCAGCTTCATTGTTGGAAGCAGCGAATTCAAACCTCACTGCTAGTTCTAACCTGGCACCGGCGGAGGAGATGATGAGTATCCCCGCACCGCTGGCAACTTTGGTGGATGAGCCATCCACGTACAGTTTCCATTCTTGGTTAGGATCGCATGGTGCTGGCCTTGTGCTTTCCGCGATGAAGTCAGCCAGGGCTTGGGCTTTGATGGAAGTTCTTGGTTCATACTCTATCCCGTAGTCTGCCCATTGGTTGGCCCAGTCGGAGATACGACTTGATTGGTTCTTGCCTTCCAAGACCTTTTTAAGGGGTTGATTAGTTCTGACCCGGATTTGATGGGACTGGAAGTAGGGTTTCAATTTCCTACTTGCCATTATGACAGCAAACAACACTTTCTCAACTTCGCTGTAATTCCCTTCGGAGCCGCGGAAAGCATGGCTTATGTAGTACACCGATAACTGGCTCTTTTCCCTCTCTGCTATCAGGACTCCTGAGACTGAGTACTCTAATATAGAGACATAAAGGATTAGAGTTTCTTCTTCTATGGGGGAGACTAACTTTGGGAGAGAAGCAAGGTAGGCCTTCAGGCTGCTAAATGCCGCTTCCGCCTCTTCGGTCCACTCAAATTTTGTTTGTTTGAGGGTCCTGAAGAAGGGCGAGCATTTATCCGCCGATTTTGACATGAATCTTCCCAGGGCAGCAACACATCCAATTAGTTTTTGAACCTCTTTTACTGTTTTGGGAGATTTCATCGTTAGGATTGCTTGAATTTTATCAGGGTTAGCTTCTATCCCCCTTTCATCCACCAAGAACCCAAGGCATTTCCCCCCGGTAACCCCAAAGACGCACTTGTCGAAATTAAGGCGCATTTTATGGTTACGGAGGGTCATGAAGGTTTCTCTCAGGTTCGCGGCATGATCTTTATCATGTTTGCTCTTTGTGATCATATCATCTACATAGACTTCCAAATTCTTCCCTATCTGGGAGTTAAAAACTTTGTTCACCATCCTCTGATACGTTACTCCTGCGTTTTTCAGCCCAAACGGCATGACCTTATAGCAGTATACGCCGGCATTTGTAATGAAAGCGGTATGAGGTTGATCTTCCAGTGACAGAGGGATTTGGTGATAACCAGCATTAGCATCCATGAAGCTGAGGAGGGCGTGTCCCGCTGTGGAGTCCACAAGGCGGTCAATCTTGTGTAAAGGGTAATCGTCTTTTGGGCAAGCCTTGTTGAGGTCAGTGAAGTCAACACACATTCGCCATTTTCCATTCGGTTTCTTGACTAACACCACGTTGGATAACCATTCAGAGTATTGACATTCTCTGATGAATCCAGCCTTTAATAGCTTGGCCACCTCCTCTCTGGCTGCCTCGATTCTTTCTTTGCCCTAGTGCCGCAGCTTTTGCTTAACAGGTTTGTAACCCGGTTTGATATCGAGTTTATGGCACATTATCTACGGCGGTATCCCGGGCATTTCTTCCACAGCAAAAGCAAAGATATCACGGAACTCGGCAATGACTGCCAAGACATCGTGTCTCACTGCTTCTGGTAGGGCCTTCCCTACTTTTATTTTCTTTCCTTCAAACATCTGAACTTCTTCATATTGTTCTAGTGGTTGAGGTTTTTCCGGGACATTGGGATTGTCCAGGTAAACACTCATGATTGATTGGTGTTCCTCTTCTCGCTTCCTTTTGGGGGGTACTCCAGGAGCACTGTCATGCTTCAAACAGTTAATGAGGCATTGACGTGTTGCCTTCTGATCCCCTCGAAGGATTCCAACTTTTCCGTCATCCTTTTCAAACTCCAACAGGAGTGATGTGGTGATATGATTGCTTTGATTTTGTTGATGAGAGGCAGCCCCATGATGGCGTTGTAGGGGAACTTAGGATTGACAACTGTGAAGCGGATGGGCAATGATCTGCAGTTATCCTTCTCACCTACTCGCACCGGGAGAGTGATGGTGCCCAAGGGAACGACTTGGTTGCCTCCAAAGCCTATGAGGGGCTTATGAAAAGGCTGCAAGTGTTTCTCCTCGAACTTCATCTGTTTCAGGCAGTCCATAGTGATAAGGTCTGTCGTGCTGCCGGTATCTATTAGGACTCGCTTGACCATCATTTGTCCGATTTTGATTGCCACTACCAGAGAGTCCGTATGTGGCAGTTGCATGGGCTCAGACAGATTAGAATCGAACCTCATGACGGGACCTTTAGAGGGTGTCTTTAGGGGGCCTTTCATCAGTGTATGAACGCAGTCTTTGACAGCCTTGATTGTTGGGTACTCTTCGTTAAAGCCTCCCACAATCATGTTGATGACCCCCCTTGTATCAGCAGAGCTTTCTTTTCTCTCTTCCTCTTTGCGAGGTTTAGGTCTGGGGCGGTATGATCTTTCATTATTGTTGCGGGAGGAGTAGTCCTTTCTTAAGAACCTGCTTAACTTCCCTTCCTCCGCCATCTGATGCAGCATACGTTTGAGCTCTCTACACTGTTCCAAGGTGTGACCGTATTCGCGATGATAGTCGCAGTACAGGTCATAATTACGGCGGTCCGCCAGTGTAGTAGTAGGAGGAGGTGCTGGGAGGGCATCTTGAACAGCGAAGAAGATATCCCGCCGGTTGGTGTTAAAGTGGGAATCTTCTCCTCTGTCTCTCAAGTGCCTCGTCTTCGACTCCTCCGCAACATACACTTGTCTATGTCATGGTGGTCCCATATCAGAAGGGGGTCCGTGGTGTCGTGGAGGATAGCCTATATCCCTCCGTGACTGGTGATCTTCCCGGTGGGCCTTTTGAGGATGATTGGATGCTGCTCCTTTATCATGCTTTCTTTTCTTAGTATCATGGGCCTGACATATCTCAGAAGCGGTGACGTAACTTTGGCATTGCCTCATTGCTTCGGCATAGCTCTTTACCTGATGCTCCATAAGTTCGAATTTTAACTTTAGAGTTCGCATTCCGTTGATCAGGGCGTTGAGTGCCACAGAATCTTCAAGATCCGTCACTTCCAGAACAGCTTCTTGGAATTTTTTCAAGTACGTTGCCACGGACTCTCCTTCCTGCTGTACAATGCTCAGCAGGTGGAAGTTGGATTTTTCTTGCCTTTTGGAAGCAACAAAGTGATTGACGAATTTGGCTTCCAACTGTGCGAAGGTGCGGATTGATCCCGCGGGTTGAGAGGTATACCAGTTGAGGGCAATACCCCTTAGTGTGGTGGGAAAGAATTTGCACAGCAAGGCTTGATTGGTGGTGTACAACAGCATCAAGTTTTTATACGCCACGACATGTTCTTCAGGGCAAGTGGTTCCATCAAAAGAGTTCATGGCAGGAATTTTAATCTTAGCAGGATTAGGCGTTGCCAAGATTTCAGCAGACAGGGGGGAATTTAGCAACATGGGGGCATCTTGAGGTCCTCCAAGGCTAACTTCCGGCTGACTCTGTTCCTGAGGAACTCTAGGCGGATGGCTAGGTCCGGAAAATTGTTGTGTTCTCCTCTCTTCCCTCTTTTTGTCTATCAGTGACTGAGTGTTCTGCGAACGTTAGGATCTTTTTTCGTTCAGATAATCTCTAGCATCCTGGGTTTGTGGTCTGGATTCGCCCTGGGAGGACAAACTTTTTTGGCGGCGGGCTCTCTCCCTCCGTTGCCAATTCCTGCGGCTGGACCGGGAGGCCATCGTCTCCCTGTCATCCTGCCTTTGAGAGTTGTCCTGCCTCTGGGAGCTATCCATCCTTTGGGAGTTGTCCCGCCTTTGGGAATTGTTGGGAGGATCCATCCTTCTCCTTAAGTCTTCTATTTGAGCGGCCATATCGCCCAACACCTGCGGATTAGGATTAGCGGTATTGGCGCTGATTGCCGCGCGAAGTTGTTCAGCGAAAGCATTTGTCAGGTTTTGTGCCAGCATGTCCAGATCGCGGCGGGTCACGGCCTGATTGTTAGCCTGTCCCGCGGACGTATCTGTGTCTGTACTGTGCACGGTGGCAGTTTGTGTTTGAACTTTTTTAGGAGCCATGACTTTTTGTTCAAGATTCCCCACAGACGGCGCCAAACTGTTTCGATTATGAAACGAGGAAGTATGTAAGGCACGTGAGATCCCTGAAGTGGAAGTTGTACAGTGGTCAAACGTCGGTTAAGCTGGGAAGCGACACCTCCTGAAAGCGGTTCGTTTGTCCTACACAATAACAAGTTAGCCTTGCCCGGGGGGTTTTCCCGGAAACCCTCTCCGACGCTCAAGTCAGATAACGGAATAGGAAAAAGTAAGTGAATAATGAACGGAAAAGAGTAGATAAGGGTGTTTAATGTGGTGGTTACCGACCAGCGGAAGTGGTGTAGCGGGAGGTCATTGTCTGAGTGAATTTTGGCAGAATTTCGGTATCGTAATGAAAGCTTAGGGGTGGTTATCGTAACTATTCCCCTTTATATACTCCCCGCAACGGTTACTCATGAATTGAGTAGAAGTGGGAGGTTGGAGGTACCTATTTTAGGAAATAGGTGGTTGCTGTAGAAGATTGATAACTACCTGGAAGTTACATGGCGGTTATTTCTGCTGGAAGTGAGAAAGTCTGACCTTGACTAAGAGTCGGTCAACAGATGAGGTCAAGAGTTGACTTGGACTTCTTGGTTTGACTAAATTCACACAGCTAAACATTACCCTAACAATAAAGATAACGACTAAAGTAATAAAATCACAAATGCAGTGAACTCGGAACACTGACAAAAGATTTTTAAGGAACAGAAAAGGGACTTTTGTACATTTCAATTCCCATCAAATAGTCACTCTTATCGACCTTATAAAAGTGTGCTTAAAGAAACTTTTGAAAGAAAGAATCATTAGAGCTATAAAAAGATTTTGATTAGCTTAAGAGTGTACTATTATTAAGGAAAAATTATAAAAAAAACTACCTAAGCTATAGGTCTATTTGAAAAAAAACTACCTAATATAATTTTTTTTGCAAAAAATACCTAATCTAATATATTTCTGTGCAAATGACTACCACTTAACGGAAAACGTTAGTTGACCATTAAGTTTAAGGGTTTGACCAATTTGAGAGGTTAAGTTGTCTATGTGGCAGTATCTTAGTAGTCCTCGTATTTTTAAATAATTTAAAATAAAAATAAAAGAAATTTGACGTCATATATACTTGTCATAACGATTTTTTTTTCAAAAAACGGACGTCGTTATAATCCTTATGGGGTAACTCTTTTGAAAATCCGGTCGAAACAAGTACTTATTCGCCTATGTTTCGATACGTCAACCGAAAAAGACATTTGACGTCATTGTTACCCATCATAACGATTTTTTTCAAAAAATAGAAGTAGTGACATGGGTAAAAATGACGTTCAATATCTTTTTCGGTTTACGTATCCAATAATAGACAAAGAAGTACTTGTTTTGACCGGATTTACAAAAGAGTTACCCCATAAGGGTAATCACGACGTCCATTTTTTTGAAAAAAATCGTTATAATGAGCAAAAATGACGTTAAATATCTTTTATTTATTTATTTTTAATATGTGTGTTTTTATTATAAATTATTTAAAAAGAGACAGACAAAAAAGATACTACCACATAGACAACTTAACCTCTCAAATTGGTCAAACCCTAAAACTTAACGGTCAACTAACGTTTTTCGTTAAGTGGTAGTCATTTGCAGAGAAATATATTAGATTAGGTAGTTTTTTGCAAAAAAAATTACATTAGGTAGTTTTTTGCAAATAGACCTATAGATTAGATAGTTTCTTATAACTTTTCCTATTATTAATTACAAAAAACACTAATACACCTGTTTTAATGATAATACTAATCAGGTTAATGTATTACTGTTTTTTGAATTGAAATATCCAAATCTTTTAGCCTATTTTGATGATTGGAGAGCATGCTTCAAGACTGATGAAGAGGCTGTTGAACAACTGTTGCTTGCTACAATGCAAGGCTGTTGACCTGTTGTTTGCTTCAATGCTTGGCTGCACTTCCTGGACTACACCTTAACCATGATCAATAGAATCAATTGAGTCTCAACATACCTCACAAAATCTATTGCATTGATGTTGATCAAGCCCTTTTTAAAGGTCCTTAGAGGCATTTTGAGACATGATCAAATTAAAGAATGATGCTAGAGACAAAAGCTTAATGCATGTACATGCTGATTACTAAATATGAGCATATGTGAATCCATTTGTAGTAACAATAGCATGATTTATTTTTGACAAAGAATTAAGAAATATATTTGCTAAGATCTTGCTTATGACCCTTCCTTCTACCATTTCTCAAGATATCACTACAAAAGAATAGCAAAAAGGCGACAATCACTAGTAAAAAAATCCTTATTTGTATCTTGTTTTTAAGCTAATTTGTATCTTATATTGGGGGTTACTAATAAATGGGTTACAAATAACATATTATTTGTATCGCTTGAAAATCCAAGATACAAATAAAGGTTATTTGTATTGCATGTTTGAAACACAAGATACAAATAACAGCTTATTTGTATCGCCTGTTTGAAAAACGCGATACAAATAATAGGTTATTTGTATCCCCTGTTTGAAACAAGCGATACAAATAACCCAGTTATTTGTATCCCCCTATTTAAACCTTAGATACAAATGACTTTTTTTTAATTAAAAAAACATATATAGCCTATATATCTATATCGACACGGGATTATTAATATAATATATATCTATAGAAGTAAAATTAATTTAGTTTAACAAAAAGTTCAATCTAAAGTACTTTGCCCATTGCTCACGAACCTCATCTATTTCATCTTGGCTATATATGCTTGATCTTGCAATATACTCCTTCAAAACAAATAATAAACAAAACAAATTAAAATAAATACATTATTTATGAACGCGCGCAATCCATACAATAACGACCTATATCTATATTGTAACCTTGAAAGCAAATAACAAAACAAAAAACACATTAAAAAGTATTAATACTTTTCATCACCAAACCATCGCTATTTGGTCAAAAAGTGGACCTGGCGACGGGGGGCGATGACCTTCAAGGTGGACGCCATTTCGTTGGTCGCTAAACGCAAAACAGACGCTAGTTCCTCGCCATACAGTCATGAAAATGGGGCGACCACCTGGCGACCAGATTTCCCGTCGCCCAGCTTTGATGACAATGGCGACCACATGTTCCGTCTCCAGGGCGTCGCTTTTTTGCCATTTTTGTTTTTTTTCTTTTTTCGTGTATATAATAATAATAATAATAATAATAATAATAATAATAATAATAATAATAATAATAATAATAATAATAATAATAATAATAATAATAATAATTGTAAAATTAAGCTGAGATATAAATATATGCATAGAAGAAATATATATAAATTAAAAATAGAAATATGTTATATATATAATACAAAATACAAGTTTATGTTAAACAAAGTTACAAAATTTATACAAATACAATAGCTATTGAGTAGGAGGAGGTAGAGGGGTTGAAAGAATGCACTGAAATGCAAAGTAAGAAATCTCATAGAAAGTTATACAAATATATTATTTCTAGGAAAAATTACCCTGAATAATATGACCTTTTACTGATTTTCCAAGAATAATATGAACTTTCAATTAACCACGAATAATACGAAGTTTGACCTGTATTTTCCGCTGCCATACCTGACCGATTTGTAACCGGTAGAACAGGTCTTTTTTTACCGTTGCACAACAACTTTTATCTTCAACCTCTTTTTCATTCCTTATTTCCAGAATTCTCACCTCATTCTTACTTTATCTTTCATTTTTTTAATAATCTTCCCAGTAACTCCTTGCAAAACTCCTTCTGGAAAGAATTCAATAATATCTTAATTTAGTGTCTTTCATTCCAGAATTCAATAATATATTTTCCCCTTCTTTCCACAATTCAATAATATTGAGATGCATGCAAGATATTATTGAATTCCCAGTAACTTCCTCAAAAAAGGAGTTTTTTAATTTAGTGTTTTTCATTCCTTCTTTCCAGAATTCTCACCTCATTCATTTTATTTACTTCCTCCAATCTTCCCCTTCTTCATTTAATTGATGTTGAATATATTTTCCCCTTCTTCATCATCATCTCAATCTAGAACATCAATTGCAAAACTCCTTTTTTGAATACCCCACCATACCAAAACTTCAAAGTAATAGAATCATTCATATTAGCCTAAAAACAAGCAAAAAAACACTAAATTACATACAATTTCGAGTTAGAAACAAGTATTAATCGAAAATAGAAAATGTAAATTTTCGATTTTTATAACCCTAATTTTTGGGTGTTAGCAAAATTATAGGATAAATTATGCAATTGAGATCAAGCGAGTGAAGTGGCTTCTTCAATTCGTGCCTTCGAAGTTCTTGAATCAGTAACAACAATGGAGAATTTGCGCGTGAGAAGAAGAGTTCTTTAGGTTTGAGAGCTTTAGTCAGTGAGAGAGGAAGAGGATGCTGAACCTATGCTTTCTCACTCATACATGACTCTTAGAAAAATAATTAAAATTTGGTTTAAACTTTATTCTTACTGGTTATGGGTAAAAAAAACTACCAGCAGAAAATGCAGGTCAAACTTCGTATTATTCGTGGTTAATTGAAAGTTCGTATTATTCTTGGGAAATCAGTGAAAGTTCGTATTATTCAGGGTAATTTTTCCTTATTTCTATTATATACCTATTTAATCTTAAATTTTTTCATTATCATAATTAATAATAATATTATTCTATCAAAACTAAGTGGAATTGGAAAGTACTCAAGTAGGGACTGCTAAGTGTGGAATTGGACCATGTAATCAAAACTCTTATTTCTCTCTCCTCCATTTTTACTCAAGCTTTAAGACATTCTTCACTTCTATGCTCAATTTTTCAACGCCATTCTTACAATTGCAACACCATTCTTTCTCTTGAACCTAAACTCTTCTTTCTCTCTCCTATGCATGCATAGTTTTTTACTTAAGCTTCTATGAAGCTCGTACTCCACATTAATGGAGGTCATTAACATAAATTATGATGAAGATGAAGATGATAAAGATAACGAGAGTAGGGAAAAAGGTTAAATTTTGGTAAAGAAGATGAAGATGACTAGAGAAATGAGGGAAAAATGAAGTTTTTAGAATTTGATAGAGAAAAATGACAATGGTGTTTAGAATTTCATAGAGAAAAATGAGAATTTGATAGAGAAAGATGAGGAGAGTAGGGAGTAATAATACAAATAAGTATTAAAGATAAGGATACTTGTACACGACACTAACCTTTTCCTGCTTCAAATTTGACTTTATGACAATGGTGTCCAACTTCGTGGTAGCCATGTCATCGCCACGTTTGCTTGGGAAATCAGCGACCTGGTCATCAGCTTTATGCAGGTGCTGGCAACCAACGGGCTACCATTAATCCCATCGCCCTTTCCTTTTTAAACATGGCGATGAGCATCTCGTAGCATATCCGTCGCTAATGGCGAAGAGTACGTTCCGGTCGCTCTTTTTCATCGCTATTTTAATACTTATTTGTATTGTATTGAGACAAATAATCAAACAAATCTCAACTACATTTTTCAGGATGTTAACCAAAACCATATGTTGTTCACATAAACTTGGAGTATCTCAACTGTGATTTGGAAAGAGACAGCTAACATTCATCTTGTGATGGCTTCCTTCACAAAAAGCATATCAAAATTCAGATTTTGGCTAATATATAAGCAACCTACATGCAAAAAGTACATGCATAAGCACATGCAATCCATGACATGTGTAGCCCTAAATGCACATGGCAAAGCCACACAAGTATCCTACATGCAAAAAACATTAAAACAACCCAACATACATGCATTCCCACAACATGTGTATCCCCTAATGTTCATGACAATGCCACACAATCATACTAAAAGTATTTCGATTATCTATGATTAGTCATTAAAATTATTAGCTTTATTTTTAAAATTTTATATACAATGTCAAATATTTTTAATAGGTCTATTTATGTTATTTTTTAGATATAGAGTAACTAGACCTCCGAAAATTCGATCCGACTCGAAAATGAATCCGAAAGCGACCGAAAAAATTCGAAACCGACCGACCCGAAAATGACTTGACCCGTAAAATGACCGACCCGATAATAACCCGACCGAAATTGATCCGGCCGACAACCGACCCGATCGACCCGTTTTGACAGGTCTAATATTATCAGTTTATTATAAAAATCTCAATTTTCAAAATGTTTCAAAGTTTAATTTTAATTTCCAAAATTTATCAATATTTTGAGTATATCCCTTGAACCTCAAAATTCAGTACAATATCTCAAAAAACACGCAAAAAAAAAACATTTAACATTTTTTTACATCATAATTTTCTCTTCGAAAAAAGACGTTGTAATCACCTATTTTCCTCGCATGCAAATCCAAATATATTTAACATCTACACTTATAAAAATGGTATCCCATAAGTCAAATAAGTTCTTAGTTATTCATCTATTTTAACATATCGTTTTTACCAGTGTTACGAATAATTCTGAAAAAGGATGACACAATCCCTAATTCTAAAGCGCGCATCTTACTAATCCTTTAAAATATGTATATTTTCACCTATTTTACTCCCATGAAAATTCAAAAAATATTTAATGTTATTTTACACATCATAACAACTATATTTGAAACACATAGGTAATGATTAAGGATGGTGATGGATAATGGACCCACCTTGTATCCGAGAACCTGATCCGTTTTTATGGATATGGGGTAGGC
Source organism: Amaranthus cruentus (assembly GCA_019425755.1). Taxonomy (NCBI): domain Eukaryota; kingdom Viridiplantae; phylum Streptophyta; class Magnoliopsida; order Caryophyllales; family Amaranthaceae; genus Amaranthus; species Amaranthus cruentus. The sequence continues at coordinate 10,357,467 of CM033451.1, read as the reverse complement.
CGGGTACGAACCTGTGTTAAAAATATAGATACGGACACGACTATTGTAAAAATAATAAAATATAAAATATATTTCTTCAAATATTTTATAAGTCATGACCCGTCGGGTCAATCCGAACCGATCCGGAACCCGAAGTGACCGACCCATAAATGACCCGACTCGAGAATGATCCGATCCGAAAATGACCCGACTGAAATTGATTCGACCCAAAACCTGACCGACCGACGTGTTTTCCAGGTCTAAGAGTAACCATATCAAAAGTAAAATTCAAATGGACAATTGCATTGGAGGCGTTTTTATAAAAGCACTTCACTAACCACCTTAACACAACGCATAAATTAGAAGCATATCGTCTCAGTAACGATGCAACAACCACTCTAATCCTCTCTCTTTACCCTCACTCCAGTATTCAGACTGACATTTCATCTTCAATCTATCTCAACAAATAATGGAGAAGATTAATGAAGCATTTGCGAAGGTCAAGAGTCATCAAGCTGTTGAACGGATGAAAATGCTCGTCGGCATGGAAGTTAGCGATGAAGAATCTGCTGCTGTTAATGCTTCTACTGATGAATCTTCCTTCTCTTTTATGGATGATTTTAATCGTAATTGTACTTTATCAACCAAACAGGTCTGCTCGTTTTTTCGTTTTTCTTTTCTCTTTTTTTCTTGTCGTTTTTCCATGATCTCAAACCCTTTATCTCATTATCCGTTAAATTTAGTTTATTTAATTTTTCTGTATTTTGTGTTAGGGATTAATTTTGCTGACTTTTTGCGATTATATGATTGATTTGTTGTAATACCCGAATTTCCTCCTTTTTTGCGGGTTTGGTCGATCCAAATGGCATAACCAGAAAGTCTAGTTGGTGACATCCCTGGATCTCACTTGGAAAGACGGGTAAGCACTCTTTGCGATAGGCAGTAGGCAGGGACTTGGGGATCACAGTCTCACTATATCTTTAAAACATGATACACTTAACAATGTTTAAATGAGTCTTTGTTGATCTAACTAAGATTGAGGGGGTGAGAGATTGAAGTACATTGCGGAGGGTGATTAAAGTAAGGGATTTTTAAGTTTAACATGATACTAAAGAAGATTTGTGAAGGACTTCACGATATTGCTTGCCCAATGACGAGTTTGAAGAAAGATAGAAAATTTCAGTGGACTAAGGAGTGCAAAGTAGTCTTTTAAACATTGAAGAAAAAATTGACTACCACACTTGTGCTAACAATTAGAGATAGCGCAACTACATACTTTGTGTGTAATGACGCCTCAAGAAATGGGTTAGGATGTATGTTGATGGGGATAGGAAGGTGATTGCTTATGCATCTAGGCAGATTGAACCATATGAAGTTAAATGCTCGACATATGATTTGCAGCCATCGTAGTTGTTTTTGAGTCTTGGTACTTATACATTGTACTAGAAAATTTTTACTGATCAGAGTTTGCGGAGCGTTTATATGCAGAAAGATTTGATTATGGGGGAACGAAGATGGATTTACAATTATGCTTTGGACTTAAATTACCATGAGGATAAGGCTAATGTGGTGTAGTTGATGCTCTAAGTAGGATAAATAGACCACTCCTTAGCTTCCTTGATTGTCCATAAAGAGTTGCGTCGAGACATAGAAAGGTAGAATATCAAGAATATTAGTTTGGAGAGCTAGTTTCCCAATTAGCTGCTTTACGTGTCCAACCTACCATATTTGAAGAAATTTTAGCAAACCAATCGAGTGACCCTTGGTTAGAGACGGTAGGAGATCAAGTTATGAAGGGAAAAGCTAAGAGATGTTATGTATTTAAGGCTGGTAGCATCTTATATAAGGGTCGTTAATGTTAATTAGATCTTCTACTTTTTGGTGTCTTAAGGATAAAATCTTGAGAGACTCATAGTTTGTTTTCATGTAAGGTCAGTGATTGCTTAAGAGATGTTATGTATTTAATGCTATGTTCTTTCGGAAGGACATAACGTATCAAGATATTGGTGAGTTTGTTTTCATGTAAGGTCAGTGTTGCCTAATTTGAACGACTTGTGTCATTTAAGTTGAATTATTAATTTATACTCCCTCCAATTCACAACTATTGTCTCAGTTCCTTATATGGTAATTTCACCTCAAATGTCTCATTTTTATTTTTAGTCATGAGTTTTTTACCTAAATACCCCATGTTCACAAGTAATGTCCATAATACCCCCACTTTTACTACTTACAATACCCTAATTACCACCTTTACAATTAATTTAATCAATTAAAATACCCCAATTACCACTTTTTAGTGGATTCCATTCCACTCTTAATATCCGTGCCCAATCAAATGGGACAATAGATGTGAATTGGAGGGAGTATATGAAATCAAAGCTATGAGAGTATGTGTACTTCGGGCTTGGTTATATCATATGTTCATGAGTGTTTGTCTATTATTACACATGCAATAGTAATTATGGACTTGGTATGAGTATTGATTGTTATTTCAACTTTTATGACTATGGTATGAGTATTGATTGTTTTAATGAATTATAAATGTGATTTATTATTCTTTTAATAGGGTATAATTTATGAACCTAGTAACTTAGTCCTTAATGAGGAAATATTAAAAATATGATGCCATTTGAAATGCTAACTCAGTGAGTAGCTTTTTGAGAGTATATAGCAATTTTTTTAATGGCAATAAAAACTTTAGGGATACATGTATCTTATTCTTTTAAGTATATATATTTTCACATAAATATTTATGTGTTATGGTATTAATTGTACACGTATGTTTTCACTCTTTGATTGTCTATTTGTATATTTTTATTGGTTTATTCTTTCATCATAGCATAGGAAGTGGTGATCAAAATTCTTTTGAATATAGTGAATAAGCATGCAAGCTGGAGTGTAAGTAGTTTATAACTAGTTTGTATGTGTTTTTAGAAGTTGTCATTTAAAACTCAAGCTTTCACATTGAGCCGCGATACATGCTCGATATGATGCCTGGAGAAGCCGACGATGAATCATTTTGTTTGATATATAATTCTAATTTTAAGGCCAACATTGCATTCTACTTATTATGTTAGTATAAATCTGTTATGCCCTAGGTAAAGAACAAACCATGCATAATGTTTACAAGGAAGAAAAAAAGAAGAATGCTACTGCTGAGATGGCACAAGCTGAGTTGGCACTGGAGAATAAAATGACAAATAAAGATGTGCTTATAACGGAAATTGATGGGGGCTGTAATAGAATTAGGTCATGCAATATATGTAGGAAATCTTGGGGAGGAAATAACGGATGAGTTTGTTTTAGATTAATTATGAGGTGTGCAATGTAAAGAGTTGTATAAATACAAAAGATGTCATTGCATTCAAATATGCTGAAAATTAATAAGAAATGACCATTAGGTTTTGGAGTAGTTGATACCCGAAATCAATAATATTACCTTCCTTAGTTTTCTTCTTCCACTATTATGATTATGTTTCTGTAATTGTTGCTCAATATCTTTTTGTTTGCAAATATGATTCAAGGACCACTTCTCTTTAAATGTGAAACACAACACATTAGCTCTATTCGTGAAGTGTCCCAACTCCCCTGCTCAGCTAGCCAAAATTGTCTCAGAACTAATCCTTCAAGCTCCTCCCACTGAATGATAGGTTATTGTTGGTGTTCCCACTAGATACATAGCGGGGCATCTCCCTCTAAGCTCATCACTGTCCCGTCCACCATCTCCAAATTCGACGGATTGTAAAAGTGGAAGAAATATTGTATCTTCATATTCCAACCCAATGAAGCGCAGAACGCGAATCAGACCTCCGGTCTTTGGTTGAAAACGTTGTGCCGGAGTCGTGAGGATTCGTGGCTTAGATTGCTGGTGATGGCGATCCGGGTTCCGGTGGCCATGGTGTAAAAGCTTTAGTGAAGAAGAGCAAAGAAGATCTCCGCTTCTGATCGACTGATTGAATTTCACGGGCGAGTTTTGGAGAAGAAGTGTCGAGGTTTGGAGAAGACTAGAGTTTTGGATTTTAAGAGTGTAACAGATCAACCTTAACCCATATCCAAAATCGATTATTAAACACAATATATTAGCAATTCGAGTTGCCGATGACTCCTAAAGACAACTTCTTTTTCGATATTCAAAAGCTATTCTATATATTGCCTAAGCCCAACAAACAATTACTAAATACAATTATTCTAACTAACAAAATAGAAATACCAACAATTCTCAGGAAGATGCAGACATCCAAAAACCCATTTTCCTTGTTTCTTTTTTCTCTCTCCTTCATCATTAGTTCATTACCCTCTTTTTCTCCTTCCATTCTAAAAACCCATTCTCTCACCTTCCATTTCAGAACCCTTAAAAAATCAGCCTCCTTCTCTAGCTTCTTCCACGCGCCGGCCTGCGACCTTGCTTTCCTAGTGAGCCCATAGTTTTCAATGACATTAAGTACCTCCCCCTCGTCGCCTCCTCCATCTCCGTTCTCTTCTCTCACCTTTTTCTTGCACAACTCCACACAATAACTGCTTTCGCCGACTTCCAAGCATCCTTGCAACTACCGACCAACTCGCCGACGACTTTTCTGACTGCCACTTCCCCTTTTCCGGCTACCCTAAGCACCATCCAGACGCCGACAACCTCTTGCACAACTCATGAGCTGCCTCCTTTTCTCCCAAATCTACAATTTTGTAATCTCCTAAAACCCTAATTTTGCACTTAATTTGCTCTCCCAATTTTGGCATGCCAACACCACTGCCTTCACCGCCCTTGTCTTTCCGTTGTTCCGGTGCCGCCAGCCCAGACCTCCCCCAGAAGCAGCACCTACTTGACCTAACTCCCCTTCTTCATGAATATTCCAAGCCTTCCTCTTATCTTTCTTTTTTTTCCTAGGTATGTATTTTCCCACCTTCCTGACCACCCTTATCCACGGGCCACTCATGCCCCTCCGCACACGACCATGAACTTCTTTTCCGTTCTTCTTCTTTCTTGAGCCTTCTATCTTTTTGCCCTTCTTTCTTTCCGGTGTCTCCACATGGTTCCTTTTTTCTCTTTATTTTCCTTTTTCTCATACACATTTTGTCTTTCTTTTTGTTTTTGACTATTTCTCTATGTTGTTGTAACCGTGTCTTACCTATTTTGGTCAAATTATTTTTTTCCTTCTCCACCACCTTTGGGTACTTTTTTTTGTATTTCGGATTTGATTTTCCTTTAATCTCTTCATTAAACCCTAAATCTTCACCAATGGCATTTCCTTCGATACAGGAAATAGGGGGTCTTTGCATTCTTGAAATATTTGCTTGGCATTTTTTTCCTACTCCTATATTCTCCAATCTTTGTCCTTATTTTTTGTGCAAAGCTCTAGTCAACTAGTTATACTTCTTCAGCAACTTCAAATAGTTTGTCTCCCATTTTATGCCTTCGTCGACGAGTTTCTGGACACTGAACTCATACGTCTCTGATGTCATTTGTAATACACTGGGCAAGATCCGAACCAAGACGGGATATTAACCACACTAGTGGACAATTCGCGTCCGCCCAATAACTTCGTAAAAAATGATTCCTTCTCATTCAATATTTAAAAGATGTCATATTATTACAAGGTTGGCACTATATAGAGCCTACGCCCAACAAATAACTACAAAAATAACATCTATTCTAACTATCAAAACACAAAGACTTATTACCCTTTAACCCAATTCATCACTTTACCGACCGCCTGAAGTTCCGCCTTTCCCTCAAGGTAGATAAAAATTAGCTTCAGTGCATTAGTTAGCCCAAAAAGTGTAACTAAAACTTCATAATGGCCATGAGCCATCTCATTAATAAACTCTTCTACAATTAGAGACCAGTTTTTGATAGTCTTATCTTTAAGAGCCCTATGATCCACGCACAATCTCGTTAAACCATCCTATTTGCCGATCAAAACCATTGGCTAATCAAAAGAGCTATTACTCTCTTGAATGATACCATGCTCAAGCATTTGTTGACTAGTTTCCCAATGATATCCTTGTGTCAAAGGATACCTGTAAGATCATTCACTAACAGGGTTTGTTCCATGCTCTAAAGGAGTTTTATTATCATGGATTCATCTCTTAAGGGGTAAACATTGAGGTTCCTTAAAGATACTATCGTATTTATTGATTAGTCCAATCACATAATATGGTATCTCACTTTCAACTCCACCCATGCTTAGCATTTTCAACTCGAATTCATCGCTGCCTCCTTGTTCTTGATCACATATTTGCAGCGTGAAGAGCTCCCTGTGTAGATCCTTGAATGGTGCATTGGATCTAATAGTTTTCCCTTTCTTTGGAGGATTTTATTTTAGCAACTAAAATTGAAACTTATACTCAAATTTCATGATTTGATTCTAAAATCCCACTTCACTACTCCAAGTCTTTCTAGCCACTGAATAACCAACACCACATCACAACTTCCAGTAGGAATTACCCACATGTCAAATTTATAGGTTGTATTTTGAATTTTCCAAGCAAAATCTTTACACTTGGCCAAGCAAGCCAATTGATTTCGAACAACAATAGTAATAACCTGAAGAGGCATTTGTTCGACTTTCATTCCTAATGTTTTAGCTGCAGCTACATCTAAAATATTATATGTACTCCCTAAATCAATCAAGACATAAATTGGATTATAATACGCAAACCCTCATGTTTCTATGCCCTTGATTTTCACTTAAGGCATTCAAAGAAATGCAAGATACTGTTTTAACCTAGTCTTCATGAACATTTGCCTTCCCCTTCAGTATCTATTTCTTACTAAATTGTTCATCCCTACCAAGAATATCTATGTTAAGTGATTGTCTTTGATTAAGCTGACAACTATGTCCCCTTTCATATGGTTTACACATAAATAGCATAAATCCCTTTCTTGTTTCATATTTCTCAGGACTAAGAGAAACAAACATCTTCGGAATTTCTCCTATCATTTGGTTCCCTCTAGAGTTATAACTTTTATTCATTTGTTTACCAAATCCTATCTTAACACCCACAAAGGACTTCCGCTATACCAACCTAGTAATGGTCTGGAATAAGTTTTCACCGAAACATCATCTGACTCTTAATTCTAGCATATTCAATAGTTGATGCAATATCCACAATCCACAGGTCTGAAAGCTCTTACAAAGGATTTCTCTCTAAGCTTAGCACCGCCACAAAACTATTAAGAAAGTATGAATTAGGCAATCTTGGTTTTTTTTTTTTTTTTTTTGTCTCCTAAGTGAGCTCAATTCTTCAAAAGAGTCCATCTATTCATTAATTGATCCCTTTTGCCCTAATTTATTAAATTCTTCCACCACATAGTCATCTAAATGCTCTTTGAAACGTGCACACACATCAAGTACAAAATCTTCTCAATCCCCATTTTTTCGAGCAAAAATAATAGAATTAAACTATGATTTGTTCCCTCAAAAGCATTGATGCAAAATCTAATCTATATATTATACAATTGGGGAAATTCAACTTTAGTAACCCAAATTGTCCGTAGAAGCCATTCAGCCTTGTGAACACAATTAGTGTGCCAAGAATGCTGGTTTCCATGCTTCCTCGATTCATTCTTTATTCTTGTGCCATCTATTCATCCATTTTAGCCCCAAAGAAACGTTTTGTTCTTCAATATGATGCATCATTTTAGACAATTGAGAGTAACACTCCTTTAGGCTTTTTACATATTCTTCCATAGCACGAAATTTAGGATTTGCATGTTAGATGGCTCTGATAATAATGCAACAACTAAGTTACAGCTGAGGCTCACAATTGTTGGCTATACAGAGAATCTGACACAAAGAAGTAAACGAAGAGAAGAAGGGAAGAAGGGTAGACAGGAGATAGAGAGATTAGAAGAAAAGAGGATTGAGGATTGTCTTATTACTTGATTATCAAATCAAACACACATAATGGGTATATATAACCCTCTAAACTCTGCCAGGGAAGGGAAAAAAATACTTGTTACTTACTTTAAGAACTTTATGCAAGGCCAAGGCCCTCACGTGGCTATTAACAACTTTGACTATGAAACAATTAGTAGAATTTGATGTTGGCTACTGCTTATGCTTCAATGGTGAGTCTTCCTTCTCTTTCATGGTTGATTTTAATCGTAACTGCAATTTACTAAACTGATTTGCACATATTCTTTTTTTCCTCTTTTTTATTGCTTTTTTGTGATATCTGATCTTTGATTTCACGTTTATTTCGATTTTTCTATCAATTGATAAAATTTTTAATTAGTATTTAATTTGTGTTTTTTGTTGAATTTAAAATTATTTTTTATTGTGAATATTTGTTGATTGTTTTATGCTTACGGCAATTGCTATTGAACATAGTGCATTTACTTCATATGATTTGATTTGTATTGCTACAGTGGAAAATGCTCTATTTTTCATCATATTGAATCAATACTTATTGATCAGTAAAATGGAGTAATAAGGTTTATATTGATCTGAGTTAAATGTTGGGGTTCTGTTAAGAATTCCGATACTTGTTGATGTGCCTAAAAACGACTTAATTTGTATATGAATATAGTAAGTTGATAATTCGGATCCAAACCTTTAATGAGAAGGAGTATAGATAAAAAAAAAATTTGGATCCAAAACTTTGATTGAATGAAGTAAGTTCTTGCATATGAAATTTATTGTGACATAATTGATCACGCAAAGTAATTTAGACATTTAACTTAAAGTACCATTTGCTTTCATATTGTGCATTGTAACAAAAACCTATACCTTTCAGATCAAATTAGACTTTTCTCCTAGGGTGTGCTTGTGATTTAAACACTAATTGTATGCATGCATTAAGTTTCAGTATTGTTTGGTTTAAAACCTTGAGTAAAATGTAATGGAAGGAGCCACGTTGTGGTGTTGTATGTTTTGTTTTGAGAATCCTCATGAATCACAAACCAGAGAAAAATTGGATGAAGTTTACATTCTTCTCGTGTCGCCAGTCTTTCTCTTCTGTTTCATCTCTCTTACTCCTCACCTGTTACTACAATTTCTGGCATTGTATCAATTGTTTTGTCCCCTGTTTTGTTGTCTATGTTGCTTTTACTTATCGTGTAGTTGTATTTCTGGGTAATATGGTTATGTGCAATTAGCGTTAATATTTCTTTGTCTTCTTGTTGTAGAGAATTGAAGGCTTTGCCATATGCTTTATTGCTGGGCTGACTTGTACATTTTTGGTAAGTGTGGGATTAGCACAATGAGTTTTGTCCAGTTTTGATTTGATAGTTATGTAGCTGAATGCCTGAATAGCATTACAAAGTCCCTCAACTCTCGTTTTTCTTTTTTTAGGGACTATATGTTTGTGTCACCCATTATTCTCCTTAGGTTCACAAATTAGCAACTGTACCCAAGGTTGTGTTGATTCTTCTGTTGAGTACAAACTAGTTCTTCTACGCTACTACCATCATGAATTAAGCTCTTTATATGTATGATTGGCTATGCATTTATTCTTATTCTAATTTTTTCCCTTCGAGGGATAGTACTTAGACTTTGAGTGCGCTATTTTCCTAGATGTTCCCTGTGCTGTTGCAATTTTGACCTCAATTTTGACATACATGTCATATCATTTGGAATTCAAGTGAACATCATTTATTTCTTTGAAAATTGAATGGCACGCTGAACTTTGGCAAAATAAAAAGTTTATTAGGTCGAACTTTGACAAGTACTATGACGAATTGAACATAGTTTTCATCCAGTACTTTTCTCTGTTTTGATTTAAAAATAATTTTTTCCCTTTGGCTTCCCTCTTATATTCTCTGTTCTAATGGATTTGCTTATACGACATACAAAATGTGTAGTATAGGCTATAGTTCTTTTTTAGCTCACTAAATTTGAGAACTACAGAACCTTAGCTTGTAGTCATTGGAAAAGAACAATTCAAGCTGAATTTTTTTTGAAAAAAAAAACAAATTCAGTCAGACTTATTACACGATCTAGGAAGATTTCATCATTACTGGAAACTAACAAACTTCAGACTTAATACAAGATCTTTCCTTCATCCATTTTTTTTCGATCATCAATTTCTTCAAAACCCAAATCCCAATTTCATATCAATTGTATCATCAGAAAAGTGGGCATATCTCAATTAAGTTCCATTGAAAACCAAGTTTTTCCAATTTTCCGTGTTATAGTATTCTTTAATCCCCGAAGTACCATTGTTTCTACAATACTAAAGCGTGTTTGAAATTCCATAAGCTCAAAAGTTGCAATTTTTACTTTTGGGTCAATTCTTGCTTATTTTATATTTTTAGCATGAATTGAATTACTTTTTCCAAAAAATAAATAAAAATAAATCAATTTTCAACTTTTAGTTTTGAACATTTGTTGGAGCTGAATATCCGGCCAACGCTACCTCCTCCCTCAAATGGGTTCGAATGTAGGATGAAAGGAATATAAAATGTGGGTAATGCACGCCATTGTTGATGAGTTGAAGGCTTTTTGAATTTTGGGTTTTGGTGGTTATTTTGAAGCTTCTTATTATGGACATGACGGGGGACTTCAATGGGGAAGGGAAATGAGAAGGGAAGAGTTGCAGTGGTCGTCAGAATGGGTGGTCGCCGGGGAAAGGAGAAGATGCAAGGAAACAGAACGGGGAAAACAATGGTGGTTGACTGGTTCAAATAGGGAGGGGGAGGGTTGTTATCTGCAATGGCCTGATATTGGGCTTACGAAGGGGTTTTTATGGAGGGGTAATTGAGGTAATTACCATATAGGGAAGACTTGGGGAACACGTAGTAGTTATAATAAATAAGGGGAATTAGAGAGCCATTCTCATGGAGAAATCAGTAAACACATTGTGGGTGGGTTTTTATACTCATTAGGAGATCTCAAGTGTCTCGAATAGCTTGATCTATCTTTCGTTATTTTGTAATCGTTCTTTAATCATCAATTTTATAGTATATTTTCTCTTTTGTCATCTTACTATTTCAATCTCTGTTTTGCTGTTCTTGATCCAATTACTCAGTTCATAGCAAACTTGGTATCAGAGCGGTACGATTCCGGTGACCGGAATACCGCAGGAGATAGCGTGAGTCCAGAATATACAGCAGGGACTGATCTAAATGCATATTTTGAGGGCTTTGGGGCTGAAACTTCACCCTTAGAGATACTCAAAGAGGCTGTCCAAGACAGTATCATTCACTCATTTAGAAAAACTTTTACCGGGGAGATTTATGAAAAATGGGGAAAAGGAATCTGTGTGTTTTGTGAAGAACATCTAGAGGAAACAGAACATTCCAATCATGATTGTAGCCACAAGGAGTGCTCAATGCTCATCTTTAATCAGGGGATGAAGGATGAATTAATGGTACTTGTTTACAATAAAATGACAGTTGAAGCAGAAAATGTCGAGGATGAAGATGATGTATATGTTCAAGAACTGAGAGAAGGTTGGTGACCAAGAAAAAGTTAATGTTTGTTATGAACTGATAATATGGACTAAAACAGTAAAATAGAGATTGAAATGATAAAATGACCAAAGAGAAAATATACTATTAGATTGATGATTAAAGAACGATTACAATGTAATAAAAGATAGATCAAGCAATTCGAGAAGCTTGAGATCTCCTAAAATGAGTAAAACCCATCCACTAAGTGTATAACAATATTCATCATAATAATGAGCCTCTAAATCCTCTTATTTATAGAAAAACTACCACTTAAGCTATCTTATTCCCCAAATTACTTTTAATATTATAATTACTATTTTACCCCTTCGTAAGACCAATATCGGTTTATACCAATATCGTCCGCCTGAAGTTCCACCTTGTCCTCAAGGTGGATAAAAATTAGCTTGGGCTTCCACAGTAAAAATTCCCCAATTTCTCCGTAGTCTAGAGCTTAAAATGATTTGGTGCACTTTAAAAAAGAAATTAAAAAGCCCATCAAACACCCAATTTCTCCCAGCCTCCCTATTCCCGCTGACATCACAGATGATGTCATCGTCAGCTTCATATTCAAAAATATAACGCCAATTTTCCTTTCCCATGACAAACCCTAAATACCCATTTGCCCATTCTATCCTCTAAAAACCCAAGTACCTTACATATATCTCAGTTCTTTCACTCTCCTCCTTCCTCACTGAGATTCTTCCCTCACTGGTCTGGTAGCCTCCTGTTCTTCCCCTGACGCCGGCGAGCCCAACAATCCGTAGCTCCGCTTTTGTCTTTTCCCAGACGTCGACCAGCCGCCCAAAATTGCCGGTGAGACCTTGCACCGCCACACTGGATTCACTTTCTTCCTTCTTATTTCCCTCTCTCTCTCCTTCAATTTCAGATTCTATGCCTGGCGCCTCCGGTTTACACCAATCTCTGATCATCCACCAGAAATTTCTGGTCAGACCATCCCGCTCACCGGTCAACCTTAGTTGCTTTCTTGCTCCCTTATTCCTCTTCTCTCTACTCGGTTCATCTTTTCCCCGCCACAGTTGTTCAGCCGTCGCCACCCTTTTCTTCTTCCAGGCACCACCGGTGCTACCATCATCACCAAGCACAACCTTAGCTTCCTCCTCTGATTTCTCTTCTATTCCAACTCTATTTTTGGGTATTATAAATGTTCTCCTCCACCGGCACTGCCGCCCTCCTGGACCACCACTACTTCCACCTACACAACGACATGTAACCATTCTTAGTTTTCCTCCCTGATCATCGTTGGTGCCCCAAAAGTCCGGCTCCACTTGCTTCCCTTCTTTTCTTCTTTCTTACCTTTTTCTTTTTGATATTCTTCATTGACCCTCTTTTTCGTGTGTACCCAGACCCACTTCTTGTTGGGTCCTTCATCTTTTTTTCCTTTCTTATCTTCTCTACTTTGTTGTTTTTCTTTTTGGTGTTCTCCATTGGTGTTGCTCTTTTTTCCATGGTTGACTTGTTTCTGATTTTTTTCTCTTTTCTCTTCTGTGTACCTTCATTTCTTTCATTGTACTTCATTTGCTTACCAAGATCTGTTAGTGGATCTACAATCTTTCCCAGATCTCCAACCTCTACTTCCTTGGCTTCATGGTTTTCAGTAAACGGGACAGGGGTGGGTATGATTTGTGAGTTGTTTTGGGGTATCGTATTTTGCTGATTTTGGATAAATGGGTTTTTGATGACTGGGTTGCTGAAATATGGGTTGGTAAAACTTTCACTCAGGTTTTCAATGGTACGGTTGAGATTCAATATTTCAGTGACCATTGTTTAATATCTTTGGGTTATGGTGTTGACTTGGGATTGTAAGTTCTGGGTAGTTGAGGTTAACTCCGAACGGATCCTCTCCATCCCGGCATTGATCAGGTGGGGTATTGCTCGTACCTCCCCTTCCAGACGATCGATACGCTGATTGGTATTCACCATTCTTCTCTGATACCAGATTTGTTATGAACTGATAATATGGACTAAAACAATAAAATAGAGATTGAAATGATAAAATGACCAAAGAGAAAATATACTATTAGATTGATGATTATAGAACGATTACAATGTAATAAAAGATAGATCAAGCAATTCGAGAAGCTTGAGATCTCCTAAAATGAGTAAAACCAATCCACTAAGTGTATAACAATATTCATCATAATAATGAGCCTCTAGATCCTCTTATTTATAGAAAAACTACCACTTGAGCTATCTTATTCCCCAAATTACTCTTAATATTATTATTACTATTTTACCCCTTCGTAAGACCAATATCGGTTTATAACAAAGTTCAACTAACAGAGACTCAAATACCATTTTCGATACCAGATTTGGGTGAGATGATTAATCAAGAAATTGGTGGAAATATACAGAAGAAACAAGAGGAAAATATCAAAAATGGCAGGAGTATTGGAAGAAAAAAAGCCAACAATCGAAAAAAGAGATGCGAAAAGCAGCAACAAGACAAAAATAAGAAAGAAAACCAGAAGAAAGTTGGGAAAAAGGGAATCAAGGAAAAACTGCAAAAAGGTAAAAATGGCGGAAGTGATTATGGTACTCTAAGGGAAAGAGAAGACATGAGTCATATGTGTACCGGTAGTGGCGGAGGTCCTGGATGGTGGTGTCGGGGCCGAAAAAAGACAGAGAGGAGGAGAAGGTCACTAAATGCAAAAAAACAAAGAAAAAGAGAAGAGGCAAAACAAGAAATAGCAGAGCGTATCGGAGAAGATCGGCAGCAAGGAAGCACACATGCGATGGTGGTCGATGTCAAAAAAAGAGGTAAAACTCAGACCAAAGTGAAAGTAGAGATTAAGAGAAAGAAGTCAGTAATGGAAATAAGAATCCTAGGGCGGAGGAAGTCACGGTCAGAAGTGTCTGTCGATTTTGCAGCGAGAAAAATATAACTTCTGCCGATGGAGGTGTGGTTAGGACATTAGAGATGAAAGAACTTGGTGGTAAAGAAGAAACGAGGAGAATCGAGAAGAAGGGAGGCGACAAGGCGGCGATAAAGGCTGCCGGAGTTTGGTGTAGGTACGTCGGCGCATGGAAATCATTGAACTGTAGGGTCACCGGTGAGAGAAAGGCGTCAGAAATGGCAGTTATTGATATAGGGCTCTTGAATTCTAAGGAGAGAGAATGGTCAAGCAAGAAGGAAGAGGGGTATTTACGGTGTTTTGGTGTACCTGATGCTGACGTCATCAGTGACATAATAAGGAATGCAATTCTGATTTTTATCTTGAGGATATACCAAGTCTTTTAAACCCATGCCTTTTTGCAAAGTAGAAAATTCTCAACCCACCTCAAGATAACTTCAATCCTTTTTCAAACTTTGACCCCGTAACTTCTCAATTTCACTCCTAAATTTAATTTCCAGACTGAATTTTCCCTTCATTCCATTAAGCCAATTAATTTTAGAATAATCTTTTTTTGACTAATTATTATCCTCATCTTATTTGCTTACGTGGAAGGCCAAGCTAGTTTTTATCCACCTTGAGGGCAAGGTGGAACTTCAGGAGGTCGATATTGCAATGACCTGATATTGGGCTTACGAAGGGGTTTTTGCGGAGGGGTAATTTAGGTAATTACCATATAGGGAAGACTTGGGGAACAAGTAGTAGTTTTTATAAATAAGGGGAATTAGAGAGCCATTATCATGGAGAAATCAGTAAACACATTGTGGGTGGGTTTTAATACTCATTAGGAGATCTCAAGTGTCTCGAATAGCTTGATCTATCTTTCGTTATTTTGTAATCGTTCTTTAATCATCAATTTTATAGTATATTTTCTCTTTTGTCATTTTACTAATTCAATCTCTATTTTGCTGTTCTTTATCCAATTACTCAGTTCATAGCATTATCATAGAGGGGGAAATTCGAAGAGGGTCAGAAATGGAAATGATGAAGGAAGGAAGTTTGTGTACGGCGTCTTTTGAAATTGATTTATTTAATTTTCCGATAGGGATAAGGAAGGGGTCTACTTATTTCATAAAAAATCTTATTTATTTAGTGATATAAATAACTTAATTCTTAAATTAATTAAAATCTAATTTGAAACAAAATGTAATGAATAATTTATTTTAAAAGGTAAAATCTAATTGAAAAAATAATTAAAATTTATTATGATAATTAAATAAACTAATTAAATAAACATAATTTTAAATAAAATAGAGTATAAAATTTAAATAACTAATTAAAACAATGTATAATAAATAAAATGAAATTAAATCAATCAATAAAAAAATATTTCTAAAGATATGCTATGTGTACGACCACGTCAGAGCAATGACCATGTGTGTTGTACAACCACGTCAGCAAGTGACCTGCTGTCAATTGTTGGATGAAAACTACGTTTAAAGTTCGTCTCAGCCAATGTAATTGTTGAAGTTCAACTAAAAAAACTATTTTGGCCAAAGTTCAGCATGTCTTATGTAATTTTTCCAATGTCTTTCAGTCACAACACAAAACTTTCAACCGGAACTTGGACTGTGTCAATTACTTCTCCAACTGGCATTGGTCATATGGATGTCCACATTCTACAGAGATAGCAAAGAAAATGACTGCTGCTAAGATGTCAGGAATTTGATCCAAGTTCAGTTATAATAAATATATAGACATCAAGAGGCGCTACAATGTTTATTTTCAACTGTTGAGATTTGCTTTTCTATTGCTAAGCGTAGACTTCTTTTTTTAATTGTGCAGTCCATGCTTGTTTTCTTCAACCCGATAAAGTTTGCTATCACTTTCACCTTTGGAAATCCATCTATTGTAGTTTGCCTCCATATATATATATATATATATATATATATATATATATATATATATATATATATATATATATATATATATATATATATATGTGTATATATATATATATATATATAATATATCTATATATATATATATATATATATTGATGAGCTTTTCAGCTGGCTTGATGGACAACTCAAATGTTTTTAATCCAAGTTGAGGTTAGAGCTTAGAAGCCTTCAAGAATCTGACCAGAATTTATGTTCGATATTTGTGTGGCAGCACAGCTTTTCTTATAGGCCCCAAACGACAAGTGGCTATGATGCTTGATCCTGTGCGTATATATGCAACTGCTTTGTATCTTGCGAGTATGATAATTGCACTATTTTGTGCCCTCTATGTAAGCATATACTTGTCTAATTTCTTTGTAGCTCATATCTTTGTTTCCGTTGTCATTTATTATTTTATTTAATCACTTTGGACAGGTTCATAACAAGCTATTGACACTCTTGGCGCTTATCTTGGAGTTTGGTGCTTTGACTTGGTAAGTTGGTACAATTAAAAGCTTTAAACAATGTTTGGATAACATTTTAGAAAAAAAAAGAAGGGGAAGGGAAGGGGAGGGTTAGATTGGTATGTTTTCCTGCAAACTCTTTCTATCATGCCAGCTAACAAGGTTGACTCAAAGGCTTTGTTAACCTATAAAAGGAGGTTAACAAAACATATCTGGATAGAGCAAATAGTTGACAACCAATAATGTCAGCTCAGCAGAATCTGTTAGAATTAATTAGAATTTTCTGTTACAAGGAGCTTGTAAAAATAGAGAATGTGTTGCAACTGTCTAACTTTATGTTTTTAGGATTAGCTCTTAGAATAATGTATTCTGTAGAGGCAGGCAGTTTTAGATAGATAAAGATTGATTTCAGTCAGGGAGCAGAACTGTTGTGCCTGTTTCTGATTAAAGTTTCAATGCATAAAATAGTTTATTTTCTCTCATAGATCCGATCTATAACGACGGGTATCAGAGCAAAACCACTTAATCCCATGGGTTGTACGACTAATTTGCAATGAATTGAACTGGTTGAACAATAATTTATTCTTCCAAGGGAGGCAATTCCAGGACACCTTTATTCTGAATGTTCAACCATGGAGGATCGATTGTCCAAGAAACAATAATTATTGGAAGAAAATCTGTCCAAAAAACAAGATTCGATGGAAAGGACTGGCAATTATCATGGAAAAAACAGTTCAAATTACCGGAAAAAGACACAATTATACTGGAAGATGCAACACCTTCACACTGACTAAGATTCTGGGCAACAAAAGAAGCAAGAGACAGAAATGCCTCAAGAAATATATTTCTCAAAATCAAATATATTTCTCAAGATTCGATGGAAAGGACTGGCAATTATCATGGAAAAAACAGTTCAAATTACCGGAAAAAGACACAATCATATTGGAAGTTCGGAAAGTTTGATTTACCCATCTTTCATAGTGAAAATCCAGAAAGTTTGCGCATGAAAGCTGAAAATTACTTTACCTTCTACAGATTGAATGATGAAGAGGTAAAGGTAGCAGTAGTGAGCATGGAAGGAGAGGTGTTGCTAGGCAGAATGGGCGAACTCTAATTGCAAGATAGAAGGAATTGAGGGATCTTATCTTAAGGCATTTTGGTCCTATAGATGATGAGGATTGTATGAACAATGTTTATCAGTTGAGCGCAACGTATAGAAGAATGTTTGTAGAAAAAGTGATGCATCTTGATTTAATCTCGGAGTCAATGATGTCGGGAGCATTCTAGCATGGACCAAAAGAAGAAATTAAAAATGGAGTAAGAGATTTTAGACCTACTACTCTAGAGAACACCATGCATTGGACTGAGAAAATTGACCGGAAGCTAGGAGGCCAATCTTGGATAGGGAGAAGAGTTGTTGATTTAAAAAGCCCAAGAAATCAAATATCCCCTTCAACTTTTATGCCTCAACCTAGAATTCACATATCCTCCAGCAAAATACTTTCTCGAACCTTAGAAATTCAAACCAATTTAACCTTCCCCAACCAAACAAGTATAATGTGAACAATCCATACCAAAGAGAGAAAGAAGGAAGAGATAAACCTTTGATGAAGTTCATAATAAAAAGGGCAAAGGGGCTTTGTTTCCAATGTAATAGGAAATGGATTCTGAACCATATTTGCAAGAAGAAGGAATTAAGTGTGTTGATTATAATGGAGGATGTATATGGGGAAGAAGAGGAAGACACACAACCAAATGAGGATGTGGAGGTCCAGGAGCTAAGGAATATTTTTTTGTATTCGGTATTATTGGGAATTACAAATTCAAGAACTATGAAACTTGCTGGGCAAATTGGTGGACAAAAAAGTTATTTGGTTGATAAAATCGGCTGCAACCATCATTTTATTTCAACAAAATTGGTTAAAAGATGAGATATTCCACACGAGCATTGCGAAATGTTTGGTTGATAAACTCGGCAGTAACTGAAACTACTACGAAGAATAGGAGGGAGTTTGACCTTAAAGATTTCTATTATGACCTTAAATTGAATACATACATCAATTTGCTTTCTCTCATAGATCTGATCTATAACCGTTTTTCAATATTGGAAAATTTGTTTTGTGCAAATACGAAATAGTTCTCCAATTTTCTTTTCTTCCTTACCCTTCCCTTTTGGTATCCAATTAAATGAAATGCAATCTTTCCATTTTCCTCCTCTTCTTTTCACTCCATTTCCTTCATCCAAACATAACATTAATGTAGCCACTTTCCATTTTAGAAAATATTTTTTCTGTTAAGAGCTGGTTTTCATTTATGTTGACAATTACTGGAAGAGTCAGGTTACTGATTCATGTACTCTTTTTTGATAAAAATGAATCACAAATGAGTTGTATCTTTGTGGTTTATGATGCCATTTACTCTTTTAATCAGTAAATCTATTCTGTGCTTGCAGGTATAGTTTGAGCTACATTCCATTTGCCAGGTCAATGGTCAGCCGAGTCTTGGTCTCTTGCTTTGACACTGAGTTTTAGCTTGATGTATGCATAAACTGCAAACCAGAGAAAGTGGACATTTGCCGTTGACCGAGAACTTGTGGTGTTCGGCACAGATATGTCAAGGTTCACTGATACTTCTTGTGACAATTTGCTGAGTTTCAACACTTTTTCATTAGTGTACATAAGGCGTGTAGAATTCTGTCTGCAGAAGAAAATTGTAAAATACGACGGTATTTGCTCACTTAACTCAACTTCTCTTTTGATTTTGGACGGCTTGGTTAAGACTATTTTGAAATTGATGGATGAAATTATTGATAATAAAATTTGACTCGAGGTCGACAAGGCCACAATCAAATTCAAAAATAAAATTTGCGGAATCCATTCATGATCAAACAAATTATGTCTTGCGGTGGCCTCACATAATAATTCACAAATTGGATAAATCTGGGAACAAAGGTTCATACTTCATAGGGAAAGCAAAAATAAGCGTCAAAATTAGTTGGGGCGTACTTGCCCGATCCTGGACAGATAAAGTAGACTACACAGGAAAATCAGATGCCAGAAGTATTGTCTTTTTCTGTTATTAATCCTTTCAAAAATACTTTCGTTGATGACAATGAATTAATGCTATTATTGCTTTGTTTGAATCATTTTGGAATAAACAATTTTTAAACCACATTTTGAACTGTCCAAAAACAGAGAAAAAAAAAATCAGTCTAAATGAGAATGAGAGACGTCTTTTTTGCCCAACTCATTAAAATTTGATGCCTAATTATACCATCTTTAATGCCTACTTATATCATCCTTAGTTCCTTCTAAAATCCTTAATGACTACTTGTAATATCCTCAATGCTACTTACAGTGTCCTTAAATATCTACCTATAGTATTCTTAATGCCTATTTACATCATCCTCAATGCATACTTAAATTTTCCTTAATGCCTACTTACAATATCCTTAACGCCCACTGACTAGTATACTTATAATATCTTAAATACCTACCGAGTACTTACAATATCTTTAATACTCACCAAAATTTTATACTTCCTTCATGGGCAGGTTCAATTGGAGAGGTCTCAAAAAGACCTCACTAGAATTTGTGAAATAAAATCCAAGAAAAAGTGTAACATTTGAACAAATTAAGCTTTTTTAAAAGAATATTCCATCAAAAACACTTTTGACAAAATTTTATTTGCCAAAATAAAGGTCTCCAATTCCAAGCTTGCCATTACTTACAATGAAGCAAAAAAGTCGACTAAGCAATCATCCGCTATTACTAACACAGAACAATTATTAGGTTGACTTTTTTAACTCGGTTGAGTGTCGTTGACTTTGGATGTGGTCCACTGTTAGTAACAACGGACAATTGTTCTTTTTGTTTGCATATGGCCCGCTATTGGTGATGACTTTAACTAAGTCAATAAATCAGGTGAAAAATCAACCAGTGTAAGTAATCATCCACTATTATATTAACATCAAATAGTACCATATCTCAGGATTGGACTAGAAAGACGCTTATTTTAAGAAATAAAACTCATTTTGGAAAGTGTTGGATAAAATGAATTCGGGCCAATTTTAGATCAGAATCAAGATTAAACTTTGATTCAACAATACACATTTTGAGCTGCTCCTATTTTTTCAAAACAATGTTTGACCTTGATGACCCACTTTTTTGACCAGTTTGAAGCTTTATCGACATCAATCTGTGATCACCTTTATAGTTGATGTCACAACAGCATAATACCAAAACCAATGAGTGAAAACAGGTGATTTAATAATGCCACTGCCACAATAATCTTGCAAAATGGACGTCTGAACTGAAACATATCAGGATCAATTTGAACTTGGGAGATACCAGAAATTAGAAGTTCCAAATTTTATAGTTGATGTCTCTATCGCAAAAAACTCAGCCGCCAATTAATCGTTTTAATTCACCATTTGGGAACTCTATAGATTTGCAGTCAAACCATCAAACCCATGGAATTCAAAGCTCGTCAGATATCAAAACTAACAGATGATTCAAAAACGGTTTCTCGTGCGCATGCAGCTCGAGACGATAATAAAAATGCCATTAATCTTCGGCATATAAATGATTAAATTATGATTTCAACCTCTTCCTTGAAAGCGTACGTGCCTTGTCAAGTGACCTAACGCCTGTGTTAGCATAATTTTTCAGCCTTTGTATGATCTTTCTTTCGCTAATGCGAAGTACTAATGAATGGTATAACTTCCTTTCTGTATTACAATCGCATTTCTGCAAGTTCTCCATATCAACTTCCAATGAGCTTGCCCCATATAGAAGCTCTCTCATATCAGCAAGTAATAGTAGAGCCTTGCACACACTTTTAGTCAGCAACATTTCACCACTCATTTCAGAAATGTCTTCATCGAAAATCCTGTTCTTAGGCATGTTTGACGTGAAATTTCCCTTAAAAGCAACACTGAAGTCCAACTTAATATATGTTTCTTCATTCAATAAAATTATGTAAAGCAAAATCAGTAATTCAAGTTGAGGTTCCCCATCATATGAAATTTCAAAGTACTCTGAGTTCTGGCTTTCGCAACCAGAGTAACCTAGCTTTCTCCACAAAGCTAGTCTTGCTCTGCCATGCCGACTAGAAAAAAGGGATGAACTCCATTGGAGCACCAATTTTAAATCAATATTAACAATGTCATAAGGGTTATCCATTTCTGTGAATCCATATCTATGCAGCAATGCTGCATTTCCCATTAACCCATAAGTGTTGAATACCTGGAAAAAAAGGTCAGAAAAGGTCATTTTTCCATTCACTAGGACATAAATTCTTCTAAGGGTCCCGCCTAGATTGCAGTACCGGGGGTTAAAACGTTAAGTTGCCTAGAATTGGTGTAAATTTTTATAGGAATAACTTAATTTCCCTTACAAGGAAGTAAATATTTACCCAAGTTACCCGGGGTAAATATTTTTCCTTTCTACCGAAATGTTCTTTATAGTTTATAGGCTCTAAGGAAAGCTTCATTGACTTGCCTTGAGATGCAGATCACTTTCGAGTTTTCTATCTCTTTTTCCATTTTCAATTTTTTCCCTCCCCTCATTTGTCATGCAATTTGAGTTTTTTCCCTATAAAAAACATCTATTTTCTTGAATTTCGGTAAAAGTTTTCAAATATCGCTACATAGATTGTGATTCAAGCACGTGCCGTCATGAAATTTGTTTTCCCTCTTCAATGGTTTCGCATCTGAAAAGTAAAGCTTTCATCGGAAATGCACGTCAATAATGGTGGAAATACTATAAATGGTGTGGATTAGTGCCTAGGAGTCTGTTTGGCCAAGCTTCTAAAATGCAATTCAAACATAAACATCAATAATGGCGGTTACTAGAAATGGAGTGGATTAGTGTCGTCATCGATTTGAGTAAATTCATGATACTTATTAAAGGCCGGCTGCGGTAATGGTTGCAAATATTTGTGGTCATTCCGGGATTGTTTTTGTAGTTACCAAGCAATGTGGCCTATATTTGGCAAATGGTGAAGGTCTAGATAACAATGCCTTATCAAGTTAATGATGCTATTAAAGAAAAAAAAACAAACTAAAAGATAGCTAAACAAGAAAGAGTTTCTGACCTCTGAACCAACTTTGACATCTTTCACAAGAATCATTTCCAAAACCAGAGGATTATCAGGTTTTTCTTCTAAGTCCAAATCAGTACCTTTTGAAGGGCTTATAACAACTAAATCATCCAATGGACCATTTGCTTTAGTAGCAGTTTCAAATTTATTATTTCTGTCATTCTCATCATCAGAGACATTCTCACCTTCATCATCAGATTCACTAAGAGATGGTGCCAATGTAAAGTGCACATCTTCAGCTCCAGTCTTGTGATTAAAACTGAATCCAGGAGAGAGTTTCTACAGTTAATCTTTAAAAGTTGGAAATAGTAACCAAAGATAAAGAATAATAGCAAAAACGATAATCAAAATAGAATCAAATTCAAAAATGAGTGAACACATATAGAACTAGTAATCAATTTGAAAGAAAAGCAATAAGTCATCATGAATTTCACGTAATCAGAAAAAAAAAATTCAAGTCATTAATCAACTCAAATCAGATTAGCTAAAAATTTTGGTCTTCTCTTCATTAAGAAAAAATAATAAAGGAAGAGTGACTTACAGATCAGCCAAAGGAACCATTCCGGAGCCATGATAATCGTCTATCTGAAAGGATCGAGAAGCTACAAGGCTTTTAGCAGCAAAGTAATCTTCAACACCAAAAGAATTTGCATCTAGTGAAAATTCTGTTGAATGAATAAGAGGAAGAATGTTTTCTTTCCAGTCCTCATAGATAAGAGTTTTATCTTCTTTCACCGTCTGTCTACAATTGAAAAAAAAATGATGGGTGATGAAAACAAAAAAAAACATATTATGCATTTTTTAGACCTTGCTATTATATAGCTGAGCATGAGTCAACCCAATCTAGACGGAAGTATGAATATAAAACTAAGAAGGGAATATGGGATCTTCTAAGTAGGAAATATTAGAAAGTGAACACATCAATCAGGTAACAAAGAACAAGACAACATGAAAGAAGGTTCCGTAACAACCTTACTACGCCAAATCTACCAAAAAATTGAAGGTTGAGATAGAGCGCTGATAATGAAGGCTGCAAACATTGATACAAGAATCAAAAACTTAAAGCAATATGATAGATCAATGGAGCTAAATTGTAATGAAGGTAATTGCTAATGTGAGAAAGATAGAGATTAAGGCTAAAAGAGAGTACAAGATCACAAGTAGAGAACAAAATATCGAAAATGAAAAAGAATTAAGGAAAGAAAGCTGAGAATAAAGAGAGAGACAGAGGAAAGAGAGATACAAGAGGGAGAATTCATATAATATTCATTTCATATCCTAACCAACTATTACGTCATCATATGAAAAGCTAATAAGTTACTTTTAAGATGAGTTAATAATAGATAAATGAAAAAAGATGGGCAAAGCACAGAATAAGGATTACTTTTGACACCAAATAAAGAACTTATGTGGATGTTGACTACACACACAGGCCATTGTTGCTTATTGGTTGGTTAATAGAATTGGGCCAAAGTATGAAGCTATATAGGTTACTGAAAATGGATTATTTTTGCCAAACATCATTGATGATGTCCTGGCCGGTGTCATTAATGATGTCTTCAGCGTATTCTCCAATTGTTATGACCTCCCAGCTACTTTGCAATGCTTTTTCGTTTACAGTCATAATAATAAGTGCTGGAAATTGGAAATCGAACAACCATGTCTACCTTTTTCCTTATTCCATTACCACCAGTTTTCTCATTCATCTTCAATTGAAGAGTTCCACTGCTTTTACTAGTACGGGTAACGTCATTAGTTTTGGCAACCCCTCCTTTACTAGTATTGTTGTCTTCCTCCCTTTCTTTTTCTAGTTTAATCTTCCTCCTTTTTTCCCATTTTTTGAAAAGAAGTGGGTAAAGGTTTTCTTTTCTTTTCCTTCCTATTCTCTGGAGGTTTTTCTTTTGGATTTTTAAATGGGTTATATTGCGAAATATTATGTCCTTAATTAGTTGGTATATTTTTGGCAAATAGTTTATTTCCTTAAATCATGCATAACTGTACAATGTATCCTCATATATTACTAATGATATGACAATCATCTCAAGAGATTTGTTCTATCATGGTATCAAGCTTTACGATCTAAATCCTAGTTTCTGCCTCCTTTCAAAAACAAAATTTCTCTTCTCTTTGCATTTCTTTGCGATGACTGACAACCATCACAAATATGATATTGCCCTCTCAATCAACAACTTAAAGAATTAGGTTCCCATTGAATTGGATCTTGACACCTCTTCGTATTACTCTTGGGCTACCCTTTTCACTAACCTCGTTAGCGTTCATGACCTTTACCAACATATCAACCCTCCCACTGATGATACATCAAGACCACATATGAGGGCACCACGGCTGCGGATCCTTCCTTTTGGCGTTGTTTGGATGCAGTTGTCCTCCAATAGATATATGGCACTATTTCCCCTCCTCAAAGCCATTTCCAAACGTGATGATACGACTGCCAACGAATGGAACCTTATCAGGTTTATGTTTCAAGATAATAAGGCTTCACGCGCCAATCACCTTGTGGAGGAGTTTAATTTAGTTAAGTTTGAAGATTTTACCTCTGTAGATGCTTATTGCACTCACCTCCAATCATTAGTTGACCGTCTTGAAGTTTTTGACACTCCGGTGACCAAAAGCCGGTTAGTTTTGCGTCTCACTAAGACCTTGCCGGTGGCTTACTCCAGCACCATAGATTATATTCAAAATCAAGAGCCACTCTCCTTTGAGAGTTGTCGCACCAAATTGAAACTTGTTGAAGTTACCATCAAGTCCAGACTTTTTCGCGAAAATGGTACCTCTTTCTCATCTAGTGGTTCTCACGGTCACTTTAGTGCTCCTACTTCTGCAGCTGCTTTGGTTGTCTCTTCGGGGTCGGAATCATCTAACGTTAGGTATTCAAATGGAAAAGGCAAAGGAAAAAATAGAGATAATTATACTAATAAACACAGGCCACCAAATACTAAGATCCGACAACAACCGACCCACTTTAATTCCTCATGGTCACGTGCAAATCATCAACCAAATAATAATATTACAACCCAATACCAACCAGCCCATAATTCTTCTTATTGGCTACGTGCAAATCGGCCCAATGGCATCAATTTTGGGCTCCAAATTGGCCCCTTTTCCTTTTAATCTTTGGCAGCCACGTTCCACTCCATCCAATCTATCTACAAAACAGTTCTGGGCTTCTTGGGCCTCGCCCTCAAGCATACAACACTATGATTTCTCCTGCTCCAAGTTATACATCCACCGACATAGAAGCTGCCATGCATGCTCCTTCTTTTTCCAAAATAACGGTAATTTTTACATGGACAATGATGCTACATCTCATATGATGGCAGATGCAGGAATTATCTCTTCTTATTTCAATTCAAGCAATAATGATCATAATATTGTTGTTGGTAGTGGTCACTTAATTCCAATTCACGTTCATGGCTCTACTTATCTGCCTCCTCCCTACCCTCCCTTTTATCTAAAAAATGTTCTCCCTGCTCCTTATTAAAAATCTTGTTTCTTTTTACAAATTTACCACTAATAATCATGTCTCTATCTCTTTTGATCCTTTTGGTTTTTGTGTTCATGCGTTATAGACCAGGACCAGACTTTTGAGATGTGATAGCACTATTAATGACTTGAAGACCGAGACTAGACTTTTGGTTCTATCAGTTTTGGATTGTTTGTTTTGAAAATTTTGTAGGATAAGGGGTGAATAATCAATCGAGTGAGATTAAGAATGGTTTGGGTTGTGTTTTTGGTATGTCTGGGTTTTGAGAGGGGTACCTTTATGGAGGGGCAGCTTCTTGGTCCACATTTTTGGGATGATATGGTTGAGTTGTGAGTAGTACAAATGTTTGATTGTTTTTGAACAATTTGAGTTTTGCTTAATTTATCGGCAGGTATACATGCAGAAGGCCTAGTGTGAGTTGGGTTTTGAGGTGAGTTGTCTTAGTGCATGAAAGAGTAAGGGTACGATTGCTTCGGTTGCTTAATACTATGATATTCAGTTTCTTCGTGAGGCGTGGCGGTGTTAGGTTAGGTGGTAAGAGCATAGGTAGATGTATGTAAGGGCACAGGGAGGCACGTGCCCCTATGTAAAAAAATAAAAAAATTAATTGTTTCCCAGCTTCCCCACAATCGCAATGCCCTTCCTTCTCATATTTAATTTGGAAAATTTAGACAAATAAAGCCATAATCCACAAATAACAAAATTGTGAACGGAGTTCGGAGACAACACAGAGGTTGGAGACTCGAAGTCTTGAACCTAGCCGCCTTGCTGTCTTACCGGAGGAGAGACGCAATCTTGGAGACTAGTAGGAGTATTGGGCGTTGACCACTTGATTCTTGAAGACTAGATGACTTAAATTTCCGCATTGTGCCTTGCCAACAGCCGATCAAACCACCACCGCTCCCGCCACCGACCACCACGAAAAGTATAAATTATAATTTTAAGATCTCATTTTTTAGGGTTTTCATTTTATTTTGATTGTTGAGTTCTTAGTTTTGATTGAGTTGTTCTTATTATCCTTATCAATGATTAATGATTCTTCTTGTTTTGCATTTGGCTCCTTCTCAAATTGATAATTACCCACATCAATAAAGGGGCTACATTCCTTCTTCTCAACCCAAAAAAAAAAAAAGAATCTATAATTTGTTCTTAAATTACTTGAGGATTAGTATGCATTTTGCTTGGTGTAATTTGAAATTGGCATTATATATTTCTAAAATTTTGTGACTCAACATTGGCTTCATGGCAATGTGTGACTCAAACAATTGTATTGTGTTTTTGCTTTAAAGTTAAACCTAAAGGACAAATGCTTTGATCCTTGAACAATATATGGGCATTTTTTTTTAATAAAAAGTTGCATTTATTGTGTTAGTTCTTTCTCCAGCCTACGGTTTAAACCTTAATTTGCAGGATATTTAGTAGTGTTGTAACGTTTAGTCTTTTACACTTGGATTACCCTAGGCAGAGCACAACTGAATTTTTGGGGGCCCGATAGTACGATGGAAAACTTAACAAGTTGGGTTTCTACTTTTTCTTTTGGGTGTGGGGAGAGGTTGTTAATTTTGTATTTTGTGGCTACCTAGCCCATATACCATTTCTATATTAATTTGGCCTTTGCTTGAGTTTATTGTGCATGTACATGTTATTTTGGAGGAATAAAAAACATGAAAAATTACCTAGAATAATCCAATTCATTCGTGATTTTCTTACAATAATCACACCTATTGATTAACCATGAATAATCCCAACTTTAAGGGGTATTTGCCTAGAATAAACTTGGGTAACCCGATAACCTGTTATAGAAGGTAATTCACCAAAAAAAAAAAACCAAAAATTAATTTAAAATTAGAGAAAATAGTAAAAAAAATCATAATTTTTTTAAAACATTTTTTTTCGATTTTTTCGACATGTTATTTAAATTTATCTTTTTTTAAAAATACATAACTTGCTATAGCAAATAATCCAGTCACCTGGTTTACTCTAAGGAAATACCCCTCAAAATAGGGATTAGTTATGGTTAATCAATAGGTGGGATTATTGTAGGAAAATCATAAATGGGATGGATTATTCTAGGTAATTTTTCCTAAAAGAAATTAGTTATTCATTTTACAAACAAAGCTCTGCTCCGCAAAATTTTCTTAGATTTTATTCTAAATGTTGGTGCCCCAGGGAGTTTGAACTCTGGATCCGCCCTTGTTAAAAGGGTAATGGTTGAGTAAAGCGTTGGATTATGGGATCACCATGGCAAGCAACATTGTCTCTCCCTTCACTAAATATGATAAGAAAATACTCATGCCCTATTTCCTTACATTCAAGCTTAGAAGAACCATTTTCACCAAGATTTTCCATGCACCATTCACATAAGCCTTTTTTTTTGCATGTTCCACATATTTCATGTATAGACTGTGACTTGAATGAGTTGATTAGTTTATATTTCACCAAGTCATGAACCGAAAAGTAGCGCTCTGATACCAAGCTAAAATGAACCGTAATCGCTAATGTAAGAAAGATAGAGGTCAAGGCTAAGAAAGAGTAAAGGAGCACACGTAAAGAAGAAATTACAAAGAAAAAGGGGTAAGAATTAAGAAAAGAGTGTAGAGAAAAAAGAGAATAAAGAGAGACAGATGAAAGAGAAATAAAAGAGGGAGAATTCATATAGTATTCATTTCATATGCAAACCAATTATTACATATTATATAGCTAATAAGTCTAACAAACTTGCTGTCATTTGTTAGATTGATTGCATAATATTCCTGTTTTAGAAGCTTCACTAAAAGACTATAATGCCCCCTTTAAGTAGATATTGATTCATCACATAAACCCGTAGTAGGAGCATTGCAAATCAAGAGAAAGGCGGATAAGATAATGACAATAAATCATCAACATAATCAATTGAGCTAATATTCTAAATTTTTTGGTTTACCAATCTTTTAACCATTGTTACCTGGGACGGCATTCGGTTTGGAACGGGGAACGGGAACGGGAACACGAAACGCAACCTAAATTGACTTGGGAACGATTGGGTACGAGATCCAATATGTATAAAATATATATTTGAAAACAAAATTAAATAAAAATTATTATTCAGGTTTTGAGAAATCAGTTTCAAGTTGAATTTTTTCAGATTTCTAGGTTTCATCTCGTTTTTTTCTATCTTCTTTTTCTTTAATTTGTAAATAAAAACCAAAATACCTTCTGAAAAAGGTCTTCTACACCGGGACGTCAACTTTAGCGATTTGAAACGCGTTTCCATGTAACTATGCAATTTTTAACTTTTATACCAATATTTTCTATTAATATCTTCCCCATGATCAAATACATAAATATAATACCAACACCGCCTTAATGCTAGAATTTCAACATTTCAAATGACAATTGGAAAACGGATGATCATTTAATTGAAATCCCTAAGACAAAAAAAATTCAATATAGTTTTCAATAACTTAAGCCATGAATCCTTGGAAAAAATATACTTTTGTTAAGAATTTTAGAAAATTATAGACAAAACTGAGAGATAATCGTTAATAACAGTTACATGTTCAAAAAATACAAGAAACAACACCAATTAGAAAGATGAAATGTTTGAACATTTTTTAGAAGTTTAAAAGGGGAACACCAAAAGACCACAAGTATAATACGAGTGAAGAACGCCATAAAAATTAGGGATAATAGGAATCAAGAATCAAGGCCTTAAACAAGATTGTAAGAATCGCGATCCTACATAGGATCAGTAAAGGATCGAAATCGTAGAACTAGATCGTGTTATGATTCTATCACTCATATTCTTGATCTTGATAAGATTCTACTGAAAATTTGAATTGCTCTTTTTGAATTGTAGAGTTAGTCGTTGTTCAAAGTCAAGATTCTGATAACCATGGCCTTAACCATCAACATAACCCTTTTTCTCCATATGATTAGTTTAGTAGTACTATTGTTTATTCTTCTACAAAATTGGCAATTGTTATAAATCTATGTATATCCCATTTACAATTCGAGGAATCGTATAGAGAATGTAAGCGGACATATTAGCTTAAAAAGCTTGAATCCCGATCAAGGAAGAATTAGATTATTATAGATTAATTAATATTGATATATTTGTCTATTTACCATGTATAACAAAATAAGCTCATAATTATCATCTCGTTGGTATAAACAAAACAAAACAAAACAAGCAAACACCGCTTTTCCAAACAATAAAAACACCCAGCATTTTCAAACAACTACAAAAACAGCAGTAAGAATTTCTCAAGCAACAAAAAACGACTTCAAAACTATATAAAAATAAAATAAAAAAAAATTAAAAAAATTAAAAAAAAAACGAGACAAATACGTCGCGGAATTCGCACCTGATGAAGCTCGGTACCACAAAGAAAACGATCAATATCATCCAAACTCCAAACAAAAGGCAAAGGTTCAAATTCCGGCAAAATTTGAAGATAACCAGCCCAAGGAGACATCAAACCCAAACTTCTCTCATACATAACCGCAACACAGAGTCCTAAGCATCCATCCAACTCATAACTTGCAATCAAATCGGAAGCGCCAGAAGTTCGAATCGTCAAGCAAGAATTTTTTGGGATTGTAGCAATTAAATCTCCTTCGTTGAGATCGCACTTTGATTTGACGCAAATTCCAGAGTTTTCTGTGTCGACAAATTCTAGAGCGTCGCTGAGCTCAATCTCATTTGAGGACATCCATCGCTTGAAAGCACGAATACGCCTGTTAAGATGAGACGAGAGAGAAATAGTTAGAGGAAGAGTTATGAAATGAATAATAAGTATGATAGGAGGAGGAAGTGAGAGAGTCAGGTACCTGGATGCCATTGTTGATTCAGGATCAGGAGCTCTTCGGCGGGAGTTTATGAAGGGTTTTTGGAAGGGAGGAGAGGGATATAAATTTATAACGTTACCCAAATTATTGTATTAGTATATCATATCATATCATACAAAATAATATTATAAAGGGAAATTCATCCAGTTTTAATGAAATGTCAGTGGTAGCACTTTTTTAAGAAAATTTCACATGGTAGCATCCAGTTTATGCACTATCTAATTGCCGTAGCATTTTCCGTTAAGTTCTTGTTAAATTCCGTTAAATTCATCATTTTGTAAGTTTTTTTTCCACATGGTAGCATCCAGTTTTTGTTAATTTAACATTTTAACTTTTAATTCACCATTTTAATGTTTAATTCACCGTTTAATACATTAACGCTCATAAATGTTTAATAATTTTATTGAAAAACTATAAGAAATTATCTAATCGGGTCGAAGCATGTACTTATTCACCTATTTTTCGATACGTAAATCAAAAAAGGTATTTGGCTTCATTTTTACCTATCATAACGATTTTTTTTCAAAAAAAGGACGTTGCAATTACCCTTATAGGATAACTCTTTCGAAAATCCGGTCGAAACAAGTACTTATTCGACTATTTTCCGATACGTAACCCGAAAATGATATTTAACGTCATTTTTCCCCATCATAACGATTTTTTTTGAAAAAACGGACGTCGCTACTATCCTTATGGGATACTCTTTCGAAAATTCGAAAGAAACAAGTACTTATTCGAAAGAGTACTTGTTTTGACCAATGAATTAAACATTAAAATGGTGAATTAAATATTAAAATTATTTTTTCGTAAAATTATTTAACATTTATATTTTTTTTCCATAAAATTATTAAACATTTATGGACGATATTGAATAAAACGGTGAATTAAACAATAAAATGGTGAATTAAACGTCAAAATGGTGAATTAAACAAAAACTTGATGTTACCATGTGGAAAAAACTTACAAAATTATGAATTAAATAGAATTTAACAAGAACTTAACGGAAAATGCTACGGCAATTAGATAGTGCATAAACTGGATGCTACCATGTGGAATTTTCTTTAAAAAGTGCTACCATTGGCATTTCATTAAAACTTGATGCTACCATATGGAATTTCCCTATTATAAAAGAGCTGAAAAATTCCTCTGACGATTTTTTAGAGTTTTGCTAAATAGATGATTTTTATAGATTAAAATATAATTGTATTCAAAGGATTCATTACATTTATGTTGATTTTAAGTATTAAAGGTAAGTTTTCAAAAATAAATTATTTGATATCATTAATTTTGTTGGAAATGACCAATGAAATCATGTTTTTTTTTATATGTTTTTTTAATGTTATTGAGAATGAGTGAATTATTGAATTATGTAGATAGTGAGTTTGGAAAATGTCAATATCGATACAATTTTTTTTACAAAATCGTTTATTTCACTAAAATAGTTACTATTGGGCAAAATACATAATCAACAGTTATTTATTCAAAACTCAAAAAAAAGACAGTTATTTATTCAAACAAGCAATAATGTTATTATAAAAATTTATCACAATTTTTACATAATTTTATTAATATTATAACTTGATAACTATATTATACAATTGCATCTTTCTTTAAAATTTATATTTATAGGTACTTCTATAGTAACAAACTTCGTGCATTGCACGAGTTTGTATACTAGTATGAGCTAATAGCCTAATGAATAAAAATTAAAGAGAATTAAAATGTGCTTCTTGTTAAATAGGCGCATTGAGAGACGGTCTCTCACAATAGTAGTTAATAACGTTCTAATCACCGCGCTCATGTTAAAGACGGTGCTCTTGTAAGACGTCTATTTGAAAGACGATTTTCACATGGCTCATGTTGGGTGTTCATAAAAACTCGATCCGCTAATTTGTCCGTCTCGTATCATTAATAGCAGGTCAGTTTAAAAAAAAAAAAAGTTACCGGTTGGGTACCCGACCTATCTTAATTGTGTCGGGTCATCGACCACGAAATAAATTGAGTCGGGTACCATTGACCTGGATTATAGAAGGTATACTAAAAAAAAAACTTTTTTTACCCAAAAAGTCGACCAGGCACGCAACTAATCCTAATTTTTGTTTTAAATAAAGAAAAATTAACTAGATTAATCAAACTTTTTCATGATTTTCCTACAATAATTTCACCTATTAATTAACTATGAATAATCCCAACTTTAAGAGGTATTTGCCTAAAGTAAACTTTGGTAACATGATGATCTGCTATAGTAGGTAAGTCACCAAAAACCTGTCTAAAATTTAATGTAAAATTAGAGAAAATTTTTAAAAATTTACATAAAATTTTGAATAATAAAGAAAATCATAAAATTTCTTTAGCATTAGTTTCAACATTTTTATTTTAGTTTATCTTTTTTTAAAATAAACTTGCTATAGCAAGTCATCTAGTCACCAAGTTTACTCTAGGAAAATACCCTCCTCCAAAGTTGGGGTTATTCATGATTAATCAACTAGTGGGGTTATTGTAGGAAAATCATGAAAAAGTTGAATTATTCTAGGCAACTTTTCCAAAAAAATATTTTAGTAAAAACAATACCCTTCTTAATTCATTATCTCTGATTCTCAAATCCCTTTTCCAACAGCTAAACATAAGAAGTCATGGCAAACCTAAAAGTAGGGTTGTGCAAAAATGGATCGGACTGGCGGGTTGGACCTGAACTGGTAGAACCCAAACCAGAACCGGACCGGACACGCCCAGATGAATCAGGTCCGGTCTCCGGTCCATTATAAATATTAAATCTGGGTTCCGGTCTGGTCCGGTCTAAACCCAAAAAAATCAGGATGGGACGGATAAGACCTAATGTACATAACATTTATTTTGTAATTTTTTTAAAGCTTTTAAAATATCTATGTATATATAAATATGGCTTAGCTTACAATACTATTCATCACTGTTCACTCCCTCACTATTCATTACTGTTCATAAGTGTTGTTACTGAACAACGTTTTTGCTTCGTTATCCTCGTCCTTCTTAGTAGATGCCTGTTCAATAGAAGCTAAAGTATCTTGGACCTTCTTCATACTATTCTGAAGCCGACCATATTCTGCAACCCCTGAGGCTACTATAGATTGCAACTCTAGGACATGATTTCCCTGGGCAACATGATCAACCAACAGCCACTTATATCTCGACCTTAGAATCAGCAACGTCAGCTTTTGCCTTTGTAAGACTCACATCGAGCTCCCATATTTTGTTAGCCCTTTCAGGGATCAGTTTAGCCTGAGATTGGCATTTATTCTTCCAAGTGCTAACTTCATTTCGCTGAGAAGATAAATCGGATTTAACTCGCTCCAACTCGGCTTGAAGCACATTCATCTCATTCTCATGAGATTGAGTCTTCTCGCAAAAATTCTAAAGGTCACGAGCTTATATGTTCTGCATTAGGGTCCCTAACTCAGTACGCCTGGAATCAATCAACTGTGCATCAAAAAGTATATGTTAAGTATATGAATTCACAAGAAAAAGAAAAATCAAGATAAATGTAAGCCATTGGGTACCTCTTGAACATCATGGTTAAGACTTGACATAAAATTACTAATACTGTTGATAAACTCAAATAAACCAGAGTGTTGGAAGTTGATCCTTTCATCAACCTTCTGTCTGGTGCTAGGAGGCTTATCTTGATGAGAGGACTCACCCGCCCTCTTATGAGAAATCACTAGTCCTATGAAAAAAAACAAGATTATAAATAATTAAGAGGAAAAAAAAACAGTAAAGGCAAAACGAAGTATAGTTACCTTCACGAGAACCGAATTCAGCAACGCTTGCAACCTCTTCTACCACATTTATAACTGCCGAATCAAGGTTGGCTTCCTCATTTTCAGGTCTAGTCACCATAACTGTGAAAAATCATGGGATAGATGTTCAGCAACAGATTCCGCAACATGAGTAACTAACAACCTGATTTACATCATTTATTCTATAACAATTGATGTCCTTAGCAACACATTTGGGCTCGTTGGAAGGAGTGGCTTTGAGGTCCATAGAAACCTGTTATGGGATAGACATCACTTCTCTCACTTGATTGGTACTTCCTACAACTTTTTCAATTGCTTCCTCAACTCCTAGGTAAGTCACTTCATCAATAATATGGAAAACTGGAAAAGCTGGTTGCGATCAATAACTGTTAAATATTGATACTATTGGGTTACAATTAAAGGAAATAATCAAAAACACATTTCAAGATCAATTAAGACAGATAATACATGTACCAACTTCTTGAAAAGACTTATCTACAACATTGATTGGGCAAATTTTATATACCGCAAGCGCACGGTGTACACGTAGTGCGGGTCGAACACAAGGAGGCAAGTTAACTCTAGATTGTGTGCTTATGACTAACAAGACACGGGACAAACAAAAGATATGGGTTGAAATCTAATTCTACGATGTAATTAAACTAAAACAAGTAATGATAATGGTGTAAAAACAATAGTAAGACAAACTCTAGGGCGTCGGGCGTCACCTAATTCTAACATGGAATTCAATTACTCTCATGATTGTATGAAATTGAGTCATCGGCATAATTAAACATGATCTAATTAATCTCAAGCTTCCGCTCTATTGATTAATATCGATTAAGACCAACTAGTATTGGTTAAACTAGAAGGAATTCAACTCAAATATATCTCAATTCTAAGTTAGTTCTAATCTTAAACTTCCGTTTTATTGAAAAGGTTAACAAAGACATTTAAATCAAGATTCATTAAGCATAGATTCAATTATGGACTCAAATCGCATACAATCAATCGATAAAATATCAATCCATGCTTCGAATTAGGGATTGTGCCCTAACCCTAGATAAGAAACTACTCACAATACATAACTATTGAGAACAAGCAATATATGATGGACATAAATGAATAATAAAGCAATAAACAAGAAGACTTGCTAATCTTGGATGAACGAAAATGTAAATTGCAATAATCCAAACGTAATAAACGATGTTCAACAATGGAAAGCTTCAATGGAAAACTGCTGGGTTCTTCAAAGGAAAAAACTAAAGAAACTGAAAATGAAAACTAGTACTTTTTTCTTGAAATGTAACCGAGACTTTATATAGTGGCTCCAAAAATTAGAGAAAAGCCGTCAAAAAATTGCCTCGGACTGATAAGCGACGATCCTTGCTTCTTGGGCGACGACTCGTCGCAAAGTTTCTGCCTCAATGGATGATCTTCAGCGATTGAGCGACGAGCGTCGCTTTGGGGGCGACGACTCGTCGCTTTTCCTCTGGAAAATTCATGGGATCAGCGATATATTGGCGACGAGCGTCGCATATGGGCGACGACTCGTCGCTTGGCTTCTAATCTCCATATTGCTTTGCGGCAGCTTGTTGGTGTTTCACTTGGTTTAGTGGTCTTAGGTTATTTCTCCAAGCTTTCACCCTCTTATTACTCCAAAACCTAGTAAAGCTCCAATTTTACCTCAAAATTCATGCAAAAAACACAATGATAAACTCAGAGACAAAATTATCATAAATCACCAAAAATACTACCAAAAATCCACAAATACGACATAAAAGGAGCATAAAAATGACACGAATAAGTGCAAATAATTTCACCTATCAAGCATCTTCTCTTGGAGAATCAAACAGACTTGACAGTCCAATAGAGCAGGGAGAGTGAACCCTCACTTCCTCAGAATCATCCTGAGTGTCTGCATGAGCCTTAGAATTAGACATATATTTCTCCATCGTCTCTATCTGTTCTGGGACATTCTCAGGTATGGCTTTACCAGGAAAATTTGTTTCAGCATCTAGAGAACTGTCAAGAGCCACGCCAATAGCAAGACAAATGGCAGGAGCTGTGGAAACAATCAAATGCTCATATTTCAACAAAGAAAATTATTACAGAGATACAATTTATATAACAGAAAAAGAAAACAACAACCTAAGGTAGAACCTGGGAGTAACACAACAGCATGTGAACTCCCAAGAACAACGTAAACTAAAACAGAAGCATCAGGAGAAATAACTTCACCTTCCCAGGTTGTAAAAGACGAAACGTCGGCCTCCTTCCTCTTTTTTGTACCCTTTCTCCCCTTATTATGCACTTGCAAAGAGGAGGCGGCTTGCACACGATCAACAGCCGAGGATATAGCGCCCTAGGTTTCTTCTTGGTGACTCCGCCAAAGAACGATTCATTAACAGTAACGACAATGAAGTGAGGGTCTTCCTAGTCTACGGGATCATTATACTCTTTCTAAGAAGGAGGGAGAGGACTCTGCCTGGATCTAATCTTGTAAGTTGTACTTTCAGGGCAGCTGTCACTCCTCCTCAAACTAGAGCCGTTAATTGGTGCCCAAGTGTAACGGTCCGGTTCGCGTGAGCCGGATAATCATATAAAAATATGAACCCGGTTCACAACTGGACACTTAGTGGGAAGATTCCCATCCAAGATCGACAACGTTCCATAGATAAGGGAATATAACTAAGCGAAAATTAAAACATATGGTAGCGACAGGATTGTAAAGTTCATAATACAACTTGAGAACCCAACGGCCTCTACTAACGAAACGCCAAAACAAACTAGTTTAAATTCCATTACACAAGTGTAAATTATTTCTACTATATTTTTTTATTACATAAAGCACGGTCTTGGGTGACGTGATACTAACTTCGACCTCACTCCAATTCCCACCTGCAATCAACCTGCTAGTTGTCGATTGACAACGGAAGCAAGTTCAAAAGAACAATCCAATACACGTTAGAGACAACATACAAAATATCAACAACTGGAAACAAGCAATGTGTTCACCCTATCATGCAAAAGCTCTAGTATATATATTTATTCAAAACCCCCACTTGAAACGTTGCCCGTCCTATTCGGGTCGTCCAAGTAATAATCTAATTCATTTGGAGGAATACACTTGGGAGAGCTAATCCCAAGGCAACCACCGACCTAAGACGTTGCCCGTCCTGTTCGGGTCGTCAAAGGTTAAAGTATGCATACCCCCATGGTGACCGTAATGATCCAAAACTGCCATGGGAACAAAATTTATATAATCCATTCTAATTTATTAACTCATTGGGATAACCAAAACATCCATCCTCAAATTCCAAGTTAAACTTCTTTCAAATTATTTGAGGTGTCTAATCCTTATGTGAGTCACAATGCAATAATCAAGGAATGAAACAACATTACTTGCACAACCACATATAATGTATGGTCTAAGCGTGTACCTTTAAGCAACAGCAAACAACGATAACTCAAATGCTACAGGAATTTCACCCTCTTATGAATCGAGGTCCTAAACAAACATACACACAAAACGAACACGTATTAGAACGTGTTTTCACCTCTAACTCATTCTATACTACTAATATATCAATAAGACTTAATAATTTTAATTGATTTCATCAAATTCCAAATAACTCAAAATTCCATTTCAAACCAGAAACTTAAACTGTCAATTCGGACAATTTAGAAAATCTAAATGAAAAATCCGACTTCACCACTGCGTCCGGAATGCATCAATTACCTTGGACACCAATTTTCAAAATTTCTAAAATTCGTTTACTATTTTTAATTATTTTAAGCGTTTAAACAACTTTTTAATATACCGATTAATCAAAACAACACGAAAACATATCCTACTTAAAGGAATGTGAGGCGTCACTTCCGGGACAGCTATGGCTGTCCGGAAATTCGTGCCATGTAACATAACATCGCATTTCGATTATTTCTTTCATATGAAAAGGAAGATTCACCTAAATAATTCATAACTAAGGAAATAACAAAAACCGAATCGTAAAACAACATAAATTGAAATTCTTAATACACAATCTCTTAACAATTTCAACCACATATAATTACTATTTCACACGTAAATTCATCCACCATCGAACACGAAACCATTCAAACACATACTAAAAATAATAAATTCAAATAATAGAATTTAATACTTGATCATTGCACAAATCGAACTATTATATTTTTTTGTAGAAATCATAAGCCAAACGCCCATATGATTCTAATCACACATATAAATAAATTCAATCCCTTAAACAAATCAAATTTTGTTAAGGAATTTATTCACAAAAATATAAAACATGAATGTTTATTTCCTTTAATTCACACAACTAAACACCTTCTAACAAATTGGGAATTTTGCTAGAGATTTTAAGCCCCTAAAATAAATTTAAATATTAAAAGGTTCTATTCTCATAACAAAATTTGAATTTGTTAAAGAATATAAATCAAATGAAAAACTTTACACAATTTGTATTAACCCTTTTAACAAATTAATTTTGTTAAAGAATTATATAAATAAAAATTACATAGAAATACTCAATCCTCCTAAAAAGTCATAGGATATCACCATATTTTATAAAGAATACATAATTTCTTCAAAAGAAAATAAAATCTAATATTATCAATTGAATTTTCACCTACCCTTTGAATTAACAAGATTGTATGAAGACAAAAATCCCCTTTTTTTTTCTAATAGTTGCCGAAAACAATGAGGAAGAAAGGGAGAATTTTTGTTTGTTTTTCTTGTGAGCAAAAGGCAAATGAAAAGCATCACAATTCTAGCATATTAAAAAAAAATGACTCAAAACCTTTAATCTACCCATAACCCCCTTCATAATTTTCCATAAACCATACTTAAGAAGGGAGTTACAAATCCCCTCAAAAGCCCTAGTATAGCCGGCCACTTTAATGCTATTACTATTATTATTTTTTTTTATATAATTAATTACTCCAAATAAAATTAATTGCTTAATTTTAATTTTTAATACTCATGAAAAACATTAAATCAGATAAATAACGATAACTCGTTACGCGACAAATATTAATTCACTCAAACTTGATTATCATGTGATTTAAATCTCGAATATTAATTCATTAAAATTCACGGGGTGTTACACCAAGGGTCAGAATAATATGCAGCAAACCTCCTATCTTTATAGTTTTGAATAGGGACGGGCGGTGATTTGACACTGAGCCTATATAGGTGGTGATTCACTGTATTATCTGCCCATCGAGAGACGGGTTGTGATCTATAGTATTTCCCATGAGGAGAAATACCTAGAATCTTCCAAGGAACCTTCTTTGCTGCAACCTCTAAAGAAAGAAAGAATAGCATTTATCTATGATTGATAAATGAAAATAATGAAGTAGCGAAAAATTATAGAAATTTAGATTAAGAAAATCAAGACTTACCAAGGGATGTACATTCAGACAATCTCACTAAAGATAGACAAAGGTCTTGTTGGATCACTGCAACATGAGGAATCCACCTAGTTGGCAGATTCTTATCCTAAGCCTGATGAAATAAAAAAATGCATGTCTTTCCCTAGTAGTAAACTCTATGACCTGGTCGACATTGT
The DNA here is from genome assembly GCA_019425755.1 of Amaranthus cruentus. NCBI lineage: Eukaryota > Viridiplantae > Streptophyta > Magnoliopsida > Caryophyllales > Amaranthaceae > Amaranthus > Amaranthus cruentus. The sequence continues at coordinate 10,317,033 of CM033451.1, read as the reverse complement.
AGGTCTCCTTCGTGTTAAGCTGGCTCCAGAAAACTGGAGGCATGTATCTATATGGATGACCAGGAGTCTTGGGTACCCTAACCCAGATAATTTTATCCTTATATTCTTTAAGGGCGTTTAATTCTGGGTAAGCGACCATTGAACCATTAATGGAAGTGAGGGTGACAAAGGGTTTCTTCCTTGCTTCGTCATATTTGAAAAGACTCTTAAACAATTTTAGAGTCATAGGTAGCTTCATATATTCACAAACCCAAATGAAAGATATAATCTTCCTTGTTCCTTGGGGCAGAAGTTCGTTAAGTGAAATTTCAAAATGACATAGAAGTTCGGGGAAAAATGGATGCAGAGGAAAGCGAAGCCCAAAAGCAAGATGATAGATGCAAACTGGGATGAATGTCTTCTTCAACATCTTTAGAAACAATATATTCATGGGCCATCATGCCCTCTTCCCTAATCCTACACCAATATCCCTTATCCTTGGGGATATGACAATAGTCTTCGAGAACAAAGTGTGCCCTACCCTCTACCATTTTTGTGAAGGTCTTTCTTGTTAAAGTCATCTTTGCCAGTTCTTTCATCATTTCATCCTCAGCTTCAAAATCAAATGGTACAAAAGCAGCATCCACAGGACCTTCTTCAGTAATAGGAGGAATAGGATCAGTCCAGTGTAACTGAATCCAGTTCTTTCGCTACATCAACCACCCTTGGGGAGGTTGGTAGGGCAGAACATCTAGAATAGAATCTATGGGAAATTCAGTCACTGGAATTTCCGTCAAATCGTTTTGAAAATCAAAGTTTAGGTCAAAAGGGGACGCTTTAGCAGCAACCGTTTTCAAATTGAAGAGGAGGAAAAAGAATTAGGGTTTGAGAAAAAAAATTGCAACACAAAGGAAAACAAAGAATATAATATTTCTGAGTACTTGCAAATTCAAGAAAGTGTAACAACTAAATGAATGAAAATTTTGGGGAAATTTCGTGAATATAGGTGAGCACAGGACGCTAGGCTCGGAGATTAGAAAACCAACCGCGCAAATAAAACCGCCAAAATACAAACTCAATACGTGTAAAGAACAAGGATTGGTTGTACATTAAATGCTAAAATGGTTGTAGTGGCGATAATGATGAAAAAGTACAGCAAGCAAGGCATTTAGAATAAGTGTCAATGATTTTCACCCAAAAAAAAGAGGTATTAATAACTGTGATTTGTATATAACCATAAAAAGACAAAAAGAATAATATTACAATAAACAAAACCAAGAAAGATAATTTTAAATAACATATTCTCACTCTATCACATCCTAACATATAAGAGTGATTTATTAATCTCACGAAGAACCGTTATATACTAAAACAATCTCAAATTCAAAAATTTGCAAAAGTGGTTGTAAACATATTTGTGGGAAAACTAAAAACAGTTTCTAAGATGATTTATTGCCAAAACGCATTTTGTCAGGGATATAATCCATTCAGCTTTTGATAATAGTTTTTTTTACATAATCTTTACAACGTCATTCGGCAGTTCCTGAGGATTAAATATAAAGAGAGAAGATTTGTTGCAGAGTATGAAACCTAATAAATTTCAGCTACGCTGCCAGCCTTTCGAATTCATGCCTTATCTTCAAATTCTTAAACAAGAATGTATACACCTGAGGAGATAACTTGTATGAATTAAAAAATTAATCAAAAGTTATTAGGTTAAAAGACAGTGAAATGGGAATCACAGATATCGAGATCTGGCAAGCTTACGGCAGGTAATTGTCATATAGAAGTTCCAGCTGGTAAAATATGAACAATGTTATCATTTTTTAGGGGTATTAGTGCATGACAAGCTCGTACATTTATCCATCATTAAATGCCCACTTTTATGTTTGTATATTGAATATTATAGTGTCCGGCAGTAATGTGCACCGTAGGATGAATAATCTGGGGAGAAGGAAATAACTGATTGTTTTTGAGATATAAATCATGTAGCTTTGCATACCTTATTCAACTCACTGAATTTTTCATATGTCAGATTAATTTCCTCTTTGACGGCTCCACAAATTCTATGTTAAAATAACAACTATAAAGCTACTACGACAGATAATAAAACAATTCTCTCTGAAACAGAGATCTATCATAATACTTTTTCTATTGGTGTATTTTGTTTACTAATTTTAGCACAAAAGAATTGCGTGCTCGCTCTAATAAATCTCTATTCCAATGTGAGTCAAATAAAGTTGGAAAAAAATAAACAGAAAAGCGAAGAAAAAAAAATTCGGAATTTAATAGATTTGACAGCTGTAGGATGACAATGATCTTTAACAATATTGTGGTAACTTGCAAATCCCTCCATAGGATACGAATCATCATTATTTAAAAATCCAATAAGAGGTCATTTAAACAGTGTTCCTAAAAAGTTATTGATAAAAACCCTTTTTACCCCCAATACTGTTTATATGTTTAATGCTATAAATATACCTAGTCCTTTGTATTTTTATTCATCTCTTCATTATCCTTCAACTTGAACTCCATGTTTTATTATCTCTCTCCTTTACCAAATTATTTTAGTCTTTTCTCCTATTGAGATGAGATTGAGATGTTTTAGGAGTTTCACGTTGTTGAATGCTTAATCTATTATTCAATTATGCTCTGTCCAACTTCTAATGATGGCTACTTATTGACAAGTCAAGAACAAAATAACTTTTTGTTTATAAGTACCATTGCATCCTTTTGATATATATATTATATATATATATATATATATATATATATATATATATACTTATATATATATATATATATATATATATATATATATATATCTTATATATATATATATATATATACATATATATAAAAAAACTTGTATCATATTTCAACAATTTGGACTTAGATGTAATATCCTCACTGATATATTTATACAAAGATAAAGTAGATTACATGAGCTACAACTTCACTTTCTTAAGAATGCACAAATACATTCCATCTTTTGAAGAAGTTTTAGCGCATGTTGTCAACTTTGTCTTGTTTAAAATGGCTATGGGTGTAGAGCAAAATAGTTTGCTTGATCAAATGATAGCATTCTGTCATTTTTTGGCTTTCAGGGAACATGTTGCTATTGCAATATATGCCCTCTAAGAGCATATATTTCTAGCAACATATACTCCATTTATTCCTTAAAACGCTTAAAAATGTTTCCATAGAAGAACTGTTCTGGTACTAAATGTCTATTCAGATCGGTTTAACAATTCCCACCATCAGAATCACTTGACAAAAATGAAATAATATATTAAATTTAAAAGTATCTATAATCATGGAAATGTACAACACCAGTCACCTTCCTAGCGCTCATATAAACAAATAAGCTCTTGATATCTAAACTTTGACCCATATAATGAAATCTGATGTTATATGCAAAAAAGTACCTGACCAAATCATCCCCTTAAATGCATATTGATTTATCTAATTTTATACGAATCAGAAAAAACAAAAATGCCTTTAAGGAGAAGGTTTGGTCAGATACTTTTTTAGTATATAAAATCAGATTGTAACATCCTTTGCCTTTGCAAAAACTATTTTTATATTACATTAATTTATATATGGCTTATAGTTTTTGCTTATAAGTATCAAGGTTAGATTTCAAGTGTTTTCTTCGAAATATGGGTGCAAGGAGGTTTACTATCATATACATTTCATCTTCTAGAGCTATATTTAATTTTGTCTTATTTAAGATGACTATGGAGTATAGTACTAAAGTAGTATTGTGGATTAACTAATTGCAATTTGCTTTCCACCGTATTCTAATTTGTTAAAAGATGCCAACATGTAGAGATCCGTCAAGTTAGCTACATTGATTGATACGCACAACCTTCAAAAATGTATTTGATTGGGAATCATAGTCTTCTCAAATAAAAAAAATGGACTTTTTGAAGATTGTCAGTATCAACCTAAGCTACTGATTTGATTTTTTTCTACACATTTTAAAGCTCTTTAGCAATAGAATACGTAGCAAAACTCAATGAACTTTTCCTAATTCTAGTGTTACATAAAAAAACAAGGTAAATAACTAAAGATCCTTGGAATTGTGAAAGAAATCTAGAAAACAAAAGGAAGAAGGAGAATAATGTTATCTTTAACAAAGTAATTTAAAAAGTTCTGGTATGCCAGATCAACTAAAGCGTCACAGCCAAATGTAACTCATCCTTTACTCATGAACATTGTCTTAAACTCCTTGTATCCACAATCTATAATGTCAACGAATTTTGTAACTACCCATACCTCACTGTTATTGACTCCATTTTTATAACAATTACATTATAAAGTAATTTAGCCTAGATAATTCTGTTAATTATTTTGATGACAAGCTACACATTAAGTCTTTCAAGTTGATAAGTTATTGATCCATCTACAACACTGCATCCGTTGACACGATTATTTTTAGTGTTAATTATCATTTTTTTAAATTTTTTTCTTTTATTGACCACCATTTGTAACATTGTTACTTCCTTATCCATTTACATAAGCTGCTCGTTTTTTCAGATTGCTGCAACATTGCAATCTCACTTTTCTGGATATCTTTGATATGCTTGTATAGTTTGGATTAGCTAAGCACAACTGCTGCGTTAATCAAATACTGTGTATTTATTATATGTAAAATAAACTAGCATTAAAGTGTACCAATAAATAGAAGTTTGATGATTAAATTCTAGCACTTTCTGACACAATTTATAAGCACCGTTTGGGAGCTTACGTATCATAAACTTAAAACATATAGTTCGTACTGTACAATAATGTAATTTGGGGGGTATACTTCTTGAAATATATATATTACGACAATCTATGTATAATGCTTATCAAACTTCTGAGAGTACCAAATATCCCATTGTCATATTTCTTTTTAGTGTTTGGTTTATTCTTTAACTAGTGGGTTGATATCATCAAAATAATACTTTTTGAATCGACCATTTCATTAAAATTAGGTTTTTTAAAAAACTTGTAATAAAATTAGTTATAATTGAGAGTTTGTAATTTTTTTTTTTTTATTTTTAATTATCTCGTAATTTAACAAGGGACAAATACTCCTTACGGATTTTTAAAAAAATTATATATATATATATATATATATATATATATATATATATATATATATATATATATATATATATATATATATATATATATATATATATATATATATATATATATATATATAGGAAGGGATCTAATGAGAAGGGTGTTGAAAATGTGAAAGGGTGAGAAGGACTCTACATCCTTGATTTCACTACAATAATAAAATCTATGGTCTCGATTGAGCCAAAAACACATAATTGTAAAAGTAACTATGTATATATATATATAGTAAATAAAAAAATCAAACAAAATCCTTCTCATTTTAAAATCCTTCTTATTTGATCATATATATATATATATATATATATATATATATATATATATATATATATATATATATATATATATATATATATATATATATATATATATATATATATATATATATATATATATACATATATATATATATATTAATGTTTATATTCTTATAATGCACAAGTAAAGTTGCAAAAAAAAGATTTTTAACAACGATGAATGTTGTTGTCAAAAATACAAAAGTTTTGGCAACAAGGAAAGCTGTTGCGAATAATAGTTTTAACAACGGTATATGTTGTTGCCAAAAATACAAAAGTTTTTGCAACGAAGTTTTTCAGTTGTAATAAAGACCTAAGGGCTTGCAACGAAAAATCTTTGGCAACCGTAAAAGTCGTTGCGAAAAACAGCAGACATTGGCAACCACAAAAGTCGTTGCTAAAACTTTTAGCTACGGCTGTACCCGCAACAGCTAAAGTCGTTGCAAAAACATATTTAGCAACGAAAAGATATTTTTAGCAACGACATTAGTTGTTGCTAAAAAGGGTTTTTCTTGTACAGTGAATTGAGTCAAAAAAGTCAACCCAATAATCGCCCCTTGTTAGTAACAATGAGCAATTGCTTGACTAACATTTTTGACTCAGTTTAGTAATCATCCCCTGTTAGTAACAGTGAATCAGGAGCTCCCTTAAGAGACTGTCTTTGGTAAAGACGATTCTCAAAAGTCCAGCCCAAATCTATATTTAGAGTTGTAACAAAATATATTTAGAATTAGATTGGGCTTTTCAAAGCCGTCTTTACAAAAGACGGTCTCAAGTAAGAATTTGTGAAAGTGAATATTATCATATTAAAGGGTTGGACTATAAGACGCTTATTTTGGAAAATAAAATTTTCTCAAGCTAATTTTTGGATTTTTTTAGTAAAAGAAGCTTATTTTGCTCAAATTATCCATAATTGAATGCATTAATCTCCATAATTTATCTTATTTATATTTTAGTAGTTACACTTAATTATTAGGATACTTATTTCTTAATTTTATACTAAGAAAAAGTACATTAAAGGGCACAAATTCAATAATTGTTTAACCCGAATGATTTCTTTCTTAATTCATTAGGAATTCAAGGAATATTACAAAATTGTATTGTATAGCACAAAAGAGAACATATTTTCTATGTAGAACTGATAAGCAATTCAGAGTTCATTTGTTCTTGATGTTTTTGTGGCAATAAGCACGAAAATTTTAAACAAATAAGCAAAAATATAAAAAATCGAATAATAGGTAACTTTTGAAAATATTTTCAAAAGTAAGCAGTTTTTATCCAAACCTGTGCCTTGGTAATGTTCGCACTTAATAACGACGGCCCATTATTACACTGAGTCAAAAAAGTCAGCTCAGTATTCGGTCGCTCTTAGTAACAACGGTCAATTACTGAGCTGACTTTTTTTGAATCAGTTTAGTAATGGGCCGCTGTTATTAACCGCGGGCGATAGTCGATCAAAAGTCAAACAATGGAGGATTTGTTCAAAAATAAAGTGGAAGTCAGTCAAACAATGAGTCGCTGTTATTAACAGCAAGCGAATGTTGACTAGTAAAATTTAGTGTTAACTATCGCCCGCTGTTAATATCAGCAGCCCATTATTTTAAGGAAATTTTGCTCAAAATAATCCCAACTATCACCCATTAGCCAAAAATAATTTCAACTATCAATTATTTTTTAATAATCCCAACTATTCTCATAATTTGTTGAAAACATACCCACCTCCCTTTTAACCGGCTGCAACAGATTACTGCAACAGATTACTTTTCCACTTTTTTCTTTCTTTTTTGATTAATAGATGAAGGGGAAGTGTTAATTTTGAACAGTTAAGTAAAAAAAAAAAGAAAAAAGTGGAAAAGCTACCCGTTCCAGCCGGTAACAAGGGGGTGGGTATGTTGTCAACAAATTATGAAAATAGTTGGGATTATTAAAAAATAATTGATAATTGAGTTTATTTTTGGCCAACAGGTGATAGTTGGGATTATATTGAGCAAATTTTCCTTATTTTAATGAATTTGACCTTTTATTATTTGCACACTGTTATTAACAGCGAACTCATCCTGACCACAACTTCGTGTAAAAAGTGCTTACTTTGGGAATTATTTTCAAAAGTTGATTGTTATTCGATTTTTTAATATTTGTTGGCTTATATGTTTCAAATTTTCAAGCAGTGTCTTTTCCAAGTCCTTCCTCAGCTACAAATCTTTGGATCATAAAAAGATTACATTATCAATGAATTTTTAATCATAAGGCAGTTTAATTGGCCCCAAACGAACTTGCCATTAGATATTCTTCCAAAATCCCAACGATCCTCTCTAAAATTGCTATATCCTTCGATCATACTGATAACTAAAAAAATTGGAAAATTTCATGTGATATCTTCACAATGATTTGCCACATGGAATAATCAAATTAATTAATTGCTATATTTATTAAACTAAATAAGCTAAGGTAAAGTTGATTTTATTTATTAAACTAAAATAAATCCATCAATTGATTATAACAACCTTCAAAGCTTTTTTGTGACCAAGCTAAGCAATCATACTAGTAACTAAAATAACTGAAACATTCCATCATACTATTAAATAAAAGAACCAAAAAGTTTTATATGGTACCCTCATAAAGATTTATCACATGGAATAATCATACTATAAACTAAAAGAATTGGAAAATTCCGTGTGGCGTCCTCACAATTGGAATAATCAAATTAATTAATTCCTATATTTATTAAACTAAAATAAATCCACCAATTGTTTATAACATTTACAAAGCTTCTTTGTGACCAAACAATCATACTATTAACTAAAATAACTGGAAAATTTCACATGACATCCTTACGAAGATTTTGCGACATGGAGTAATCAAATTAAGATATTTCTTTATTTATTAAACTAAATAAGGTAAAGTTGATTTTATTTTATCAAACTAACATAAATCCACCTATTGTTTATAATCATTTTCAAAGCTTCTTTGTGACCAAGCTAATATATTTTTAACTAAACGAACTGAAAATCCCATGTGACATCCTCACACAGATTTGCCCCATTGAATAATCATACTATTAACTAAAAAATTGAAAAGTTTGATGTGGCATCCTCAAAAACATTTTCCCCATTGGAATAATCAATCATACTATTATTAACTAAAGATTTGGAAAATTCTATGTGGCATCCTCACAAAGATTTGCCATATAGAATAATGAAATTAATTAACTGAACCGAAACAAATCCACCTACCATACATCATAGGAGTACTACAAAAATTCAAAATTTTCAAGTATCACAAGTAAAGAGAGTTTACCAAATGGAACACATTTATTTGCTATAGAAAAATGATATTGTATTTTAACAAAATTTATATAAAAGTATATATAAATATAAATTTTAAATAGAGATGTAATTACATGCTGTCAGTATAAAGTACTATAATATTAATTTCTTATAAAGTAGATAAAAATTTCTTATAAAAGTATTATAATATTAAAAGAATAAGGTTGTTAATGATTATTAATTAAAACTCTCATACTTTTTAAGGCAAATATGAGAGAACTTTTAACGTCATCATAATGACTATTTGTCACTCTCAAAACATTTTTTGATTATCATGTATCTTTGTTTCTCGATGAAATATTTTAGAAATTAAAATTTTTATAAAGAAACTATGCTAATTAGTTTATAATACATATAAAAAAACAAATATTTAAAAAAAATTAATATTGATATTAACTTTAGTAAAAAAAATTTTATATGGAAATTCAATGTGGGAATGACACGTGGAATTTTACGTTCTTTTATTAGAGATATTACGTTTATTTATTTAAATGTAAATGATAGAATACTTAAATATATATATATATATATATATATATATTATATATATATATATATGTATATATATATATATATATATATATATATATATATCTATAACATATTATATATATATATATATATATATATATATATATATATATAATAATATATATATATATAATATATATATATAATTATATATAATATATATATATATATATATATATATATTAATATAATAATATTATATATATTATATGACACACACTACAGCGCACACATATATATATATATATCACTGAGAACACATCGGCGTCGATTATGTCACCTGGAAATGAATCAACTGGTATGGTCTCTCTCTCCCCCACCCCTGTAGCATCTTCTACAAAGGATATGGGTAAAGCTTTGGTGAACCCAGAAAATCAGACGGGTTCCCTTGTCCCTTTAGTTAAGAATGCCCATGGTAAGGTGAGAAAAATCATGAACCATAAAGATGTTGCATTGTTTCTTGGTTACTACTCAAGTATTAGGGAGGAAGTATCACAAAAAAGCTCCGGTTTGTAAAGGTCGTTTTATGCAGGGGGTACGGTGGTGGCGGATTGTTTTGGAGTGAGTAGGTTGTGATTTTTTTCTGGTGTTGCTTTGGTGTGGTGTCTGGGGACTGGGTCGAGTTTTCTAGGGGTGTGTTTTTTGGTGTTGCTGGTGGTTGTGGTGAAGCTACTGTGTATTGATTGAGGGAGCGATTTTTTAGAACCCGGGTGTTTTTGAGTGTTTTGTATTGTGAAGGTATTGCTGGTGTTTTGTCCCTTGGGTGCTGCTTCAAAGTCAATGGTGGTTTCTTAGCAACATCACTGGTGGAGTCTGGTGTTTCTGAGCTTGCAGTTTTTGGTGTTAGGGTGGCGTTGTCTAGCTGTTTTGGTTTTTCATCTTGGCGTCTTTCATCATCTTTGAGTTTTGACCATTCAAATTCTGAGTTCATTCTATGGAGCTTTGTCTGGTGGCCTTTTCTGTGTTCCTAGTGTTTTTTGTTGAGGTGGTGTTGGATTTTTTGGGCGTTTTTTAAGGCTGTTTTCATGGCCTGCGTTAGCTGGGTGTTTTGGGGTCGAACGGTGCTTTGATGGTGTCTAGTTTTTGAGGGTGACTAGGTTGTTGGTGAATTTTGAGTTTCTGGTGTACGGTATGTCGACACTTCAGCCTCCGATGTCTTCTTTTGGTGTGGGGGTTGTTGTTGAGTTTTTGATTATTTAGTGGTATACTCTGTGGTGTTTGGTCCAAGTCGTTGCTGGTTAAGAAATTTTAAGGTGTTGGTCTTTAAATGGTGTTCGAGAAGGCGGTAATCGCAGACAACGGGTGTTTCAATTGGAATTGGGGTCGCAGTATATTCTTGTTGGAGCTTTCAATGGGTGATGGAGATTGCTTCTTCTTGGCTTAGGTTTTGGGGATTTCCCGATGGTGATCTAAAGTTCTCGTTTGGTGGTTTAGTATAGAGCTGTTCATGGGCGGGCTTGGGCGGGTAGCGGACCGGGTAGCACCTAAAAATTCTACCCGCGGGCTCAAATATTCAAAAGCCCGCCCGCATTTGCGGGCATATTTTTTTGTCGCTACCCGCCCATTTTTAAAGCGGGCGGGACCCGCGGGTAGGCGGGTATTTTTATTTAAAAATTTAAAACATAAATCATATTATAAAGTTAAGTTTTTATAAGAACAAACAAAATATAATACATTGTCTAAAATACTCTAAATATATATAATGTTTCAAAATACTCAAATTACATGAATATTGAATATAGACGGTGGAGTCAGCTACTTGTTCGAACTTTGATAGTCGATTGCTTGAGTGCTTTGAGGGTTAAAAATATTAAAGTCTAAAAGAAGTAAACCTTAA